>OZ024909.1:75338964-75493964 GCA_964017125.1 Flabesymbios commensalis | reverse complement strand
AGAAGATATTTATCACATCCCATCAGACAAAAACCGTTGAATCAATTTGGGTTTAACGTTGGCCCAGCGTCGTAGACGGTGGACCAACGTTAAACCAACATTGATTCAACGTATTGTGTCGATAAACTACTACATCTGAACGTCTTGTATATTTTAAATTATTCTACTTTAACGTCATCTCAATGTAATTTCAAACTCATAAATTGTTTATAAATAGTGATGTTAAAAACTATGAAATTGTGAACACGTGACTGACTCTGAGATCTTTAGATCCACTGTAAAGGCTAAAGTGTCCAGGTTTACATGTAACCAATCAACGCACGCACCTGTCATCTTGTCACGTCAACCCGTTTTAAATCAGGTAGACTTTGAAATATGTGTCGTTGTCAGTGAATGTTTGCTCTGAGCAGGAAACAGCTCCCACATGTACCTGCAAACACGAGGTGTTTACCGAAAATCTGCATTCATCCACTCGAAATATCACAGCGAATAAGAGGCGTCAATCCAATGCTGGCACAATGTGTATATCATTATTTTATTTTATTTGAATTTCCAGTTGAACAGATGCAAAAAATTGTACAATATCATTATTATTAATTGAGTAACATGTTATTAACTTTGGTTGACGGGAACAGGTCGAGACGATCTTTACGAGGACTGTCAACGATATATTAGATAATTAAAATTAAAAAATAAAGTAATATATGAAAGCATAATATAAAACAAACTGTCCACCAGTTATAGGCATACTTATCATGTAAGACAATGCCGGATTTAGTGTTTAAAATAGTAATGTTTTTGTGTACATGCTATTCTGAAAATATACACTGTAGATTATCAATTATGTGATATGTAGACATAAAATACAGATAGCTAACAACTCGAACAACTCCGAGGCCAGGCTTTAAGCCCCTGTCTAACAGGAGCATTTTCTAACACGTTAGACAATTTTGCCGAAAGAACCAAGTTAAATATATATCTTCAACGTTTATTTCTCTCACCACCATCGCCATCGCCGTCCAACATCCATTCAATACTTGTTTTTCCAGTTAATCGTGCTGCTGCATGTCTCTACGATGTACCTAGTACATAGAATGTAGGCCTACCCACCAAATGCAGTTTCAATTTTGGGTCAGCGTCGCAGCCTATTGCTGGTTCAATGCCGATCAGTAGTATACGTTGCTGGTCCAACAATAATCCAACACTGGGTCTGCTGTATACTTTGCGCCAGCACATCAGCAAACACATGGCATTCACTAATGCTGTTTTAATATTAATCTACAGTCTTTGTCGCTGGCCAACCATTGAAACAGAGTTGGGTGATCGTGTCCGTGTGTGCTGGGGTACTGCCGTGTTTGCTGTGGTACTGCCACATTGCTATGCGGGTGACGCTTTCGTCCCCCAACCCCAGAAAGGCCACTTCCCAGATAACACGATACATTGGCCCAATGCTGTTGTAATGTTAGGCCACCGTCTGCGACGCTGAGCCAACATTATTCCAACCAAAACTCCTTAAGCTCTAAACACGAATATAATCGTGAATATTATTTTTTCTTAGCACTTTTTTAAAAACGCAACTATCAGACCTTTCGACCTCAAACGTTATATTTTACTGGGTCATAGGGACGGTTTCCCAGAAATATCAACCGTTCCCCACACACGGTACCCCTCATTCCCCTAAACATGACACAAACTCAGGCGCAATAAACTTAATAGCCTCATGACCTCCAGCCGAGCTTAATAATAGTCTGTCATCAGTTCCCTTCACCAAAACCATATATATCCATGCTAATATCACAACAAAACACGAAATGTTGACCCGCTATTGATGCAATGTTGGGCCAGCGTCACAAAATGTTAAAAGTCAACCAGAGTTTTGTGTCGTCACATCTGTTTATCATCCGCCCGTCAGAATGCTGTTTTTTTAGTACAGGGAGAAAAAAACATTCCTTGTCATGATGGAACTATGCACTTTTCATTCTGGGTGATTTTTACCAACATATTATCCTCCACACCACATATGCTAATACACATATGCAACTCTTCGAATTAAACTTTTCCAAGTAAGCAGCTTATAAAAAATACAGTGTTAGATTAGGCCCTATATGATATAGAGACAATGATATTGTTTTCCTTTAAAACTGACATTATTGTGAATTGAAGTGAAATACGTGTCATATTAATAAATTCACATAATATTGCAGCAGTTAACGAGCTAAGTATATAAAGACAATCTTGGCTAATTTTCCTGATGCATCGCGCCTTACGCCTCATAATGGGCGGCTTGTTTTGACTTCCGTTGGGTTTAGAAACCTGAACAGACTTAATGTCTCCTGACAATAGACGACTGACCACAAGAGTGCAGATGAACATTTACCGTTCTCCTTCATAGTGTAGAGACAATGACCCATATGAGGCATGAATGCGAGATATTGGATAGTTATTGAACCTATGTGCTGCTGAATTAATTTGTTCTATATAATTAGTCAGTTAAAGCTTGGATTAGAGACGCAACTTTTTACTTCAAATGACAAACAATGTCGATTGATAGTCACCCGCAAAATGAAGTATTTGACAAATCAACCACAATATAGTGATTGTTTTGTTATTAAATTGAAAATTGATTGATCATGTTGATTCCCCAGAATTAAACGGAATACGATTTTTGCGTTTATCTCTGTGAAAATGATTGATGTGTGTGGGTACTTTGGCCTGCAGATCAGATAATGCTGAGAAACTGTTTTGCATTAATCATTTTATTGTGATGCATGGTTGCCGGTGCACTAGTTTTAAATACACCCCTCAGTTGTATTGTTTAAGTGATTTATTAGTAAAGATTGTCTTCGCTATATGACTATTTCATAGCAATGACAAGTAGTTTTATAAATGATTATATTTTCATAAAAATGCATAAACCTACAACACGTAATGAAACATTTGTGGTTTGACTATGGCGTTGCAATAAAATACAAATAAAATACAAAGTAACGTTTCTCTAATATTGTCCTGGACCAGTCGTGATGTAAAATCAACGTCAGAGCAACGTCACTCCGACGTTGTTTCGAGCGTGTTGCTTAAGCTGGTGAAATACCTCAACGTGACATGACACGAAGATAAATCAACATACGTCGGAGGTTGGCTCAACGAAACAACGTGAAACGTATGTCAGATACGCTGAATCAACGTCATAGATACATGTATGTACGAGACGTCGATTTAATGGCACCCGAAGTTCTTCGAATTTTAGCACACCGAGGGGTACGTTGGAGCTAGTACGCTGAGGGGTAACTTGAAACTGGATTATTTCTAGTTTTAAAAAAGGCTAGACCCTAGTTTCAGCGTACTGGGGGGAGGGGGTGGTATGCTGAAATTAATTTAAACGTACCCACCGCCAGCCCAATAGGAGTACGCTGAAACGGCTACAGTGATTTGTTATATTTGATATTAAGATTGTAAGAGTTAGGAATCACAGGAGCGGTACACTGCCCGCCGTAGACACTGCTACTTCGCATGTTAAAATTTGCGGATGGATGACGTTATTTATCCCCCACTCTCAATTTCAAGTATTGTAGTAAGCTTGTGATTGGCCGGCTGTCTTGCTAAAAGTACCGTGATCGGCTGGCGGAAATATTATGGAGGGGGAGGGTTGGGTGTAGACAAACACCCGTGTGGAGCCCAGCAAACACGAGGTTTTGACCTAATGTTGTTTCAATATTGGCCCACCGCCAACGGCGCCGGACCAACATTGAAACAACATCGGGTCAAGTCCTCGTCTTTGCAGGGAGAACTGTCGGCATTTGGATACACGCGTGCCGTCTGTGTCTGGTTGGAACAGGCTACACAGAGCTCTGTGTAAGGAGCGGTCGCTGACCCCAAAATGTGCCTGTCCGCTTTCTCGGATCAATATTTATGAGATCTCCTTGATTGGTTATAAAACCTCTGGTGATTTGAAATTGTCCCTCCTTGGAGATGAAATTTAAGGTGTAATTTAGACCAACGACTTGTGACTGGGATATGTATCACAGCACGGCTAGTATGTAGTCTACTCCAACAGAGAAATATGGATGTACCGTTCACAAATTTGTTGCCAGGACGACTAAGAATGTTAAGATTAAGTTTATCTTAAATTGCTCTCATTTCCATTAGAAAAAGTAATACTATTTTTTCGTGTTTAGCTTAATTAATTTAACAGTTTCGGCACTGGCCACTATTTGAACCATTTTTATATTTAACTCATTTTGTGAAAAATTATTAAAATGATTATATGATCAATTGACATTTATGCTATGACATCTTTTAAACATGACGTCGGTTTGATTTTTATTAATTTACCAATTGCAAATTTCGTTAACAATTCCAATAAACAATTTCAGATCAAGTAAAATATTATGTCCCGGAAATGAAAGTGTATAGGTCTATGATGTGACTATGTGACGTGACTGGCTAATGAAAGCTTTCATTCAGTCGTTGTTTAATTGTAGGATAGAAAAAGAGGACTGGGCCAAAATTGCATCCATTTTCCATAATAACAAGTTAATCTTTTAAGCGAGATGTAGGTCTGAGTTTGATTAATGTAAAGTTATCATATTGCGTCAGCATGCAATGCCAATGGAACTGATCATTGAGCCCTCACGATGCATTAATGTATCATTTTACATCCCTGAAAATAGACTTAAGTTTCCTACAACCCAGGGTTTTAGAACGAAAATTTCCATGAAACTGGTTTACAAATACATGGCAATTTTCTTTAATTTTCAAACCACATCAAATCATCTTCATCTACTACAAGGCGAGAATTGCGACAGCAATTCGCGGCTTGTAGTCGATGATGATGACAATGATAAATTCAGGCTTGAAAGGGTTAACCGCCGAATTATGTATAGGATAAAGCCTGAGGAGCTCTACATTCTTAGTTGTGGAAAATGCCGTGCTGAAGGCAGGCAGAGGCCTTTTCCGCAGCTAAGGATGTAGAGCACCGAGGGTTTTAACTGACTTAAAACACATCCGACCATATGAAGCTCCTTCATTATAAATAGCTCTTTCACACCTGACTGAATTTAGCACCATAGGCCTAACATGATAATTGATCAATATTAACTCTCCATTACAATGTAGGGAACAGCAAATAATGTAGTGGTGTGTTTTAAACATGATGAATTTTCACCAAATGAAGTTGTACATCGCTGACGCCGATCAATAAATTCAAGTGAGTGAAAACTATTCAGATATTCGGAGCACGGGTGAAAGCTAGTAGCTTTGTGTTTAATAATAGTTTATGATATTCTACAATGCCTTATATATTGACAATAGTAATTTTAGGAGTGTTTAACAATAGCTTATGATATGCTACAGTGTTGTATATATTGACAATTAGTCATGTTTAGCGGTGTGTTTAATAATAGCCTACAATGTGCTACAATGCTGTGTAATATGTTGACAATAGTAATACATTAGCGTGTTCAACAATAGCCTATGATATGCTCCATTGCTATATATAGTGACAATGGTAATGTTTATCGTGCTTAGTAATATAACATAATATGATACAGTGCTTTATAGATTGACAGTAGTAATGTTTTGCGTGTTTAATAATAGCCTACACTATGCTACATTGCTTTATTAAATTTTGTCAATAGTAAGGTGTTTGCTAATAGCCTATCATATTGTACAGTGCTCTATATATTGACAAATAGCAAAACTTAGCGTGTTTAATGTTGCAATTTCCATGGATGCTCGTGGATTTTAACCCCTTAAAATGTTAATTACGTCATAGCCTTTAACCTTTTAAGTCGTAAATTTACCATTGTCATCTTCATCCACTACAAGCCGCGAATTGTTGTCGCAATTCTCAACTTGTAGTGGATGAAGATGACTTGATGTGGTTTAAAAAATAAAGAAAATAACCACGTATTGGTAAACCAGTTTCGTGGAAACTTTCATTCTAAAACCCTTAGTTGTAGGAAAATTAAGTATGTTTCCAGAGATGTAAAATGTTGCTTTAATGCATCGTGGGGGCTTAACCCCTCAACCGCCAAATTATTCAATTTGAATTTTCACCCCCTTGAAGTTGTGTCTCGCTGACGCGATCCACAACTTCAAGCGAGTGAAATTATTCAGAATCGACTAAATGGACGTCAACTCTTTTCAAATCTTGCTGATTGATGTCACATTTTATTTTTAACATTTTTAAAATGTGGTACTTAATGTGCTAATAAATGAAAACTCGAATATATGCGGCACCGGCGGTTAAAGGGTTGAAGTGTTAACCTTGATATTTGTCCTTCAAACAAGAACATGTGATGGATAAACAGTCAATGATTTGATTAGAATGGCATATGTTCTGATTAAAATTGTTCACTGGGGGGGGGGGGGGTGAAATGTATAAAAAAATACTTAAAACTGGGTATTGTATTCAATAATTGTCTTTCTAGTAGTGTATCTATCCTGCTTGTGAATTAATTCCATCCTAGGTGATCTAACTAGTCGTATAAATGGTTCTGCATTATATAGCACTTACTCATGCATCTATGATTTTTATTTTGATGACATAAACATTTAATAACAGACATAATAAACTAATATACTGCCGTGCAAAGCCAAAATGCGGTATCTGCTTACTTCACAAGTAATCAGATACTGTTTTTTGCAGTATAAATAAACACTATTTCTAAGCTTTGACCATTCTCTCCAAACGTATCCCCATAACACTCGTGTTATTCTTGATCCCGGTTATGAAAGGAATCTGACGGTGTCCATTTCCCACAGAGGAAACTACTGATCCAAGTACAAATAACCCGGCAATTCCTATCAAACAGTGACCTTTGGCGTGGCACGTCCCCGCCCTTCAGTTCTTCTCTGATTTTCACATCCATTTCTACCTGCACTGCATAGAATCATTTGGTTTTCATATTTTGAAAAGGAACAGGTTCAATCAGGACAAATGGCCGGGGATATCTTTCAAGGAGGGAGCACAGCTGAATGGGATACGGTCAACATGATCATTGGTTTTCTCAAAAGTTCTTGGTCCTCTATAGAAGGATAACAATGGCAGTGATTGTCACCGCATAGACATATCCCAATTTCCCGTGGGAAGGAGCATGACATTTGTCAAGTACACTCTCGTATCCTGTCGATGGTCTGTGTCAGATTGTCGTTGCTTTACAGATGTTTGAATCGGTCACTAGGTGTCCCCATCGGTTTCTAAATAGCAGGCGAGCGTGGTTTGCATATGTCACTGCGTTGCCAAGACAAACATCAGTAATTCTTCTCTTGTAAAATCAACCCTTACTGCTGACTGCCTTTTGTATAAGGCACACAGCAGTTAGTAGGTCAAGTGGGTTACTGTGGACAGGTGTGTGTGACGAATTACGCTAATTACCAATAACCTCAGATAATACAATACGTTGGCCACTCGTTAGCCAGCGTCGCAGACAGCGGACCAACATTAAAACCAAAATTGGGCTAGCACATCATGTTCAGGCACACTATGATCTGGCTGGATGACTGGTTAGTGATATTCCTCATGCAAATAAGAACACAAAATATATACAATTCTAGAAAAAATATGCTTTAAGTTAATCAATTTACCAACATGTATATTAACCTATGATATGAGAGTAATTTGTTCTAGATTAATGCTAGAATATACACTGAAGTGAAAACAGCAACAAAGAGAAGTACTTGTACTTGTGATTCGAAAACTAGTGCTGCTTGTCTTTGGAGGGCAGACTGAATTGACTCTTGATATGACTGATTAGCAGTGTAAGAGGCTGACGATGTGACCTGAATGATAACTAAGATCAAAGACACGCTGTGGTGACAAACAGGAATGTCAATATCCAAAATAGGGAGTTGAAATCAACGTGGCTTGAAAGTAATTCTTACTAATATACTGCTGTACAACGTTGATGGTTTTGGTATTCACCAGAATGCACTTTAACAAAACACAGAAATATGACATGATTATATTAAGTAAAATAAATAAATTCAAAGTAAATGTTCGTGAAAGTATTAAACGTGAGCCTGAATTCAGCACTTTCATTCATTTATTTTATTAATTAATAATTAAATACATTAATTAATTAATTAATTAATTACCTAATTAATTTGATTGATTGATTGATTGATTAATTGATTGAATAATTGATTGATTAATTGATCAATTGATTGGTTGATTGATTACTTGATCGATCGATTGATTGATTGATTGATTGATTGATTGATTGATTGATTGATTGATTGATTGATTGATTGATTGATTGATTGATTGATTGATTGATTGATTGATTGATTGATTGATTGATTGATTGATTGATTGATTGATTGAATAATTGATTGATTGATTGATTGATTGATTGATTGATTGATTGATTGATTGATTGATTGATTGATTGATTGATTGATTGATTGATTGATTGATTGATTGATTGATTGATTGATTGATTGATTGATTGATTGATTGATTGTTAATTGATTGATTGATTGATTGATTGATTGATTGATTGTTAATTTGATTGATTGATTGATTGATTGATTGATTGATTGATTGATTGATTGATTGATTCATTCATTCATTCATTCATTCATTCATTCATTCATTCATTCATTCATTCGTAAAACATAGCGGAGTCGAGGAATATAGATTGTGATTATTCTGCCGAAACACCACTCGGTAGTTTGTATTCATTTCTCCGACAATTTAAGAAACTTCCAGCACACGTAAAAAATGAAATGAAATGAATCGGGCTTTAGGCCACCTTTGTGCACATATAGGCTAAGCTGGGCCAGGATAACCCCCTGAGGATGGTGAGATGATTGAGATGGCACTGTCCTCCAGACACAGGATTCGAAATTCGAGCCCTGGCGGTCTGAGGCCGAGCACGCTACCTCTCGGTCACGGAGGCTCCCCACAATACTGACTTTCACACGTGGATGGGGAAGAAACGTTTTTGTTTTTTTCATACCTCCGAGACCGGGAACCGAATCCCGAACTCTGGCGTGAAAGGCAGCGGTGCTAACCACTACCCTAGGGCCCCCGCCCTCCAGCAAAACATGTGTTGGCATGGCGACAGAGCAAAAACACGAATCCGTGGAAAA
Organism: Flabesymbios commensalis; assembly: GCA_964017125.1. Lineage (NCBI taxonomy): Eukaryota > Metazoa > Annelida > Polychaeta > Terebellida > Flabelligeridae > Flabesymbios > Flabesymbios commensalis. The sequence goes on along the minus strand of OZ024909.1, from coordinate 75,484,868 downwards.
CATAAACTGACATTTAAAATCAGAACAGGACATAAATAGCCTAGGCGAGACGCGGTACATGTTTTATTTATTTATTTATTAAGGTATATTTATACAGGGTGTATACATACTAGCAAATATGTTATTTTTCAAATATGGTCCCTGTTATACATTCAATAAACAATATATTTCGAACCGATGTGATATTGTTAATGGTATATATACAGATGAAAATATCCATAATCTAATGATAGCTACACTTAAAATTTAATTTAATTACTTTTGCCCTAAAAAGCTTTTTAAAAGCACAATGTTATTATGTGCACCGTGTATATGAGATAACACCCTGAGAGTCGTCAGCATATATATTGATTGGTGTTAGCGTGAGGCATGGAGGGAGGTCAGTAATAACTATAAAGAATGATAATGGACCCAAGACTGCGCCTTGAGGTACCCCTACTGTTAAATTTTGAAATTACGAGGTTTCCATCAATTTTACCAGCTTGTGTACGAATCTGGAGATAATCACTCCCTCCCTCAGTGCTCTACTTTAACGTAATGTCAAATTCACCAATGGGAACTATATTGTTCATACATACCGATGTAAAAACAAGAACTATTAAACTGTGAATACGTGACTGACTCTAAGATCTTTAGATGCGCTGTAAAGGCTACAGTGTCCCAGTTTACATGTAAGCAATTAACGCTCGCACCCTCTCATGTCACCCTCTCATGTCAACCCGTTTTTTGTTTTAATCTGGTAGACTTATGTGTCGTTGTCTGTGAATGTTTGCACAGAGAGGGAAACTGCTCCTACCCAGCAGACACGAGGCGTTTACCCAATATCATAATACCTCCACAGCAAATAAGAGACATTGACACAGTGCTGGCCCAATGTGTATATATTTAGTAGGCTCAGCCGTAGGCCGTAGCCTATTAAGTTTAGAGGTTCAAGGGTTTTGGTTGAAATACTGTTGGCCCAGCGTCGCGGACGGTGGCTCAACGTTATTTCACAATTGGGCCAATGTATCGTGTTATCCGTGTAGTGGCCTTTCTGGTCAAGGTTGCCGCAAAATAACCTATATATACAGAATGTTGGGTTGTTGTTGGGCCATTCGTCAGACACGCTGGATCACCATTGAAGCAACATTGGTTTGCCGTCCAGTGGTTGCTATAGACGCTGGTGTAGAAAAAGCATGCGGTCAGTGTTGGAGTAGTGTTGAGCAAGGGTCGTACACAATTAACCGGCATTGGACCAGAAATGGGCTGAGACTCTGCCCCAACATTGAGAAGAAAGTGGGTGGGTAGACCTACATCATGTGTATCGCGCGTGTCTCCACGATGTACCTAGTACAGAGGATGTAGGCTTATCCACCCAATTCTGTTTCAATGTTAGGCCAGCTCCTCAGCCCATTGCTGGTTCAGTGCCGATCAATTGAGTACGCTACTGCCCCAACACTAATCCAACACTGGGTCTGCTGTATACCTTGCGCCAGCACATCAGCAAACACATGGCATTCACCCAATGCTATTTTAATTTTGAATTACAGCTTCCAACATTGAAACAGAATTGGGTGATTGTCCCGTGTTTGTTGGGGTACTGCCACATTGTCATGCGGGTGACGCTTTCATCCCCCAACTCCAGAAAGGCCACTTCCCAGATAACACGATACATTGGCACAATGCTGAAGTAATGCTGGGTCACTGTCTGCAATGCTGGGCGAACTTTATTCCAAGCAAAACCCTTTACGCTCTAAACACGAATATCATCGTGAATTTTATTTTTTCTTAACACTTTTTAAAAACGCAACTATCGACCTCAAACATTATATTTTACTTGGTTAGAAGGACTGTTTCTCAGAAATGTCAACCATTCCCCACACACGGTACCCCTCTTTCCCCTAAGCAGGACACAAACTCAAGCGCAATAAACTCCTAGCCTCCCGCCGGGCCAAATAATAGTCTGTCATCAGTCCCCTGCAACAAAACCATATATGCATGCAAATATCACAACAAAACACGAAGTGTTGACCCAATGTTGATGCAATGTTGGGCCAGCGTCACAAAATGTTAAAAGTCAACCAGAGCTTTGTGTCGTCACATCTGTTTCTCATCCGCCCGTCAGATTTCTGCTTTGTTTTGGAATACAGGGAGAAAAAAACACATTCCTCATCATGATGCTCATTCTGGGTGATTTTTGCCAACATATTATCCTCCCCACTGAATATGCTAGTACACATATTATGCAACTCTTCAAATTAAACTTTTGTGGATCAATATTTCTGAGATCTCCTTGATTGGTTATAAAACCTCTGGTGATTTGAAATTGTCCCTCCAAAATAACTTTTCATCATTGAAGATGAAATTTAAGGTGTAATTTAGACCAACGACTTGTGACTAGGATATGTATCACTGCACGGCAAGTATGTAGTCTACTCTAACAGAGAAATATGGATGTACCGTTCACAAACTTGTTGCCAGGACGCCTAAGAATATTAAGATTAGGTTTATCTTAAATTGCTCTCATTTCCATTAGAAAAGTTAAGACTATTTTTTCTTGTTTAGCTTAATTAATTTAACAGTTTCGGCACTGGCCACTTTTTGAACCATTTTTATATTTACGCATTTTGTGAACAATTCTTGAAAAGATTATATCATCAATTGCCATCCATGCTATAACATCTTTTAAAAAAGACGTCGGTTTGATTTTTATTAATTTACCAATTGCAAAATTCGTCAGCAATGCCAATCAACAATTTCAGATCAAGTAAAATATTATATCCCGGAAATGAAAGTGTGTATAGGCCTATGCTGGCTAATGAAAGCTGTCATTCAGTCGTTGTTTAATTGTAGGATAGAAAAAGAGGACTGGGCGAAAATTGCATTCATTTTCCATAATAACAAGTTAATCTTTTAAGCGAGATGTAGGTCTGAGTTTGATTAATGTAAAGTTAGCATATCGCGTCAGCATGCAATGCCAATGGAATTGATTATTGCAGCTTTTAGCCCCCTAAGCCCTCACGATGCATTAATGCATCATTTTACATCCCTGAAAATAGACTTAAGTTTCCTACAACCAAGGGTTTTAGAACGAAAATAAATTTCCATGAAACTGGGTTACAAATACATGGCAATTTTCTTTAATTTTCAAACCACATCAAATCATCTTCATCTACCACAAGTCGAGAATTGCGACAGCAATTCGCGGCTTGTAGTCGATGATGATGACAATAATAAATTCAGGCTTGAAAGGGTTAACCGCCGAATTATGTATAGGATAAAGCCTGAGGAGCTCTACATTCTTAGCTGTGTAAAATGCCGTGCTGAAGGCAGGCAGAGGCCTAAGGATGTAGAGCTAAGGATGTAGAGCACCGAGGGTTTTAACTGACTTAAAGCACATCCGACCATATGAAGTTCCTTCATAATTAATAGCTCTTTCACACCTGACTGAGTTTAGCACCATATGCCTAACATGATAATTGATCAATATTAACTCTCCATTATAATGTAGTGATAGGACACAGCAAATGATGTAGAGGTGTGATTAAAAATAGATGAATTTTCACCAAATGAAGTTGCTGACGCCCATCCATAACTTCAAGTGAGTGAAAATTATTCACATATTCGGTGCATGGGTCAAAGATAGTAGCCTATTATATGTTACAGTACTTTATATATTGACAATAGTAATGCTTAGCGTGTTTAATAGCCTATGATATCATACTATGTTTTATATATTGACAATTACTCATGCTTAGCGTGTTTTTAAAATGTTGCAATTTACATGGATTCCTGTGGACTTTTAATCATTTAAAAAATGTTCACATGGGACAGGACATTTAAATTGTATAACTTAAAATTGGGTAAATTCACTGATATTCAAAGCTTGTATTTCGAGTTGTGTTTCTATCCTTATTGTGAATTTAGTTCATTCTAGGTGATTTATATAGCATTTACTCATGCTTTTTATTTTGATAACATACACATTTGATATTAGACAACCAAAAGTAAGTATTTACTCACTGTACAAGTAAGAAGATACTGCGTTTTGTCTTTGTAGAACAGTGTACATAAACAGTATGTTTGAGCTGGACCCGTCCTATCTACAATTATCCCTATGGCAATCTTGATCCAGTGACATACTTAACTCCTGTGACATACTTGATCCCGGTTATGAAAGGGATCTGATGGTGTCCATTTTCCACAGAGGAAACTACTGCTCCAAGGACAAATAACCCGGCAATCCTTTTCAATATGTGACCTTGAGCGTGGCACGTCACCACCCTTCAGTTATTCTCCGAGTTTCACTTCTATTCCAACCTGCATTGCATAGAATTCGGTGGATTTCATGTTTTGAAAAGGAAGCAGATTCGACCATACTGCAGGACAAATGGCTGGGAATCCCTTTCAATGAAGGGGCATGACATTGGTCACGTACTACCTCCTGTTTGGTGTTCTGTCTCAGACTGTTCTTGCTTCACTGCTGTTTGCATTTGTGTCCGCTACGCCAAGGCAAAGGACAGTAACTACTTACTTCTAAAGTAAATCGTTGCTGCTGACTGTATTGTGCATCATAGGGCCTCGCGGAGACAAACAACAGTACGTTGTTCAAGTGTGTTACTGTGGGCAGGTGTGTATGACAAATTACTCTAATTACCAATATCACCAGCTGACCCAATACCGTAGCCCCAATGTTGGCTTAATTGTGAGACAGCATTGCAGACCGTGGAGCTACATTAAAGCAACATTGGGCCAACACATCACTGATCGCGCTTGTTGGTGATATTATTAATGCAAAGACGAAAACAAAATATATACAATTTCGAAGTAAATATGCTTCAAATTAATCACCATTGATATAAGCGTAATTTGTTTTCGACTAGTGCTAGAATATACACAGAAGTGAAAACAGCAGCAAAGGCAGTACTTGTAACTCGAAAGCTACTGCTGCTTGTCTTTGGGGGGGGGGGGGCTGACTGAATTGACTCTTGATATGGCTGATTAGCAGTGTAAGAGATTGACGATGTGACCTGAATGATTACAAAAGATCAAAGACACACTGTGGTGACAAACGGGATTATCAACGTCAATATCAACGTGGTCTAAAACATAATGCACACTGATAAACTACAACGTTGATGGTTTTGGTATTCATCAGAAGTAATTTTAACGAACAAATATAATATAATATTATTATATTAAGTAAAATAAATATGGTGTTACTTAAACGTAAAGTTTCGTGAATTAATAAACATGAGCCATCTGTGTTCGAGACTCTGATGTCAGCATGACATGGGCTCTCTCTGCTTAGGGCGCTGAATTCGGCACTTTAATTCACTCATTCATCAATTCTGCTATTATTAATTAATTATCTTAATGTTCCTAATTCAATCACTCTTTAATTCGTTTGGTCATTCATTCATTCATACTTTTATTCATTTATTGGTTAATTGATTGATTGATTGATTGATTGATTGATTGATTGATTGATTGATTGATTGATTGATTGATTGATTGATTGATTGATTGATTGATTGATTGATTGATTGATTGATTGATTGATTCATTCAATCATTCATTCATTCATTCATTCATTTATTCATTCATTTATTCATTCATTCATTTATTCATTCATTTATTCATTCATTCATTCATTCATTCATTCATTCATTCATTCATTCATTCATTCATTCATTCATTCATTCATTCATTCATTTATTCATTCATTCATTCATTCATTCATTCATTTATTCATTCATTCATCCATTCATTCATTCATTCATTCATTCATTCATTCATTCATTCATTCATTCATGCATTTTTGTATTCATACATTCTTTGATTCATTCATTGATTCATTCATCGATTCGTTCATTCATTCTTTCAATTATTCTTAAAAACTCGTAAATCATAGTGTGGTCGAGGAATATAGATTGTGATTAATGCTGCCACACACCACTATGTGTGTTTAATGCATTTCCCGACAGTTTAACGAACTTCCAGCACTTGTAGCAAACAATTTAGGGGAGCTTTTCTAAAAAGAGAACATGCGTTGACATGGCAACAGAGAAAAAACACGGATCCGTTGATCCAACCAGGATCCGTGGAGAACATCAACTGACATTCAGAATCAGAACAGGACATATATCGTGCTGGTGAGACACGGTACACGTCTGGTTGTGGCAGAAAAGTGCTTCTGAATACATTTCACACACAAAAACTCATTGTAAAATAGTATGCTGATTAGTGACACCACTACAGTACTGAACCTGTTTTTTATAGGTTGATATCACTAATGACAAAAACAATGACAAAAATCCCCATGGGGAAATAACTGATATATGCCTACCCTTATAGTTCATATAATTTGTTTTCTTTCTAAACGTTCATAGCTGTATCAGCGGGGTAATAAAACAATCATTGGTAAGATGTAAAGGATTATATCACCTGGAAATATTCTATCAGCGCTGGGTTGATATCACCGGGAATAGGTATATTGTCTCAGCACCGATCCTTGTCCATGATGAGGTATCTCGCCCATTACGATGGTACATGTACATGAAGCTATAATATGACCAGGTTGAATGTGCAGTCTCAGACGGTGATTTAGACAAGGTTTATAGCGAACCAATCTGAAAAATAGCCTTTTGAACGCAGGCATAAATCCTAATCATAAAGAGATAAAAATAAGAAACGAGACAAACTCACGCAGTCTCACGCAGTGATTCTGAACGAAGTCTTATTCCTTCTCGGATGAAAGTATTTCTTTGACCACAAATCCAAATCAGGCGGATATAATATAAGATAGCTGATACGCTCACAAAACTACTATACTTGGTGGCTTCGGTGACTGAATAATGTAGTTGGATACGTACAATTATACAAATACAAGTACAACTAATTCCATTCTGACTTCAAATAAACGTAACACGGTTCAGCGCATACGTATAACTATTTCCCACCGCTGGCGTCACAAAGCTCACGTTAAAATATGTAAGGTAAACACCGTATACAAATTATATAGTGTAGCAACAATGTTGGCAGCCTTTTCTGGTTAGGTGGATACAGTAGTTAACCAGATATACTTGTATATACCATTCTGAATGTGAGGTGACGAAATAAAAAAAGATGCGTAGTTATACTTAATTCTACCACAGACTAGAATAATCATGTTGGAATATTTACCTGTTTTATATCAAGACATGTGTCATGGAAAGAGGTTCAAATGATTATTCTGTCATAGTTATATCCACAAAGACATCCTACCAGTAGGCCTCAGATACACATCCAGTCATAAAAATGAAATGAATGGGATTTGAGTGTGCACATATAGGCTAAATAAAACATCCAGTCATAAAACTGTAATCTTATTATCTCAGAATAATTTACAAAAATGTCAGAAAAACAACTGAAGAGTAAATGGGAAATTCACGGAGCAGATTGTAACTGTATTATACATGTTAACTGGAGGTCGTTGTAATTTGTATAATATTCATTCAACTTAATAAAAAAACATTAATAAGGTCATTCAAACGACATTTAAAGCGTGCATACTTTTCGCAGACTATACAGTAGATATTGTATATGGCTGGACATTACTTGTTAGCGATACCTATATTATAATAGCTACACTGTACATCACCAATAGTTAAGTAGAAACACGAATACAGGGAATATTATAATTCGACCCACACGATAAGAAATCTCACGTGGTCCAATGCTTGCATTAGACTCTCACATTATTTTGCTGTTTGAATTCTTAGAACCTGTGGTGGTGGTGGTGGTGGTGTGAATTAAAATCACCAAGGATGAGGAAGGCGTGTTATCTGCTTGTTTGAATGATCATTCCATTCACGAAACGTGCCGTTTTCACTTGTCAATTAGATCCACCCTGATTAACAGGGTAATCCAGACGGTGCTGTATATCGTCGCCCTTTCAACAAGGATCCCGTTCTATGGGCACACTTACAACCCCCTTGAGGATGTGACAAGGCGTCTGATAAAGGACTGTGTTTTCTTCGCAAACTAAGTAGACTAGACCTGGATTAAGCTCCAGACAAATAATAGTATCTATAGTACCAATAAATGTACACCAATAAAAAAAGATTATTGACCCAAACAAAGTATTGACCCTTGGGGGGGGGGGGGGGTGGTGGTGGTTGAAACAGGTTTCAGCCACAGATTGAGCGCGTAAAAAACCGTGGGACATTTCTTTGGACGGTCATATATAAGACTTCCAGACGCATAATCAGAATCAGTAACATTTCAGTTGCATGCCTGCATGCTCAGCTCAAAGGTGGCATTTACAAGTTATGGATATCTTTCGGACCTTGTTGTCTGGATCGCTCTCAGTCACTGCCATGTTGAATCAATCGCCGGCCTCGGAGAGGACGACACGGCTAGGTAATGTTGGGTCAGCGTTGCAGGCAGACGATAGCCACACATTTAAACGATATTTTATTTACGGCGTGCGTTTGGTTAGGGTAATTAGTCATTGCATTAACATATTGAGCTTGCAATATCAATAATAATTGTCATTCGATAATAGTTGAACCCTGACTTGTGGCTCCAGCCTGTCACTGTATTTTAGGACACATGTCATGATATTGTATACCGCATTGAGTTATGTATTTTTTTAATCTTGTATTTATTACATCGATTTACATGGTTGTCTATGATTATTTAATGCATTGATGTGATACCTCTGACATAAAACACAATTCACGCCACATAATCCGGTTTTCAATTTGACAGAATAAATCCAATCTCATTATGCTTTGGAAGGAATAATTTGGCGTATCGCGAATAAAAAAATGTTCGTAGTCGAAAATAATATTAAAACACGATGTATCAGGCCAATGTTGTTTTAATGTTGGGTCTGCGCCGTGTTTTGGGAAGACAGTTTCCGTCCGTTACAGAAAAAATGCATACTTGATTAAAAACTAGTAGCATTATAATTTATTTTGTAGAAAATTTAGGGTTGATGATAGTGCTGATCCGATCAGAATAAGTATCATATTACTAATAATTCCCTCAACCAGTCAGGTATGAGTGCTATCAATAACAAGATTTGCCACAGCAGGAAAAATAGCTCTCTATAACATGAAGGTGTAACTTCTATTAATAACTTCGCTGAGAGCTCTCCTAAACCTGAAGCGATTGCTATGAACAATATTGTTCGCACAGCCGAGGTCGACCACAGCATTCTGCCTCCAATTATATATCAAAATGGAAAGATAGCAGTTCGAACGATCAGGCGTTTTTTGTCAGTTTAACATGGTAAACATGTAACACTAAAGTAAATAAAAGAACAAAGACTGAATGAATGAATGAATGAATGGATGAATGAATGAATGAATGAATGAATAAATGAATGAATGAATGAATGAATGAATGAATGAATGAATGAATGAATGAATGAATGAATGAATGAATGAATGAATGAATGAATGAATGAATGAATGAATGAATACAAAAATGAATGAGCGAAAAAATGGATGAATGATTAAATGAATTAATGCGTTCGTGAATAAAAACCTATCAAATGAATGAATGTGTAAATGATGAATTTTGAAATAAATTAATGATAAATGAATGCGCGAACATATGTATGAATGCATGAATGGATGAATCATTGAATGAATGGATGAAAAATGAATTATTGCATGAATTATTGCATGAGCGAATGTATGAATGAATCAATGTATTGAATTCATTCATTCATTCATTCATTCATTCATTCATTCATTCATTCATTCATTCATTCATTCATTCATTCATTCATTCATTCATTCATTTATTCATTCATTCATTCAGTCATTACTGTACTTCACGCCGTCCTTTCCGTAACACTTATCTTTCATCACATATACAGATATATGATCAACTTGTCCCCATCATGCAATGTGAGCCGTTTTACACCCACTCTATTATTGTTAATCAAATTAAACGAGTGATACATTAGGACCAGTTTTCAATTTGACAGAAAAAAATTCCAATCGCATGTTGCTTTGAAAATAATAATTTGGCTCGGGTAGCTCAGCTGACTGCAGTATTTGCATGGTATTGCACATCACGAATAAAAAAATTGTTTGTGGCTGAATATAATATTGAAGATGTATCAGGCCACTGTTGCTTTAACCCTTTAAGCCCTCACGATGCATTAAAGCATCATTTTACATCCCTGGAAACAGACTTAATTTTCCAATAACTAAGTGTTTCAGAACGAAAATAATCATGAAACTGTTTTACCAATACATGGCAATTTTCTTTAATTGTTAAACCGCATCAAATCATCTTCATTCACTACAAGTCGGGAATTGCGGAAGCAATTCGCGGCTTCTAGTGGATGAAGATGACAATGGTAAATTTAGGCTTGAAAGGGTTAATATGGGATCAGCGTCGGGTTTGTGTTCGGTACAGACAAAATGCATATTTGATTAAAAACTAGTAGCAATATAATTTTGCAAAACACTTCGGGTTGATAATTGTGATGATTCAATCAGAATAAGTATCAGAATACTAGTGATTTCCTCAACCAATCAGGGATGAATGCCATAAATAACAATATTTGCCACACCAGGAAAAACAGCGCTCTTTAGTCTGAAGGTATTTCTATGATTACCATAGAAGCTCTCTTTAACATGAAGCCATTGCTATAAATAACATTGTACGCGGAGCTGAGGTCGATCACAACATTCTGCCTCCAATTATATCATCTCAGAATGGGAAGATAACCGTTCAAACGATCAGGTGTTTTTAGTCAGTTAAACATGCTAAACATTTAACATATAAACCAATAAAATAAAACAGACTAAACAAAAAAAACGAATGAATGAAAGAATGAATACAAAAATGAATGAATAAATGTAGAAATAATGATTTTTGAAATAAAAATGTTCAATGAATAAACGAATGTTTGAATGAATGAATGAATGAATGAATGAATGAATGAATGAATGAATGGATGAATGAATGAATGAATGCATGCGAAAATAATTGAATGAAAGAATGAATGAATGGTACATGAATGCACGAATGCATGTTTGTATGAATAAATATATGAAAGAATGAATGATTGATTTTAAGAATAAATGATTAAACGAATGAATAAATGCATCAGTAAATGTAAGATTGGATCAATTAATTGAATTATTTCAATTCATTCATTTATTCATTCATTTATTCATTCATTCAACTGTATTGCGTATTGCGAATAAAAAAAAATTGTTCGCGGCCGAATATAATATTAAAACACGGTGTATCAGGCCAATGTTGTCTTTTTTAGTTGGGTCATTGTCGTGTTTAGGGAAGACAGTTTGTGTCGGTATAGACAAAATGCATATTTCATAAAAAACTAGTATCATTATAATTTATTTTCTATCAAACTTCGCGTTGATGATTGTGATGATCCAATCAGAATAAGTATCATAATACTAGTGATTTCCTCAACCAGTCAGGGTGAACCCTTACAGTGCAGGGATCGACTTTAGTCGTCAGAATCTGACGTCTGTAGACGTCAGATTCTGACGACTAAAGTCGACACCTGCACTGTAAGAGTGAACATATTTCTAATGGCCGTAGACCCATAACGTAGGTATTCAAATGAATCAGAAAGAGCTAACTAACACATTTATTGAAAAAAAACCCTTTGGTTTCCATGATTTTCATAAAAAAAATTATGATGATTTCAAATTGAAAAAAAATCTTTGGTTTCCTTGATTTTCATAAAAAAATTCGGCGCATAAGGGTTAAGTGCTACAAATAACAATATTTACAACTAGAGAAAAACAGCTCGCTTTAGCCTGAAGGTATTCCTATAAATAACATTGTTCGCAGAGCCGAGGATCACGGCATTATCCATCCAATTATACATGTATCATCTCATAATCAGGTGTTTTTGTCAGTTAAACATGTTAAACATACAACAATAAAACCAATAAAATAATAAATAAATAAAATTAATGTGTAAACAATATTTTTGAACAATTTTTTTAATAAATGAGTGTTTGAATGAATGAATAATTGAATACATGAATGTTAGAGTGAATGAATAAATGAATAAATGAACAAATTAATAAGTGAATGAATGAATGAATAAATGAATGGATAAATGAATGAGTGAATGAATCAATGAATCAATGAATCAATGAATCAATGAATCAATGAATCAATGAATCAATAAAATAATGAATTCGAATATGAATGAATAAATGAATGAATGAATGAATGAACTAATTAATAAATAAACGAATGTAAAAATCATTGAATGAATGAGTGAATGAATACATGAGCGGATGTAGGAATGAATCAATGATGTCAATGAATTCAATTCAATTTATTCATTCGCTCGCTCGTTCATTCATTCATGCACTCACACATTCATCCATTAATTCATTAAAAAACTCTTCTTTTATCCAGTTATTTATTTGCTAAAGCATTTAGTAATTATTCATTTTATGAAATATATTAATACAGGGTGTAATATGTGCCCTGCATTCAATTCTACAACACAACACATTACAGTCATTACTGGCGTTCGCGCCGTCCTTTCCGTAACACTTTCACCCCAGGTATCACCGAATTGTTGCCATCATGCAGTATGAACTGTTTTACATCCACTCTTTTCTTGTAAATCAAATCAAACGAGCCATACATTAGGACCAGTTGACAGTTAAATTGGTCAAACGACAATCACCATGTAATAGTGACTGATCACCGTCTTTAATACCTCCATGCTCCCCACTTGTTTTTCACTATAATAACAGATAAACACATAACCACCTATAAACACATTTCAGTTTTAAATGTATGAATATTTCTGTCTTGCTGTTACATTGTCAAAGTTAACAAACCGAAATGTTTCTGCCAGTCTGTCTTTATAATCTAAGCATTACCTAGACGCTGCATTGTTGAGTTTAATAATGTGTGATATGTTTTTAAACCTGTCTTTGACATCTAAGGAATATCTTGCCTATTTTCAAGGATAACAATGATCATATCCGTAGACTGCAATTATTAGTATTTGAAAGCAGTATTTTGTCTATCCATCGTTTTGGACTCTTATCACCATCAACCAAGATAGATAATTTTAAAAATTCAGAAATCAACTGCTCAAATTGCTTCTCAGTCGAAAATGTTGCCGTGACATTGAAAATGTTTAGACTCTAAGATAAAATAATTTAAACAGCAGACTGGTCTACTGAAGTAGCCTGGTGTAATAAAGTCCTTACAGTCTATACTTTCACTGATTTACTGATGAAACTTGGGATATTAAAACCATTATCTTCTGAAATTCTGATTTCCGATCTCTGTGCTTACAATATGTAAACTCGAACTGATTTGTATAAGCCTGGAGTAATGATGCCTTTATCTTCTGATTTGTATCAGGGCTTACAATCTGTAAACTGTTGTTCTTTTTTATCTTAGCCTAACACCTCACATATATGCTCATTATCATAGGACTGCGACCCGTTTATTTCCATTCACAATTTATCTTTTATAATACTGTATTTATCACTGATAGTATGCCTACTATGTATAAGTAAGAAGCACGACCTGGGTGTGACAAGGTTTGGATGCTCAACAAAATACTCGGATTCTGTATTGAATAACTTCACTAGAATTCAGTTTTTGTGTTGAATAGTTCTGATTATTGTATTACATAAGTGATAACTGATTTCGTATCGGTAACTTATTTAACCGGAAGATGTAAAGACTAAGTATCAGAAGTAGAGTATTTTTATACCTTTTTTTAATTTCTTATATAGCGAGGAAAGTGAACATTGTCTGGTGACGATGTAATACAGGTGAGGGACGTATGAGTTATTTTTAAATATGTGAGTGCAATCCGATAAGATATTATTAGGTCGTTTATTATTAGGTATCTCCTGCCATTCACTGCGCTTGACACCCGGATTTGCGGGGTTGTAGCGCACAAGAACGACACCGCGGCATCGTTGGCTATTTCTGTCACCACTATGACACTGTAAGATCGGATAACATCCAGCGAAACACAAAACATTGACCCCATGCTTTTATAATGCTGGCCCATCATTATCACAAGAATAGGTCAACATGTTGGTCTTGGATGCAGCTCACAAGAGAGGTCGTTCCCGTCAGACCCGCTAACCCCCCCCCCCCCCCCCCCGGGTCACCGCTTGTTATTTCTAACACGGGTTATGGTGAACAAACTGGAGAGCAATACCTTAATAGGGATCGAACATGTGACAAATATAGCTGACGTTTTATAGGATCCTGTGAGTCATAACATATTGCCTGTTAAATCATATCAAACATGGAGTGTGTTCGCAAGCTGTTTTGCAAACTTTGCAAAACATGACCTTGACTACTGTGTTTTGAGTTTTGAGTTAATACTCCAAGGTCATTGCCCAAGCAGTCATTGCCCAAGCAATATTGAAATTGGGACGTAATTTTGAACATCAGATATTAGCTATAACTTACATTTTACAGGGTTGGATTTATTTTTCTATTAATACCGGTATACTTTACACGATGGCACCCAGTCAGCCTCATCCACTAATGTTATTATAATGTATGTGACGCTGACCCAGCATCAAATCAACATTATATCAGCGTATTATGTTTCCAGGCAAACGTACTATAGTGGACAAAGTCAAGATGACTATAATTATTTGCAGGAGTTGCTTCAATTATCGCAACACAAAAGAGTAAACCCAGGTATTATAAGGATAACCTTCTGCAGAAATCACTGTGTGATAAATGAGCTATAGAATCACTGTGATGGAAAGATGAAAGGTCAAAGGAATAAGTGGATTATTGTCTCCACAATTCCCATGTCAAAGGGATGTGATTTCTCACAGCAACTAAACGTAGCAAGAACATCAAAGCAAACGCGTAAAAAATCAGTGTAACAGGAGAGTCAGACAGGATGTAACAGAATATGTGGTGGAGATTACAGGAGAGCGCCCCTCAGACAAAAAGAGGTTAAATACTCTTTATTTCACGTTAATTATACATAACGTTGACTGTGTGGTTATTTGGAGACTAAAGCTAACCGTTACTGACAGCGAGTCTTTATTTTATGACTAATGCTGAGATCACTGACTGCGAGTCTTTATGTTATGACTAATGCTGTGGTCACTGACTGCGAGTCTCTATTTTATGAAAAATGCTGAGATCACTGTCTGCTCGTCTTCATTTTATGACTAATGCTGAGATCACTGACTGCGAGTCATTATTTTATGAAAAATGCTGATGCCACTGACTGCGCGTCTTCATTTTATGACTAATGCTGAGATCACTGACTGCGAATCATTATTTTATGACTAATGCTGAGATCACTGACTGCGAGTCATTATTTTATGACTAATGCTGAGATCACTGACTCCGAGTCATTATTTTATGACTAATGCTGATACCACTGACTGCGCGTCTTCATTTTATGACTAATGCTGAGATCACTGACTGCGAATCATTATTTTATGACTAATGCTGAGATCACTGACTGAGAGTCATTATTTTATGACTAATGCTGAGATCACTGACTGCGCGCCTTCATTTTATGACTAATGCTGAGATCACTGACAGTGAGTCTTTATTTTATGACTAATGCTGAGATCACTGACTGCGCGTCTTCTTCTTATGACTAATGCTGATACCACTGACTGCGAGTTATTATTTTATGACTAATGCTAAGATCACTGATTGCGAGTCATTATTTTATGACTAATGCTGAGATCACTGACTGCGAGTCTGTTTTTTTATGAATAATGCTGAGATCACTGACTGCGCATCTTCATTTTAAGACTAATGCTGAGATCACTGACTGCCAGTCATTATTTTATGACTAATGCTGAGATGACTGACTGCGAGTTTTTATTTTATGAATAAAGCTGTGATCACTGACACTGGCTATTTATTTTATGAACTAAGCTGAGATCACTAACTGATGATCTTTATTTCAAGATACAGCGTGACTGTGTCTCTTTATTTTAAACCTGAAGCTCAGATCAAAGTATGAGTGTATTTATTTTATAGCTAAAGTTGAGATCACTCCTCGGGCTTTATCCTATACATAATGTCTATTGGTTGCCACGCTGAACACATTAACGTTCTCATGTTGTTCTCAGTTAAAGATTGACTTTTCTGTCTGAAACGGTCGGGATAATGATAGCAACTCACGACAGTATAAGTATTATTTTAATGATAAATTAAACTGCCTTATAAGCCCGAAGGCTGGGTACTTTTGTATTTTCTTGAATAAATATGTCATGTGTGATTACTTTACATGTCAGCCTATTAAACGATACCATACATAAACACGCGCACGCACGCACGCATGCACCCACGCACGCGAACACGCACGCACGCGATGATCCATTCAATCAACCGTTGAACAATTAATTAACAAACTAAAGAAACTAGCCAACAAACAAACAGACGAACAATCAGTCAACCAACCGACCGACCCACTGACTAACCGACCAGCCAACCAGCCAACTAACCTACAAACCAACCAACCAACCAACCAACCAACCAACCAACCAACAAACCAACAAACCAACAAACCAACCATCCAATCAACCAAGCTATCAGTCCACCAACCAACCAGCTAACCAACTAAACAACCAACTAAATAAACCAAACAACTAAACCTACAGCCCGAAAGCCCAAAAGCTATAATGTATTGCGCATTATTACTAACGGAATGGAGGTTTGATGATCGGCCAGCGTCGCTGACAGTAGGCCAATATTTAACCAACATCAGTTCAACGTCGCACGTAGGTCAGTTTGCTGCAGTTGATTTATATTTTTCCAGTTGTATAAAAGGAACTGCATCGTCCGCACAATAACATGTTCAATTGAATATTTTCATCGTTTTAGTGAAATTGTTTGAACTTTTCTCCGCATGGTTTTGTGCTGGTTTTAGGAAAAGGCAGCGTAACAGACCTTGGCCCAGCATTAATCCAATAAGACGGGTTCAACTATGCAGCAAACACAATACGTAGTCCCAATGTTTGACCCAATGTTGTGCCATCTTCTACGACGCTGGCACAACATTGGGTCAACATTGGAACGACGTATCCCAGCAAACACGACACATTGAAACAATGTTGTTTTAATGTTGGCCCACCGTCTGCAACGCTGGCCCAACATTAATCCAACATTGTTTCAATGTGTCGTGTTTGCTGGGATCACGCCGTGTTTGCTGGGGTATCGTTGTATTGTGTTTCTCAAATGGCACTATGCATTATACCAATGCTGTTTTACCATTAGCCAACGTCTACAATATTGGCCAAACATCAAGCCAACATTGGTTCGGTGCAGTGCTTACTAGAAGATCAGATAATGCTGGTTCAGTGAAGTGCTTACTGGTATATCAGATCAAACTGGAGCAGAGGTCAACTGGAGCTCCAGGCTGTTACGTCTGCTTATCATCCTCCCACCTGAAGGATGGATTACTTTATCACATAAGGCTGTGGTAGCCCTAAATGACCAGCAATAGCGTGTTTCACATTAGGTCTCTCACGTGGGATGAATGAAATCACCCAGAGGGAGTTATCATTCCTATTGTTATTCTGGAGCTTCGCGAAATCCCACGGAGTTTCAGCATTAAATTGCACAGTGAAACCCACGTCTCCGGCCGTTTGGGCATGTCTGGGGATAGATCCCCTAGACATGCCCAGAACCCCTTATCGGGCGAGCGAAGGAAAGCGCTCTCAATAACCCATCATACCCTATTATCCCCACCCTCACATTATCATCTGTACATCATCTGTACATCATCTGTTCATCATTTCATCTCATCAATTGACTACAACGTTTTTATCGTGTTACAATGTCACTTAAAATACCTTTTGTGCCGAAAAATGACGTAAAGCAATGATTTACTACTACTTACTACTACTACTACTACTACTAGTACTACTACTACTACTACTACTACTACTTTATCACATAACCCGAAGCCAGAACTCTTCATGCTATACTTTTTCATCATATCGTTATTTTAAAACCAACCCAGATGGGTTGGTTTCAAAATAACGATATGATGAAAACCTATAGCATGAAGGTGATTGCTGCCCTATGTATGTTGCGCCCTGAAACCATTGCAACTAAGTGCAATCACTGCACATTTATGATTTTTACATTATCTGCTTCTCCGGACATGTCTGGTTTCGCCAAATAGCATATCTGCTACACTGCTTGACTTAAGCCTGCAGAGTCAATGACTTTCTCATTATCAGTAACTTTAAGAAGGTGGGGGTCAGTTGTCGGAAAAGATATTCCTGACGAGTTTTACCAATTGAGGCATCGTATTTCTCAGATTTTGCTTCCTAAGCAGTGAAGCGTTGTGTCAATTGATGAATCATAATAATATCTGTATAATGAAGACAATGCCTGCTATTATGAAATAAGATGTACAGTTAACCAGCCATATTGCTCGACCGTTTATAAACGCCCGAGTGTTTATAAGCACTCGCCTGAAGTGCGCTGCGAGTGCTTATAAAAGCACAGTCGTTTATAAACGGGCGGCCATTTATGAATGGCTGGACCCGTAGCTGGTCAGGACTTGTTATGTTTGCCTTAACCCTTTGACTTCCAGGCCGGGGTGCATGCCAGGATCCAGATATACTGGTGTAGGAGTTCTATTTTTCGTCATTTGAAGCTGGAATTGCTAACGCAATTTCCAGCTTCAAATGACGAAAAATACATAAATGTAGTATATATTTGACGAAAATTTGTGTCATTTTATGGTTACGTTCATTGACGAATGACGACGGAAATTTCCGTCATGTATGGTAGTGAAAAGGTTAAGTAGTTCGGTTAGTTATACCGGTCGGTGATTGTACTGGTGATACAATCAATGTTATGAAGTTTATGGAATACTTTTATTCTGTCTTTCCTTTTGGAACGGGGGGGGGGAGGGGGGGGGGGTCAATGAGTCAAAATATTCAAAATACGAAGTACATTATTTTTCAAGTAAGCCTAAGCAGTAAATGTGTGCGTGTTTGTGTATGACATTCCGATGTATATACCACCACTGAGTGCCACTGGTTGGAGTATCACCATACATTTGATACAATGAAGACGTAAATAATTTAAAAATGTATTCGATTATAAATGAATAACCACGTTATGAAAGATCCGGCCCGACTGGGATTCGAGCCCCATCTATGTTCTGAATTTTGCCATCAGAGTAAAACGTAAAACTGTCCATCACATTTGATGATATTTATCTAAACTTATTTTATCGATATGAAATTACTTTTAATAAAACTCAAAATAAAATCAAACCATATGTTAGTTCTAGAGGCCTTCTGGCGTACCGGCCTACCTGACTTCTCATCGCGTATTGTGCTTTCTACAGTACGTTGACTTTCTACAAGACTAAGTGTTGGTCCTGATCACAGGATATCTATTCTGTTAATTGGAATTTAACCCTTAAAGCGCTGGATTAATTTGTAAAAAAAAATTGCAACCAAAGGTTTTTTCAATTTGAAATCATCATAAATGTCCCAGTTAGCTCCTCCTGATTCATTCAAATACCTATGTTATAGGTCTACGGCCATTAGAAATATTTTTACTCTTACAGTGTGGGGATAGACTTTAGTCGTCAGAATCTGACGTCTACAAACGTCAGATTCTGACGACTAAAGTCTATCCTTTAGTATCCCCATGCCGTAAGGGTTAAATGTCCAGTGTCCACCCTCTGGGTCAAGACCTGAGCTGTTTTTTTGAATAGATTCATCAAAGACATAATCATGACACCCATAGATATCCCTTCCTCATAGTGGAATAGATAGCTATTCTGAAAAATCTAAAAATAACTTGGCAGCATTTCTAGTTAGCTCTATATTATAAGCGAGATGACAGTAATAACACAGCTAAGCTGAAGCGTCGATCCAATGCTGTTTTAGTACTGTCTATAGAAAATTCTTGGCTTAGAATTCCAGCTATAGTAAACATGGTAAATGAAATGCTTTCTGTCTAGTCAAAGGGTATTAATTGTGATTAGTCAATTGTATTTATAAGTTGTTCTCCTGTTAGCGGTCATTAGCTGACCTCGAGGAGTTTTCCAGACCGACTGTACAATAATAACATTGTAAAAAATATGTATTCCAATGGTCAAATAAAACATTTCTGCGTTTCTGAGTTCTGAAGGGTTGAGCCAACAGACGGGTTCCATTGAGGACAGACAGCTAAGTGGATGGCAGTAACGACTGACCTTGAGCATGACCTTGATGTCAATAATTATTTATATCACGTGATATTAGTCCATAAACTCTAATTGGCAAAATAGCTACAGACGTCATCATCTGTCACTCCTTATGTGATTTTGCAGGCTACTTATTATGTAGGGCTCAATTGCAAATAGTAGTTAACTGTTATAATAGTTTGAAAAGTAAGCAGGTATTACAGTTTGCTGTATTAATTAGGTAAAGGGTATTATTGTGATTATACGGTTATGATACCAATGTTGACGCTTGTAAATATCTCATTTTGGACCAAGTATTATAATTTACTCCTGACCAATGAAAGAGAGGCTCAGTCGGTCACATAACGAGATCAGCCAATAACAGCCGTAATTCAGCTGTTATTGAAATACGGGATAGAATACTATAGTCGGGACAAACATTTACTTTAAATTTGCTTACAATTGCTTAGTTAGTTTGTTAACGTAAATAATTATTATATTTCTGAGATAAATCCCTGTTTTTTCGATACAAGGGTTGGGGCTAGTTTAAAAAGTAAATGTAATTAATTATAATTAATTTAACCATAATATGCCTACATTTCGCTGTTATGAACGTTGAAAATATTACAACTTTTAACACTTGTTATTTTTGTTTTGTACTGCATTTCGTTCATTTAGAGCTTCACTTGGTAACGGGACTTTCTGCTTCAAATGACGAAAAAAATGATATTTGTGAAAAATATATGAACTTAGCATTGATAACACAAACAATTGGATCGTTGTCAAGTGACATTTTATTTTGTTTGAAACAAAAGAACCCAACAGCACAGTGCTAATATGTTTAACCCTTAAAGTTCTGAAATATTTTATGAAAACCTTCGAGACCAAAGGGTTTTTTTCAATTTGAAATCGTCATATATGGCTTCGTTTGCTCTTTCTGATTCATTTGAATACCTATGTTATGGGTCTACGACCATTAGAAATATATTTTGTCTTACAGTGCGGGGATCTAACGTCTACAAACGTCAGATTTTGACGACTAAAGTCGATCCCTGCGCTGTAAGGGTTAAGCGGAGTCACGTTTCATTGGAGCAAAAGCACTCGTTGTCCGGTGCCAATAAACCATTCTCCGACATCATTAGATAAATAGCTATTTTAACGACGACAGAAAGTGTGTGCAGAATTACGCGTCATATCATTGTCTATTTGATCAAGGTTACAATATTTCTGGACCAGCTCATTCCTTATGCAATGTGAGAAAATGTTGTCGCTTTATTTGGAAGAAACAATTCAGTAGATATAAGATATGCAGCCAATATTGGTTGAATTCTGATCCAGCGTCGCAGATGGTGGACCAACTTAAACAAAACATCAGCTCGTTGTTTCTTTCTTTCTCTGCAGTTGAATATTATGATTTTTTCTACCAATCAGCATTGTTTCATAAGCAAGATTTGCTGCGCCAATAAGATGATGTTTTTTTTCACCAATCTGGGGGTACGGCTTTACATAATAACTTCTTTAACCGAGATCAAACAGGGTATGGTGTCCTGGTGGCAGACTCTAAATTACATTCGCCCTCCTCCGATGTCGTCTCACGCTACCCAACTCAAAACGACACTGATTACAGCGTGCCACTGAACCATTGGGTGATCTAGGCGTAGACTCTAATGTTGCTATTTTCGGTGGGCCCACTAATTTCGCACAGAGTTCATCTGAGAAAGCAGACGAATTTAAACGTATCTAAAACTCGAAAATAACGTAATTGCCATAGGCCTACTTGATGTGTGCGTGTATCCATTATAAATAGCTATATCTGACGGTGTTTGTACTGCTGTTTCCCAGAATCGTGCCAAGCTCATATCATGCAACTGGTTGAATCACAGTCATTTGTCCTTTTCTTAACATACTCCTTTCGCATTTCTTATTTTTGACATGGTTGTCAATAATTAGAAATCAGGAATTTCATCTCTATATCTGGCCTAACTGGTGAATGCGCAGCACAAAAATTAAAAAACTTTTGCAGTTCTAGTCTATGGACATGTTTTGATCATATGGTCATATTAATAAGCCAAAATAAAATCACCGATTTTTTGATGATTTTAGACTTGGGCATTTCCCTTTAAACGTGTTTATTCACGTCGCAGTTTTTAGATTCGAAGATTTTTACTAAGATTATAAATTATATATTTTTTTATAATAATACACTTATTTGAAACGTCATGGTACGAAGTCAAAATTAATGATAAATTAATCGAGTTTATATTTTTATTTTATTTTATATTAGGGACATCCATGCTACTCCGTGCTAACGGCCTAGATAAATGTGTTGATACAAATACAAATTGTAGCATGGTCGACATAGACAAAGGTGATATTCCGAGATATGACACTGCGTGAGCAGATAAATACAAAGTCTAACGCGAAAGCACGGAGATGTCATGACATAAAAAAAAAAAAAAACATAAACTTACATGACTAAGACGACAAGCAGTGTTGACATGGAATAAACGGGGAAAATAAACTCAGATAAAGTACTCAGGAGTAGAGGTGATATAAACGGAGAGAACAATAAGCGACGTAAATTACTCACCATCTTTCAAAAGAAATGTGAGCTGTATTTCTAAAAAGTAAAACGACCCCATAAAAACACTGACGAATGTATTTAAACGCATTAAAAATGAGAGTGTAGGAAACAGTAATCTAATCAATTAGCGAAATATAACCTTGTATTAATTTAAATAAATTGGCGACGACATTTTCCCCTCGTTTATAATGCTATGAACAAAAAAGTGAACTGTTTTTAGACTATTTAAATTCTGTAGACACAATTAACATTATGCAGTAGACATATGATATTTTCCTTGGACGGAATTATGGATAGTCATCAGCTTAAGCTCTATAATGGTCGTGTGATCGAGACTCCGATAGCTGGTCAACATGCTCTGATTCTTTATCAGCCAGATCATTGCTTCCATAGCTATAAAATAACCAAGCCAAGACAGCTGTATTTCAAACCTTCTTTTCATTTTTCACTGACTAGAAGTTTTGTTGCAATATCGCGATTCACAGGTTCACGTGGATGAAATTACTAAGACAATCTGGTTGAAATTACTGATACAATAGATTTAAAATGTATTCATTGTTTTCATAGCTACGAATAAATACTGAAGTCAATACAGCTAGTAGTAAATTATAGCCTTCAAGGCTGAGCGATCACACTTCTTGAACTATGTACCCGCTATTGCTAAGAATTTTATTTGTTTGGACGATTACACAAAAATGTATGTGCTGATGACATACGAAAACGTTTATTTAACTTCCCAAGTTTATTTTTTGATATTCTCAAAGAGAGACAATATGTATGTTACCAGTCTAATATAACAACATAATATAATAATGTTAGTATATACAGCCCTCCAGAGCCAAATGGCAATATATGTTGACTAACCAATTACAAAGATACTGTCTTTTAGCTTTCTACTTTCTAAATTTTGTGAATGTGATGCCCATTTGGACACATCACGAATCTTACAAGTTACATACATTATTTTGTTCTCGGCTGTATATAGTGACTTATAAGCAAGATGTTGAACAATTATATATGAGTATATTTGCTACTATTTGTGTATTTTTTTTCAATACATTATGTAACAATGTTACCCAGAATTACAAACACCATATAATAACAGTTTAAACTTTAACCAAAAAAAACTAATACTGAAATTCATCAATTATTGTTATTACATGTATACTTGTAGGCCTACTTGTACAAGTGTTGATGTTTTGATTTATAAGGCTTTTTTTCCACATGCGCAAAACAGTGTGGTTCGGCCGTGCTTAACTTGTATAATCTGTCAGACGAGCTGAACTCCCACTGAACTCCCACCCAAGTTTCCAGCACAGCACAGCCGAATGTGTTTCTAAACTTTTTGTGGGGTTTATTATCCATATGAGTGTTAATGCTAATGTGTCCCATGAAATTGGACATTCTATGTGAAAGCTTTTTAACAATATTGAAACGAGAAAATTAGCGTGGACTTTGTTTTCCTAATCATTAAGTCATTGAATGAGCACGATTACATTATCTTAATTTTATGTCGTAATTTAGGATATACCACTTCAAATATTATTTTCTAGTGAATGATTTATTGCAATGGTCAGACCTGAATAAGGTGTCATTAATAAGCATAGCCAACTTGAGATATTGTCAGTTATTGTAGTACTCATCATTGCTGGCCTCATCACAGACGGCTGTCAAATGAATATTTAATAGTTTTTCATTAATCTTGATCATATGAAACTGAATACAATAATACAATACAATAATAATACAATCAAAATAAATGGAAGTTACTTTATAAATACACGTATTCTATTATATGAATAATGTATAATCTACACAAATCGTCTCATTTTTGCAGATGTACATGGCGTACTTTTACATTGTTTGCATTTATAAAATATAACATATTTTGGTCACACCCATTTAGGATTTTAATGTGTGGCATGTCCTCTCCTCGAACAAAACAACTGTGTCAATGTAAGTCAAAAATCTACATCTGACAGAAAAAAAGGAGGATAATGAAACTATTGCACAATAATTCAAATACTATCTAATATTTTGCCCGTCATTTCACATTTTTTTAGTATTCTGATAAGCCAACTTGATATGTGGCGACTGATATTTCCAATCGTTGCATTACTCATTTGTTCTTAACCTTGAACCGCTATCTTGAAACTTGTAGCACTATTTATAAATCATTACTATAATAAAAATAACCTTTTGCGATTGTCGTTATTTTATTACTTAAAATACATGTGCTTTACCATATGAATAAGGTATAATCTACACAAATTATCAAATCTAGTCAGAAGGAAAGGACTTAAGTTTGCCTTGTTCGCTTGTAGCTGATCTTGGTCACAATCAGTTAAGATTTTTAAACTTGGCACATCCCCCACTTTCCTCGACGAGACAACTCTTCCAGTTGAAGTCAATAAATCTACATCTGACAGAAAAAAAGAAGGCAATGAAACTTTTGTACAGTAATCCAAAAGACTATCCAATATTTTCCACGTCATTTTGTATGTTTTTTGGCTATCTGTTAATCCAAGTAATTCATTTTCTTCAAGATGTGACGCCATTGCTTGGGAGAAAAATACAGTTTTAATCATATAAGTTGATATAGATTCATATATTCTGCTAACTAAATCCCGCTTTGCCATTTCTGGATGAAAAATGGTGCGTGAATAATGTGCAAGATTTACAAGAGGACACACACGTTCATTTCTCATCGATTTCACTAAAATATATGCATTCTTCATCCATTTTGGAACAGTTTTTATAATATATGATTCCAATTTTACAAAAGATATTTGAAATAACACATTGTCGATTGTTGAATCTTTATTGTAACCTTTTAATACCAAATAAAATCCATTATTGTAGACATCCTCGGGTACTAGTATAGAGTGATTTATCAATTTGCTAGGTTGCCATTCTTTTAGATGAATAGCTGGCACCATATCAATTGATATTTCCATATTTTTAAATATTTTCCCTCTATAGAACAGCGTAATCACAAGGTGGGGATCCTTTGGATGATAACTTTGTAAAATTAAAGGCACTCTGGGTTCGTCCCACATTTCCTTTGAATGCAGTGCAGTCTTCATAATTTGTGCAAAGCATGAAAACACCTTATTTGTCAGAGGGACATCTTCTCCTGATTTTGTGAATTGATTATATTTCTCCTTAATGTCACCTGGCAAATTTTGTTTCAGATGAAGGGTAGCATAACCTGATTTGCTGCATTCTGAAGGTGCACAATGGTTTGCAAAATGTGCTAAGCAGAACAGAAAATCAAACTCGTTTGGTAATCCACACTTAGTCCCCTCATTAGAACTTCCCGAGGGTGTGATACTACATTTAAACAGAGGATTTAGTTCACCAATCTTCTCACTGATTCGATCCATTAACGTCGTCACTGCCCATCTGACGTCATCCACTTCTGGATAAGGCGTCAAATGTCCAAGACCAGGTGTATCCAATAATGATAATATAGGTGGGAGAGACACATCCTTAAGGCTAGAAACATCTATGTAGCCGTTATCATACAAATCCACTAAAGGCAACTTATTGGGCCAAACGCTCATCTCAGTTGTATTACTAGTAGTAAATGTAGGTACCTGAATTATTATATCCAGTACATCCTCTTTCAGTCCCCATGAAGCTAGATTAACATAATCGTTTTTGAAGTGATCTTGTTTATTTTCAGTAAACTTACCGGTACCTAGTAGAGTCTTCACAATATGTTTGTTGGCGTTCCATGCAGCCCAGTGTAGGGCGTCTGCCCCACAGTCATCTGTTATACTACAGTCAGCTTGTCTCTCTATCAGAAGCTCAGTTAATATATTACTACTACACTCAGTAGAGACGTGAAGAGGAGTAGCTCCAAATCTATCACGATGGTTTATATTCGCTCCTTTGTCGAGAAGCTTCTGAACATCACCAGGACACTGGTGTCGAATTGCCGAGAAAATTGCTGTCTCGCCGTTGACGTCCTCTGTTTCAATGGAACATAAATTTGCTAAGATTTCTATAACTTCCACAGCATCGCCTTCTATTGCCGGGAATTGACGAATATGGCCACGAAATAGTGCAGTTTGTCCCAAGTTATTAATGACGGATGGGTCAGCAGCATAATCTAAAAGACAGCATACCTTATCAGCATGTCTAATTGCTGCTACAAACAACGCTGTTTCACCATATATATTTTTAATGTTAGGAGCAGCCCCAGCTTTCAAAAGCTGCTCTGTCATCTTCGCTTTGTATTTTTTGTGTGGCTTACACTCTCCTGCACATGATACGTGTAGTGGTGTATTACCTTCACTATCAGGCCTGTTAATATCCACTCCCAGAGACAACAATAAGTCAACCATATCAGTATTTTCATCCTTCACAGCCAGATGTAGAGCAGTGTAACCATTACTATCAATGGTTACCGCATTCAGATCGCATCTGGCCTTCTCCAAAATACAAACTATCCTAAGTCGCCCTTCAGCTGGAAGATAATCATCTTTCTGAGTAATGACAGCAGCGTGTATGGGGAAAACTCCAGAGTTATCTGGGCAGTTCACCAGACTTACATCAGCATTATCCCTCAGCATTGCTTCCACTGCTGACAGACGGACTCCACCACATGCTCGTTGTAAAGGTAGATTAGATGTCCTAGGGTCATACTTAGGTCCCCTATCTCGTACATGGCCCCTTGCAGGTGTAAATTTACGAGGTGGAGGTTTTCCCCGTCCGGCAGGGATACGTCCCCTTTGAGAGACTGGAAGCTCCATTGTGAAACAACACTAGCCTGGTAAACAAGACACATTAACCAAATGCTGGTTTAATGTTTGCCCATTGTCTGCAAAGCTCACCGAAGGTAAACCACCATTGGTTAAATGTAGTGTGTTTACTGTGTATGCGATCAGTATATTTACTGTATTATGATTTAATATATGTAAGGCACAAAATTATACTAAAAAGACCAGCAATCATGCTTAACACTTAAGGGGTGACATTCTATCCAATATTTTACTTTATAAGGACTGTTTGTGATCAATTACATGTTGCAGTCACCATGCGTTACCTCTCAATGTGGTGTATTTTATGAAATATCAGTAACTATGCAGTCCTATTACTGGTAGATGCTTGGTGTGCTATGGTCCGTCTGATATTCTACATATGTTTGTAAGACCTACAGTAGGCTGTAGTTAACTAAAAGTAATATTTCAGTAGTTGTTATCCATTCCCAATGAGAATTATTAATCAGATACTACGGTCAGTACATTGAACGTATTTAATCACAGGTATCGGAGATGTGTGTTTTAATCCAATCCCCATTTTACTGTGTGCATATTATGTGGTCAGGATAATTACCGCTAGACGTATTAAGTATGTATTAATCCACCTAGTATTGTGGTGTACATATATATGCATGTAAGGTTACTTTCGACTTCAGCCCTAATCACTGTGTGTAGAGTGAAACAGTTGACTGCATTGATTATAGTATCGCATCTCAGTGGCTGTCATGCATGACATTAGCTAAACCCTTTATGTACCTGTCTGTAGTATGTATTAAATACAGTGGTGTCTTAATGCACCTCCTATTGTTTTATATGATATAATGCAGACAACACTTATTATAGTTTCCCCACTCAGTTGCTTTTATCACAGTATTTTTTATCTTGTATGCTCCTGTATTACGTATCAGCGTGTATGACATTAATATCTAATTAGGATTTTGGCCATAATCATATAAGGAAAAAATAAGTATCCCATATAAAATAGAAGATGGCGTTTAAAAAACAGAGTTATGTACTGATAATTGATATGTCAATATCTTATTATAATGATAGATTATGAAAAATACATAATCAATTCCAAATGTATTTGCGATATGTCTATATTATTAAATAAACATGTTGTCGTTATCTTTCATCATTCTAATTGTAATGAAAAAAGAAACACAACATCACAGATGTCCTGGTGTCTCAATTTATACACGCCCGCTATCAGCAGTTTAGTATATGCCCATATGTATTTTCGTGCAAAATGTTTGTTAAAGGTGTTTTTTTTGTTTATTCCCATTTGGAACATAATAGTGATGAGAAAAAAAGGGATTGCATTTTTTTAAACTCCTAAATCAATGAAAATTGACTAAATCCAAAATGGCCGCCATATTTCTAAGATATCATCTATTTCACCAGTACTTTTGAAATAATGAACACAAAAACATGTATAATATATCGATTAGTATAGTTTTTAAGGCGAGGACACTGATAACACAATTATATGTTAGAAATAAACAGTTTAAACTATTTTTTTTCGATTTTAACCAACACAATATAAGAACATAGCATAGGATATCTGCTGCGTCTCTCCTAGAGGTTGTGTGCTAGGTCTTGAACGGAATTTAGGATACTGCGTGGATAGGTAGAGGGCAGTGCCAACTGATACATCTCACCATGCTCAGAAAGTTATCACCCTACAGGGGCACTCGCTAAAAAATTGGATTCGGAGAGCAGACAGGATAGTCAAACCCTCAGTCTTGAATATACATTTGTGGCCAAAAATATACCTTTGAATATACAAATTTTGCCGACAATGACTAGGCCCTGTACAGTTTCGGGCGAAAATATACCATTTAATGGGCCTATACAGATTTGAACAATAGCACACCCTTTCTTAATAGACACAATGCTCGGGATAGCATGAAAGTTTAAACAAACGATATGTCACTGTCCAAAAACATAAAAACCCTGCTTTTTGCGCAGCACACTCATCTAGGCCTAATGTTCAAGACAAAGAGCAGCCTTTGAATAAACACATGATACAGCTGTGTTATGTTATTGACCCTTGCATATGCAGCACATGTGTTTTTCATATGGTAGTGATGATACCCTTAGATATACCAAAATTGTCACTTCTTGAAAATACAGAAATCGGCACAGTTCTTATACACCCAGCCTCCTTCTCAGGACGAGACTAGAACAGCTATAGCTGGCACTGCTACAGAACTTTGAGAATATATTCTCGTACAGCAATAGTTTGGCAGCCATGTGGCTGGTCAGTGTATTGTTTAAATCTTGTTTACAAAGTCAAGGACATACTTTTTAAATATGTGGTGATTGGCCAGCCAGAAAATTGGATCAAACTCATGAATATCTCCAACAGAACACATTCTACAGTCCAATCAATCGGAGCCACTAGAGAACGCTAGTGGAAGGATAGTGGATCTGATGAATGAGAATGTAATACACCATGTACACGGGAAGTGATATATATTATCGACAAATTTCTGAAATATTATTTAATTAATTACCATTTTTTTAATATTACATAAAAATTATCTTCAATGCAAGGAAATAACAAAGGCAGTTACTAAAAATACATTCTGGCACAATGTAAACTTCAGCTTGCAAAAAAATGTGTGTTTTTTATTGACAATATATATAACGATAGATAGTGTAAAAGTTTAAACAATCTGTCATTCAAACGTCATTATCACATTTTTGAACCTCCACTCGAGTCGTGACCTCAAACATGTCGAGCATGATGTTATATAATAATATTATTAAGAATGCTGCCACCAAAAAATACATAACTTTAGGTTTCATTTTTTTTTAACTCTAGCAATCAAAGAATGTAATATATGACAAAATGTATTAAACTTGTATGCTTACCACTCTTGATTTACTTTATGTTACTAGCACAATATTATATGTGCATAGATTCATGCAATGATTGAATAATCAGTGATTTATAATTATAATCTCATCTGCCTGATTCACCTACTTCATTTGTCTGATATAACAATACCTGTCAAAATTTTAAATTGCTGATTATCGGAACTATCATTTCTGTAAATATATATTGAAAAATAAGATTATGAAAGTGGTTCTCCGGCTCAACTCTTAAAAAAAGGCTATGATTCTGTACGTACTTTGGATTTACGTTTCACACATGTGTTGCCATCACATATTATAACTACATCTCTATATCTATCTTGTATTAGTTGCTAGTGTAAAATTGAGGTATCATTGAATGAAATGTACTGATAACAGTTTCCATAAGGTTGTTGACATAACGTATATCACATAGCTGATCAAATATATAACATAGCTGTATTATGTCATGATCAACTAACAATTAGATAATAATTTGTTTTCATTTCAGATTATTTTTCTTTTATTTCAGGTTAACTCATTTAATTCTCATTCAAATTGTATAATGTACCGTACATTTATTTATTATGAAAAATATTCTGCAATAAATTAATATGATTTATCGTAGTAGGGCAATAACTCTAACGCTAAGTAACTCAAGGCCAGACCCATACACGGCTAAGGTCATCTTAACTCCAAACACACTAAAATGTTGAGTAATTTTTTTTCAGACGTACGTGCCACAAGGATGCATTAGGTCTGCTCCTTACATACATTCCAGAAATTTCACAAGCAAGATCCAGATTGTACTGCCCCCTTTTGCCATCACCATATGAACAATGTTAATTTCAACTCTTTATCAAATTGGAAGATAAATATAGGCATAGCTACAAGAAGGAATTGAATGCTACAAATGAATAAAATATCTTTTGTGGAGGTTAATTTACACTTCTATGACAATTAAATGCCTGATTTGCTTGATAATTGTTTGATGTAGGCCTACGATGAGCTATTATTGGACTTTGCAATGCCCTTAGGTTGTTTTTTGGTATGATATTTGTATGTTACTGTGAAGGTCAACCCTGCAACCCGAACTGATTTAAATCTTTAGTTTGTTTAGCATAGCCCTCTCCATTAATGTGTAAAACGTTATTTTTTTGCGTCAAATTTTGCAAGTGCTTGAGGACGGGTGTGAAAAGAACCGAAAAACAATATGGTATGAACTTTTTCTTGACCTTTTGCAAATAAACTATATATATAGCACCGAATTATAAAGCCCCCATCGGGAAGGGGACCCTAAGTATATCTGTTCAATTACATCCTCTTGATCGATTGGTTCATATTCTAAACTATCATAGAGTTGGTTATGTTTATGGGTGATGTGTAGGCTTACTACACACGTCTAATGAATAGATATGCCGGTATGTAATTTACTTGGGAATATATATAATAAAGCTTATCGTAGCATTATAATGATGTCGAATGATGGTAGAATTTGTTTTATTGGAGTACCTGATGAAAATATTATGATTTGTTGCTAAAAATATACCTTCGGTGATTTCATGGCAGCCATTTTGAATTTCATGTTTTACAAGAAATCCACAAGGGTGGGAGCTCCACATCCGTCCAGATATCACCCTAGGGGAACCAGCCAAGCATGATCAAAACTGAAAAAAAAACTATCAGCCAAAACAATGTTAGCCGCAGTTTCACTGCGATATCCGGTTGATTTTGCTTATAAAAAATTGCATAAATATCGACTTTACAATATTTTTTTTTAAAACAAATGAAATAATTGGCTTTCTCATACCTGAAATCATAAGAATAAACATTATTTATGTCTCGAGCGTATGTAGTTGCACAATTATTCGTAAATATATTTATTTTTATATACGTTGGCGGCCATCTTGGATTTCGCCATTTTGGACATTTTCCCAACTAATAAAAAAATGCAATCCATTTTTTTCTTGATCTTCATGATATTTTGAGTCAGAATCAAGTGAAAAATCACTTTTAACAGACAAAATGCATGAAAGTGTTATTTCTGACATATGAGCCTACACTAGTTGACCTGTTGACCAATCCCAGTCCGCCGTCTGCGACGCTGGCCCAACATTGGACCAACTTTGGGACAACGTTTCTTAATTACTGTGATTGTTAACAGTGTTGGTAGGACATTGGCCAGTGGTTATCATGGTGTACAGATACATCCCATATAATAAGCTAGTAGTCATTGTTGAATATAACTAACCATTGAGCTGTTGCACTGTTTAAGACACAATTTGCAGCATCAAATGACGACAAAATGTGTAGAGAACTAAATTATTTTTTTAATACATTCTATTTTATCAATTTCTATTCGGAACGGAAAGAATGTGTAAACATCTATATTTTCACATCCTTAACACATATATGTGTAATTTACATCCACTTGAAGTTGTGGGTCGCTGTAGCGCGATACACGACTTCAAGTGGATGAAAAATTAAATTATTTAGTCCGTCGAACCCTTTCAAGCCTGACTTTACATTGTCATATTCACCCACTACAAGCCGCGAATTGCTGTCGCAATTCCCGACTTGTAGCGGATGAAGATAATATGATGTGGTTTTAAAAATTACAGAAAATTGCCATGTATTGGTAAACTATTTTCATGGAAATTTTCGTCCTAAAACCCTTAGTTATAGGGAAATTAAATCTGTTTTCAGGGATGTGAAACGATGCTTCAATGCATCGTAAGGGCTTAAAGGGTTAATACATTGATAAAATGCATGATACCTTAGACATGTTATTACAGGATTTGATTCGTTTCCGATGCGCATGTCTTTAAAGGGACATGCCCACGCTAAAATCATAAAAAAATCGGTGATTTTATTTTGGCTTCTTAATATGACCATATGATGTAAACATGTCCATAGACTAGAACTGCAAAATCTTTTAATTTCTGTGCTGCGCATTTATCAGTTGGGCTAGATATACATGCTGCCCCCCCCCCCCTCCGAAAAAATGTAGTTTAGTTACGATATTTTATGAAAAAAAAGATTGACTGAATATAAAATGTACTCATTTGATTTGCTGAATTATTCTCAGAAAAATACTGCATTCTAAATGATGTTTTTAACCCTTTTAACCACCAAGTTATCTTAACGATATTTTTACCTACCTAAAATTGTGGGTCGCGGTGATTCACGTGGCAGAAAATGATCATATGTGTTTAATTGGAGAACAAACATTTGCAAATCTTGACGTTTGAACATTTATTTCGTTTAAAAAAAAATTAAACATTTGTTCTAAAAAAACGGTGATTTGTGAGCTAAGAAAAGGCGTCAAAAACAACTATAGTGAAGATTAATATATTGATGACAACAGGCAGAATACTCTAGATTGATTCTGATCCCGCTATGGCTTATGAGAGCTCACTGACACATGCTACCAAAATGCACATTCTGCTGCCACAAAAATGTTGTTCTTGGCAGTTGGAAAACCGATTAAACTACATTGACCCTATATAAAATTACATTAAATATTATTCAATTTGCTAAACTATACCCTGAACGTATACTTCATTCTAAGTAATGTATTTAATTCAATCTTGACCCGCTAAACCAGCAAACAGGACACGTTGAAACAATGGTGTTTTAATGTTGGCCCAGCGTGATCTGACTTAACTCTGGCTTTTTCTGGCGACATTCCACATGTTGGTATAAATAAAAACAGTTGCTGAAAATTAGTGGTACACATTTTCACATAGGATTTCACAACAATATTTGTTTCTTTTTATAACCGTTTTCCAACATTTTTCATCCATAGAGTACAAAACTGGAAAAAGAAGTGTTTTAGAAATTGTTACATTTTAATAAAAACGTACGCTAAATGTAAGAAGGTTGTTACATTTAGCCTTGCAAGTTGTTACATTTGCAGGTCATTTCCGGTAAATGTAATAAAATTCTTACATTTGGCGGAGGTATGTTTTTTTAAAATAAATCAGCAAATTAACGACGGTGGGCCAGCATTCAGCCAGCATTGGGTCAATGTCTCGTATTTGCTGGGTGGCGGCCGCAGAGAGGATACTGTGGATAAACATGGGACTCTTCAATATCAATGTGAACTGAATAATGCTTTTCATACATTTTCCGAAAAATGATTAGATTATCAGCCTATTTCCCCCGTATTGACTCATCTGCCTTAAAGGGACATGCCCAGGCTAAAATCATAAAAAAATCGGTGATTTTATTATGGCTTCTTAATATGCCCATATGATGTGAACATGTGCATAGCACTGTAACACTGAATGTGTCATTGATTCAGAGTAAATAATGTATCAGTGATACAAAGCAAAACCCATTTAACACCATGTGTCGGTGATACAGATAAAACTCCATGTGACCCATAGTACTTAATGTATCATTGATTCGGAGCAAAATCCACGTGACCCTAGTACTTAACGTGTCAGTGACACAAAATCTATGTGACCACTACAACTTCAAATGTCAATGTTTATGGTCAATGATACACAGCAAAATCCATGTGACATTCTAGTACTTAATGTGCCAGTTATTCAAAGAAAAACCCATGTGTTCCTCCAGTTGTTAATGTGTCAATGACACAGAGCCAAATTTATGTGACCCTGGTAGTTAATGTGTCGGTTATTCGAAGGAGAACCCATGTGATCCTCTAGTACTTAGTCTGTCAGTGATAACTTTAAAATCCTGTGACCCTGGTACATAATGTGTCAATGATACAGAGAAAAATCGCTGATACTTAATTGGCCTGTGACTCTATAATCATCCTTTCCAAGGTCTTACATTTAGCGGAGTTCTTACATATGCCGTTGACAGCGCCGGTATATGTAAGAAGGTTGTTACATTTAGCGTTCTTACATTTTCCAGAGGTTTTTTTTGCTATATGCAGTAGCAATTTTATCCCTGGTTTTGGTGCAGGAAACTTAAAAATATCATGCCAATGCTGTTTAACTGTACGTTATTACGAAAAGTTCTCATGCATATTTTATGTGCTTGTTTTAGTATATAATGTCGTTTGATTTTAACATGTTTAAGTTAACTTAGCATGCATATTTTACCGAACTAATCCTGTTGTATATAGTCTTGTACATATGTTCAGTTTAATGACGCATACGTCTGCATAGACTTACCGTCGTCAATGAATATCTATCCATCCATCCATCCATCCATCCATCCATCCATCCATCCATCCATCCAAACACCCACCCACCCAAAACCCACCCACCCACCCAAAATCCACCCACCCACCCACCTACCCACCTACCTACCTACCTACCTACCTACCTACCTACCTACCTACCTACCCACCCACCCACCCACACTACTACACTACTACACTTGGACTGTAATTACATATATATATTTTTAATTTATTATTTTTCTAACTTATCTTATGTATCCTCCTCCCACAACTTCCACTTCTAATCAATTTCACTCACATCCACCTGCCTGCCCTGTTTCTACATGGATAGGCAGGTGGACAGGTAGGCAGGTAGGCACTTCAACTTCATCTAAGTGTCTGTCCTGGTTCTACAGTGGTAGACAGGTAGGCAGGTAGGCACTTCAATTTCATCTAAGTGTCTGCTCTGGTTCTACAGTGGTAGACGGGTAGGCAGGTAGGCACTTCAACTTCATCTAAGTGTCTGCCCTGGTTCTACAGTGGTAGACGGGTAGGCAGGTAGGCACTTCAACTTCATCTAAGTGTCTGTCCTGGTTCTACAGTGGTAGACGGGTAGGCAGGTAGGCAGGTAAGCACTTAAACTTCATCTAATCATGTAAGTGTCTGCTCTGGTTCTACAGGGGTAGGCGGGTAGGCAGTCAGGCAGGTAGGCACTTCAACTTCATCTAAGTGTCTGCCCCAGTTCTACAGGGGTAGGCGGGTAGACAGGTAGGCACTTCAACTTCATCTAATTATGTAAGTGTCTGTTCTGATTCTACAGGGGTAGGCGGGTAGACAGGTAGGCAGGTAGGCACTTCAATTTCATCTAATCATGTAAGTGTCTGCTCTGGCTCTACAGGGTAGGCGCGTAGACAGGTAGGCAGGTAGGCACTTCAACTTCATTTAAGTGTCTGCCCCAGTTTTACAGGGGTAGGCGGGTAGAGAGGTAGTCAGGTAGGCACATCAACTTCATCTAATCATGTAAGTGTCTGCTCTGGTTCTACAGGGGTAGGCTGGAAGACAGGTAGGCAGGTAATCACATCAACTTCATCCAAGTGTCTGCCCCAGTTCTACAGGGGTAGGCGGGTAGACAGGTAGGCAGGTAGGCACTTCAATTTCATCTAATCATCTAAGTGTTTGCTCTAGCTCTACAGGGTAGGCGGGTAGACAGGTAGGCAGGTAGGCACTTAAACTTCATTTAAGTGTCTGCCCCACTTCTACAGGGGTAGGCGGGTAGACAGGTAGGCAGGTAGGCACTTCAATTTCATCTAATCATCTAAGTGTGTGCTCTGGCTCTACAGGGTAGGCGGGTAGACAGGTAGGCAGGTAGGCACTTCAACTTCATCTAAGTGTCTGCCCCACTTCTACAGGGGTAGGCGGGTAGACAGGTAGGCAGGTAGGCACATCAACTTCATCTAATCATGTAAGTGTTTGCTCTGGTTCTACAGGGGTAGGCGGGTGGACAGGTAGGCAGGTAGGCACTTCAACTTCATCTAAGTGTCTGCTCTGTTTCTACAGTGATAGACGGGTAGACAGGTAGGCAGGTAGGCACTTCAACTTCATCTAAGTGTCCGCCCTGATTCTACAGTGGTAGACGGGTAGGCACTTCAACTTAATCTAAGTGTCTGCCCTCTTTCTGCAGTGTTAGACGGGTGGACAGGTAGGCAGGTAGGCACTTCAACTTCATCTAAGTGTCCGCCCTGGCTCTACAGGGTTAGGCGGGTAGACAGGTAGGCAGGTAGCCACTTCAATTTCATCTATGTGTCTACCCTGTTGTCACAGGGGTAGACGGGTAGACAGGTAGGCAGGTAGGCACTTCAACTTCATCTAAGTGTCTGCCCTGGTTCTACAGTGGTAGACGGGTAGGCAGGTAGGCAGATTCAACTTCATCTAAGTGTCTTCTCTGGTTCTACAGGGGTAGGCGGGTAGACAGTCAGGCAGGTAGGCACTTCAACTTCTTTTAATCATATTTATATTGCATTTATATTGCATTTATATTGCGCCTTATCTCATTTGATTCTAAGGCGAAGAGTAACTTAACAAGGCCTGTAATAATTCAAATTCCAACTCAGTCTCCTGGGAGATATACATCTCTTGAATCTTGAATCACAAGAAAATTACCAGCAAATAATTGTCCTATCAAACAAACACCAAAAATAAGTAGCGTTATTACACTTGTTTCTAGCTTTATTTGCTGAGAAATCATATATCCAAATTGTAGTAAAGAAATGGAGTGGCGGCCATCTTATGAAAAAATGGTATTCTTCCACCAATTTGATGTTAAAAGATTTATAACATATTTTTTTCTTTTAATGATTCTAAACAGTTTTTTTATTGGTCATAGTAGTAAATTCTAATAGATTTGGTAATTTGAAAAAAATATGTCATGTCATGTCATGTAGATACCCCCGTATCATATGCCATCAAAATAACAAAGTCAATTTGACTGGACAACTGTTATAGGGAAGAAAGTGCGTGCTTGCACATCAATATTGGCAAATGTTTTGTCTCCAATTATTACATATATGAGTAATATAATTCTTATCCACTTGAAGTTGCAGGTCGCGGTAGCGAGATACAACTTCAAGTGGGTTAATTTTTGTAATTAGCGTTGTAAGGGTTACAACTCGTATACATTTTATGTACCAATAGAATAGGTATTCAAATGAAGCGAGACGATATAATTCGTTGAAGAAAAAGAAGAATAACATTTAATAGAAGCAAGATACAATAGACAGTAGAATCTCGCTAAGGTTTACAAAAACATAAGGGCTAAATAGTTAAGAGACCATGCAAACGCAAACATTGATCATAAGATCAATTATTAACCCTTGTCCTGCTGTATTGTTTGAATTGTATTTTTCTTCATTTGAAGCTGGAATTGCTGACGGAATTTCCAGCTCCAAATGAATGAAAAATAGGGGGCCTATATCTTTATATGAAAAATAGACAAATCCCAAATTAAATTATTTGATTAACTGAGCATCTTTCACAAACTATTTTATCAATTTCAGTGGCATTTTATTTGGTTTGAAACTAGCTTCAACCCGTGTATATACGGTCATAGAAGGAGAAGGGTTAAGATCATCAGTGTGGCAGAAAACGATTTTGAGCGGCTTGTTGGAGATTGATTCTTATGTTGATTATGGCCATTTACGCTGTAGGCCCCTACAAGTATAATTAGGCATTCAGGCTGATACTTGCGTAGCCCAAACGGACCATTAGAATCAGTAGCATTTCAGCTACTTGATCGTATGCTCAGCTCATTTGTCGCACATCCACATCCATTAAAAAGTTATGGACATTTTTCAACCCTTGTGGCCGAGATCGCTCTCAGTCACCGTGATGTTAAAAAGAAACGCAGATTTTCCAGGGTAAAACGAATACGCTACAGCAATCCTCGGCCCACACGTGTGGGCCCGTCTACGGATAATAATTGCTGTAATATGAAACTGATGAATATCGACAGCTCGTTAACCCTTTAACCGCCGGTGCTGCAAATATTCGGGTTCTCATTCTTTATTAGCACATTATCAGTAGGCCTACCACAAATATGTTAAAGATACAATGTGACATCAACCAGCAAGATTTGAAAACAGTTAACCTCCATTTTGTCTAATCTGAATAATTTTCACTCACTTGAAGTTGTGGATCGCGTCAGCGAGACACAACTTCAAGTGGGTGAAAATTCAAATTGAATAATTTGGCGTTTAAAGGGTTAACAAACGTTTTATCGACAGCTCGCTAACAAACGTTTTGTTAACCTTCATGCATCTTTATGGTTCCCCTATCATAGCTTCATCGTCTTTAAGCGATCTACTGAACGTATTTATTCCTGGTCGCACATCACTGATATCATTTAGTTTAAAATATTGTAATATCTATGCACTTAAAAAGCCTGATCAGGTGTTTCCTAATTTACGTTTTAGAGTAGCTTCAAACAAGCGGTTAGTCTCCGACAACGCTAATTTAATATTTTAGAATGGCTGAGTGTCATGATGTAGTTACAAAATTGTGTAGGTATATGCCTGATGATATAACAGACGAAGAGTTAGAAAACCTAGCCCAGAAAGCCAGAGATTACCTGCTGAATCATGGTGAGTGATAAACGGGAAACTAAGAAAAATGTGCAGATGTCCATACAATACTGATATATTATATATCATAGGGGGCCTATTATAAATTTCACTGTTTAATAAATTGAAAAATCAACAAAGTAATAAATGTTTAATATAATGCATTTGATTATTAGCTCTTTGGTAGGCCTACGTCTAACATGTCGTTACGAAATAACTTTGTGACAGACAGCGCTATCACAGAGCTGCGTTACCAGACGGACAGTGTATCCGAAGCGACGCCAATACCCCCGCCACAACCTCGTCGGGCGGCTCGGGCGCGGATAAAACTACTCTTACAAGAAATCACAAACCCTCAATACGTAAGGGGGAAAAAACAACCACCACCAATATACGAATAGTGCTTTTGCTTTTAGACATTGTGAACTTTTTAGTAGACACTATTCAGCAAACACGTCACATAGATCTAATGTTTGACCAATGTTGGGCCGAAGTCGTAGACGGTGGGCCAACATTGGTCCAGCATTTGTTCTATGTGTCGTGTTTGCTGGGTACCCAGTTAACAGAAACATTGATCCAATGCTGGTTTATTGTTGACAGTGGGCCAACGGTAAATCAGCAGTGGATCAATGTTTCAGGCTTATTGGGTAAGACGACACTATTTCTGATTGTAGTTCTCTCAGCAACCAAACCCTTGTCACTGAAGGAGCTTACTCTTCCTCCCTTTACCTTATTCCCTCACCCTGTTCCCGAGGAATGCTACAATAAAGCATATCAAGTTCAGCAGTCTTACAATTTACTTTACCATAAGGTGGCGCACGATTACCAGTTTCTAGAATCAGCATTATCAAAGTGAGTAGACCTAAACTTCAATTTTCATTATCATAAAATTATATAATAGGCCTACATCTATGTTTGCAATATATTAGGCTGAGTATGTTATTGTAAGAGATATAGATTATAATAGGCCTAAGTGAAAAGGAAGGTAAAGTTCCTTTTATAATCAGACATAATATAACTAACAGTCCTTTTACGACTTTTTTTACATATTCTGAATTTCATGCATAACGGAGAACATATTTATAGTAGGCTATCAATCGACGATCGGTGTCTGATACCAAGTAATCATGTTCTGCCACCCTTTACGACTTACACACTACATAACAAACACAGTGTTACACAACACACATAAGTTGAGCCTAATCACACCTTTATTAAACGTGAGCTATCACCCCTTATATAGTATTAATAAATTTGTGACAAATAAATCAAAGTTGCCACAAGATGGGGCACAAGTGTTTCCTTATATGGGGTGATTGGCTATCATGTGACCCTCTGAGAGAGTCACATGATAGCCAATCACCCCATATAAGGACATAATTATTCATACCATATAAGGGGTGATAGATCACCTTCAAACCTGATCATTGACTGGAATGACTTTAGTAACAGCTTGCAAAACTATTATTTATGGTAAAAATTCTACTGCACATAAAACCATTCAAAAATAATTATACTATAGAACAATATGCCTACTAGTAATCAACAGTGTATTGACAGGAAAGAAACAACATAAAAATATATTAATAATGACAGGCCCTAAATCAGAACTGTGTTTGTCGGTCTAAACAAAAATCAATTGGTTAAACATACAACCAGTCAGCTTTAACCCTTTCAAGCCTGAGTTTATCATTGTCATTCGCGACTTATAGATGATTTGATGTGGTTAAAATTAAATAAAATTGCCATGTATTGGTTAACCAGTTTCATTGAAATTTTCGTTCTAAAACCCTTTCTTTTAGGAAAATTAAGTATGTTTTCATGGATGTAAAATGATGCTTTAATGTATCGTGATGGCTTGAAGGGTTAAATACACCTCCCTGGTACGACTGATGTATCTGCCATGCTAAATGAATTACTTCATAAAAATCAAAGAAAGAAATCTAATACACAAACACACTGGTTTATTAACATATAAACCACAGCATTTGTGCTTTAAACAATCAGATTGTCTCAAGCTTGGTAACAAAATGATGTATTATCGTCGTGATTATGTTTTCACCAGAGTGATAAAAGGAGATGCATTTATGAGGAGAGTATGGAACATCTACGAGGCTGTACACAAGGAAGGGGTGGTACAGGTAAGTGTGTGTGTGTGGGGGGGGGGGGTACATATGACT
Source organism: Flabesymbios commensalis (assembly GCA_964017125.1). Classification (NCBI taxonomy): domain Eukaryota; kingdom Metazoa; phylum Annelida; class Polychaeta; order Terebellida; family Flabelligeridae; genus Flabesymbios; species Flabesymbios commensalis. Next base: position 75,443,057 of record OZ024909.1, on the reverse strand, counting down.
TAATTATATACATCTGTAGGATCCTGACTTCGTTAAGTTTAGGTGGCAGTTATCCCCGGCTTCTCGGATGCGAGAAGCTGTGGACGACCGCCTCGTTTCCGTACCTTGGTGCCGGGCGCACACAATTGCAGCCCATGCGGTCTCGGTACTTTTCCCGCACTTCAGACGTTACACTCGGCGACTACGGACGTGCCGTAGGTCGCTCTCTATGAGTCAAACAGGACGTGCCGTGCGCGGAGGTTGTGCTTTGTTGTTGTCAGATGTCTAACGAATAAACATGACAGGTGGAGAAAGAGCTTTATGATTTATTTGGAACCGTCGACTCGACGGGGAAGGAAGGTTGTGTTGAAATGGTGAAGATTGGGCAGTTTCCCTCGTCCGCCATTGAGACCCTAAACTAGAGACCCCAACGGTCACTTACAGGTACTTTCGGCGCGAGGGGCTCTCCATCACACCATACTGGTGACCCCTGACGACTGATAGTTTACGCAACAGTGTTTTCACCTAGACGCCAGTTGAAAACCGCTGTTTTCAAGGATAATTTTGATTAAATTTTAAGGGATTTTTTGAAAAAAATCAATAGCATTTTTTTTATCAGGTACGTGAAAACTGTAGGTCATTCTTTATATGCCAGTTTAAATTAGTCAGAAAGAGTTATCAGAGGAGAAGCACATTTTTTTACGTCGAAAACGGCGTAAATTTCTAATTTTTGGACGAAATCCCACGTGTTTGGCGCTTTTTCAAGATGGCGACCATGTCGGTTTCTTTAGAAGAATCCTGAAAATTATTCTCATAGACTTAGTCTATCATTTGTTAAATGTGAGAGTTTGTTGAATGCCTTCATCCTATTAATGCCACTGTAGGCGAATAGGAAGTGGGTATTTTCGGTAACTCATTTTTTATCGTTGATTACCATAATGGGTGACTCGATTTTAAAGTCCATGAACGAAGCCTCGTCATTTTTTCGATTTTTCAGCAAAATCGACAAGAAATTATAAATATCGCTTCGACTCGGGTAACCTTTATTAGGTTTAGGGCCAAAATAAAATTGTTTCCCTAAATGAATGTCAATAAACGGTCTTATTTGGTCTGTTAAAAATATTCCCAGGACCGTAGGTTAATATTTTATTACTATTATCATATGTTATTTCAGAGAATGCTGAATATTGTACATGTATTTGGTAGGTGAGCGCCATTTTGGACTCTGGTTCCCCTAACTTAGCTGATCGCCCGCCGTGGGCAAACACGTGTCCCAGCATAACCGGCATGCATTTGGACAGTGAACCTGTGTCGCCACATCACATTAGCATAAGCAAGCTTAGCATAGCATGTCATAATTGTATCTGGCATTTTTTAAGTACAATTTCGACCTACGGTTTTCAATATACCATTATGCATGTGTGTGAATAAGTGAAAACGTTTTGTGTCAAATATAGACCTTCAGTTTTCACTAAAATCAATATATACCTTTGTGAATTAGTGCACAGCACTTAGGCGAAACCTCAGCGACGCATTTTCAACTATATCTGCAAACCCTGTTTCTCGCAACATGCGACATAGCATGAACATTTTCTACAGTCTACATTTCTAAGATCCAGCATATTACAGACATTTTTCATTTGATTTAGACGGCAACATACAACCTATCCGCGCACGGCACGTCAAAATAGTTGGCATGTGTTAATACGACATGCCATTTTAAACACATTTGAGATAGACACAGAGCCAATAGGCCAGCTATCTCAAATGCTTCACTAGTTAGCTAATTTCAAAACACTATTTCATAATGTCGAAGCAATACGACAGTGAAGGCTTCATGTCAACACCCCTAGAAGGTGCGGGTGCTCGACCTAAAGATGATTATCATCAAGACAGTGAGGACAATGAGGTTCTATTCCGAGAGGCAGACGAAGAATATCAACGCCTCAAAGCTGATTTCGCTCGAATTGCCCGAGCTAAACGTATGACTTCTCACTCTAGGAGCGATTCCTCAAGGAGTACTTCACCGATCGGTAGGCAGTCTCAGAGACGTGCTACGAACTTACCAAAGTTCAGAATCGCCACTTTCTACGCTTCGGATGTTGAACTCTGGTTCAACCAAATAGAGACTCAGTTTGCTCTTCACCAGATCAACGCTGATGATGAGAGGTACAGCTTAACCTGCGCTGCACTTTCGGGCGAGGTCGCATCGGATGTGAGGGACGTGCTACTTCAGCCTTTCAGGTCCCATAAATACGAAAGCCTGAAAGCGATCTTGATAGAGAGACGAGGTTTGACCACACTCGAAAGTCTTAACAAAGTGATCTCTGGTGACCGCCTCGTTCCCGTACCTTGGTGCCGGGCACACACAATTGCAGCCCATGCTATCTCGGTACTTTTCCCGCACTTCAGACGTTACACTCGGCGACTACGGACGTGCCGTAGGTCGCTCTCTCTGGGTCAAGCAGGACGTGCCGTGCGCGGAGGTTGTGCTTTGTTGTTGCCAGATGTCTAACGAATAAACATGACTAGTGGAGAAAGAGCTTTATGATTTATTTGGAACCGTCGACTCGACGGGGAAGGAAGTTTGTGTTGAAATGGTGAAGATTGGGCAGTTTCCCTCGGTAGCCATTGCGACCCTACACTAGAGACTCCAACGGTCACTTACAGGTACTTTCGGCGCGAGGGGCTCTCCATCACACCATACATCTACCAGGTTGTACACAAGGAAGGGGTGGTACAGGTGTGTGTGAGTGGGGGTGGGGGTAGGGTACGTATGACTTATATATACATTCACCAGGCTGTACACAAGGAATGGGTGGTACAGGGGGCGGGGTGTGAGGGGGGTAGGGTATATATGACTTATATAGGTCATCTTCCGGGCTGTACACAGGGAAGGTGTGCACATGTGAGTATGTTGGGGTAGGGTATGGAACACTTATATAGGACATCTACGAGGCTGTACACAGGGAAGGTGTGTAGCCTACATGTGAGTGTGTGTGTGTGTGGGGGGGGGGGGGTACGTATAACTTATATGGGACATCTACCAGGCTGTACACAAGGAGGGGGTGGTACAGGGGTGTGTGTGTGTGTGTGTGTGTGGAAGGGGGGGGGGGGTAGGGTATGTATGACTTATATAGGACATTTACAAGGCTGTACACAGGGAAGGTGTGCACATGTGAGTGTGTGGGGGGTAGGGTATGTATGACTTATATAGGACATCTACCAGGCTGTACACAGGGAAGTTAAAGGGGTACAGATGAGTGTGTGGGGGGAGGGGGGTAGTGTATGTATGACTTATATGGGACATCTACCTGGCTGTACTCAGGGAAGGAGTGGTACAAGTGAGTGTGCTTAAATCCCAACAACACCCAAGTCGTCATGGTGTGGGGGATGCATTGGTTAGGTGGGGTGACACTTTATTTGCGAGGGTAGTGTACATGCATATAGTATTAATTCTATAGCTTGTAGCATATGATTACATGATCTAGAATAAGGCCACAGCAAATTAATTTTATGGATGACGGATTAGCCTCTTGAATTTTACAGTGATGGAAATTTGTTATTAAAAAAAAAGGATCTATTTTGCCGCTGCATTTTTTTGGAAGCACCAATGTTTTTTTACTTGATTTTTTTATTTCACCGCTCCACTTTGTTTAAAAAACACCAATTTTTTTTCCCCGCCTGAAAATCACGTCAGTGTTACGTTTTTTTCTTTGAAAAAAAATTGTTGCTTCATGGTGTGGGGGATGCATTGGTTAGGTGGGGTGACACTTTATTTGCGGGGGTAGTGTACATGCATAAAGTATTAGCTCTATAGCTTGTAGCAAATGATTACATTATCTAGAATAAGGCCACAGCAAATTAATTTTATGGATGACGGATTCGCAGCTTTAATTTTACCGTGATGGAAATTTTTAATTTAAAAAAAAAAATTTGCCGCTCCATTTTTTTGGAAGCACCAATGTTTTTTTTCTTCTTTTTTTATTTTGCTGCTCCACTTTGTTTGAAAACACCAATTTTTTTCCCTGCCTGAAAATCACGTCAGTGTTACGTTTTTTTCTTTGAAAAAAAATATATACTTTTTCGCTCGCCCCATTTTTGCGGGAAATCATTTTTTTGAAAATAAAATTGTTGCTTCTTCGCTCGCTCCGTTTTGGGGGAAAATCAATTTTTTCTTTTAGAAAAAATAATACTAATAATTCGCTTGCTCGCTCCATTTTTTCTGCTGAGAATACGTCACCCATACAATTAATTTGGTGTGGAAATAGAAAACTGTTTGCTCTTCATGTCAGTCCAGGTTAACTTTATAATCAACAGCTTATTGATACTAACCAGCATTCTAAATTTGTAAGATGATATGTATTTTATCGTGTGTTGCAGAAGGTAAGTTTAGAGATCAACAGGTCGGATTATTTGATGGACCTTGATTCTGAAGGACGTCAACATATTAAACAAGTGGAGATTAACACCATAGGAGCTGGGGGCGCCACAGATGCATACCTCATGTCGGCGTGTCATAAGTAGGTGTCACTCGCAGCACAGTAGGCATACATTCCTTCGCTCAAATATTTCTATTTAAACCGTGAGACCAAAAGTTTTTCTAATTTAAAATAATCACAAATGTCTTAGTTGGCTCTTTCTACTTCCTTTGATTACCCATGTTATGAGTCTACGCCATTATGAATAGTTCACTCTTCCCGTGCGTGGAGAATCTGACGTCTGTAGACGTCAGAATCTAACGTCTTAAGTTGCTCCGCGCACTGTAAGAGTTAAGCTGTGTTGTTTGCTTCTGTATAAACACTACACTGTTCAACAGATAAAAGATATGAATTAATTTTACGAATCTATGCAATTTTCAATCACCTAAAATTTTGATTGCAGTAGAGAGACACAATTTTGACCCTTACAGCGCGAGGATAGACTTTAGTCGTCAGAATCTGACGTCTGTAGACGTCAGCTTCTGACGACTAAAGTCTATCCCCGCATTGTAAGAGTAAAAATATAGCTAATGGTCGTACACCCATAACATAGGTATTCAAATTAAGCCGAAAGAGCTAACTAGGACATGTATGGTGATTTCAAATTGCTTAAAACCCTTTGGTTCCCATGATTTATGCAAAATTAATTCAGCGTTGCAAGGGTTAAGTGAGACATTTAATTAAAAAATTCAGAGCTGAAAGGGTTTACAGGGGACTGTGGTGAGTCTGTAATATTGTTTTCAAATATATACATCATACCTAAAGCTATATATGCGTAATATTTTTTGATTCAATATATTAGCCTACACCTAAAGCAATAGTGTGTCTATCATGACGTTGGAGAATAGATGGGTTGTCAAGAACATTAAATTTTCACATTTTTACACCTAAAATATTGCCAAACATGAATAATAATTTGAATACATTCCTTTCATGAATTCGTTCTATCTGATAGTCTAGCTGACTAGTTCAAGAAAATGAGTGATCGAGATGATTTTGATTTCAATTTATGTTTGTTTTTAATGTATATACTCCAAAACAGCAAAATCCACCAATAAATTTTAAATTATCAGCATCATTAAATATAAATGAATCTGTCTTGTGTATAGGGGTGTAAATCCGTAAAAAATCGCTATTTAATGGTTGATAATAAGTGAATTTCATATCCATTATCGTCAAACCAATCAGCTTAAAATATCGTCATGACGTCATCTTTAGATGTGAGCTCACAAAAAAAGCTGTTGCATGATATCGAGGCACAGAAATAATGTTAGACCTTCTTATAGAAAACCAATCTATTCCTCGAAATTATGACGGTATATTAGGTAGTATTATAATCGCATAAATAAAACAATTCTGATTTGATTTTTTTTGTGGATCTTTTGAATTAGACTAAAGTAAATATATATTTAGACCAGAATGCTTAAGACTCTCAAATATCCGACTACATTGTCATTTCAGAAATGTAATTTGTCTGCATTATATATTTATTTTACAGATACATTCTCCAGACATGCAGTATGTCAGAGTCGGTTGACAAGGTATGATAAGGGACTCAATCAAGCTAAAATCATTAAAAAAATCGGTGATTTTATTTTGGCTTCTTAATATCACCATAGACTGGAACTGCAAATTTTTTTTTTAATTTTTGTGCTGCGCATTTACCAGTTAGGCTAGATATAGAGACGAAATTCCCGTATTTCTTATTTTGGACATGCATGTCTGAAATAAGATCATGCATTGCCGCTACTGGAGCCACAATTATATAAAACAATTAAAATATTGATCTACATCCTTTTCTATGGAATGATATGTATCATACACATGTTTTATATTGAATGCTATTATATGCGATACATTTTTAATCTGGATCATGAAATTGGTTCGTATGACGCCGTTTAAAATAAGAGTTATATCTCAATCCAAGATCATGTTAAAAGTTTGATTGCAAAGTATTAAACAAAATATACTCTATCGGTATTTTATTTTATGTTAGTGAAGCCTAAAAATAGCTCTAAGGCATCGCATGTTGTAATCACTGTAGAATCGGGTATCGCTCAGAGTTCTAGCATTAACGCCTCTTATTTACTACATGTATGCCAGGTACAAATCCCTAACACCATAGTGTTAGCACAACATGTGAAAGAAGAAAAATAACACTCAGCAAAATTACCCTTTAAGCCCTCACGATGCATTAAAGCATCATTCTACATCTCTGAAAACAGGCTCAATTTTCCTAAAACCAAGGGTTTTAGAACGAAAATTTCCATGAATCTGGTTTACCAATACGTGGCAATTTTCTTTGATTTTTAAACGACATCAAATCATCTTCATCCTTTTGCGGCTTGTAGTGGATGAAGATGACAATGGTAAATTCAGGCCTGAAAGGGTTAACAAGCATCTCTAAGAGCACACAAATAAGTAGCAGTTGTTTAGCCTCAGTTTAAAGTCCTTCGTGATATACATTGTATTTCAAAAATATACATTGCCCTGTTTATACCAACATGTTGTACATTATAGTTCATTATAGGCAAGGTGTATGTGTCTGAATATATTCTCGGTATTATATTCACACATGTATACCTGTGTGGGTTCTGATCATTACTATGTCTCAGTATAAAGTCCTTTATATATACACTGTAGTTCGTCACATTTTAGTATTATCTAATAATCCATATCTGGATTCTACATCCACCTGAAACAATAGTATTGTTATCATTTGTATGTGTTGACAGGTCCCTGGTGATAAAGCACTAAATGGCGTCGCCAGAAGTTTGGAAGCAGCATGGCTATATTATAACAACTCTGAGTAAGTCACCAACCTACTAGGGTAGACACCAGGGTAGAGACATTTAGAAAAAGGATATGGTAATGAATATTACCAGATAAGATAAACCACCAGCTTATGTATAATACCACCATTAGGGATCTTGTCATGTTAAAAAAAAAAAATTCCGAGAAGAATTGGAAGTTTTTTGGAGACATATATGGGGTGATTGGCTATCATGTGACCCTCTGAGAAGGTCACATGATAGCCAATCACCCCATATAAGGAAACACTTGTGCCACATCTTGTGGTAACTTAGATTTATTTGTCACAAATGTATTCATACTATATAAGGGGTGATAAATCACCTTTAACGGCTATTATTCATTTCCTAACCATTGTAGGGCTGTTCTGCTTATTATAGTAGAAAAGAAGGAGGAACATATCAATGTATATGATCAGATAATGATAGACTACTTCAAATATGACATCAATCCTAACATTAAGATTATGAGGAAATCGTACGCAGAGATGCACAGCCTCTCTCTGGAAGGAGCCGACAGAAAACTATTTATGTAAGTTGTGAAAATTATGTTTAAATTAGTTGTGCATGTAAACAATTCACATTTCGTTAATTTTGAATCAAATTCAGTGTTGTTTTATACGTAATTCATCTGTTATTTGTTGTTGAAAATGAAAAAAACATCACTTTTACTACAGGCTTACAATCACGCTTCAAATTATGAAATCATATGCATTTTAATCAAAACGAAATGAAAATTAAAATATTGTTCAATATATTCTACATTTTAACATTTAGAATTTGACTTCATATACACAAAAATACTTGACTGATTTGTTTTTTTTCAGTGATGGTCACGAGGTGGCAGTTGTGTATTACAACTGTGGCTGTTGCCCTGGTGATTACAAATGTGAAAAGGTACCATAATCAACTCACACTACTGTGACTGTGCCTAATTTAACAACTATTTAGCAACTATTTAGCTATGACCACTCTATGTATGTTTCTTTTTCCATCTATTTCGTTTGTTTTCTCATTGGCTTTTTCACAAATCGGTCCAAAGTTTTTAATTTCTTCGCACTCATCAACTTTTCAAGAACTTGGTGCCGATTGTTTTTTGTCGCCCTAATTTACTTTTCTAGAAATAGGTCCAAATTTGTTTTTTTTCTTTCAGCACTCCCTCATTAGATTTCGGATTTTTTCTCATCTAAAAAAACAAGTGGCCGTATATGGGTGTTCCTAATTCGACGATCGTGCGTCAACCCTACAACGAGGGGTTTCTTGAGGCGTTCGTAGAGATCATGTACATGGCCAATACCTTTCTACAAACTTCAGAATGAACGAGATACGAAAGCTATTTTTCCTCGTGGCTGCCTTGAAAAGCCAGCAAAAAATGTTCCCAAAATCATTGGTACGGCGCTCGTACGGGTTATTTACCGATCAAAGGTTGAATATTAAAATGACTCATACTAGATATGATATTGAAAGATCTAAAGCAGATTATATATGTGTCAATCAAATAATAGAAAACGAATACTAATTAACCAAAATGTCAATTTCATATTTTTTACATTTCACTTTCTCGTTTTATGGACACTATGAAAATTAAATAGCTTGCAAAATTTGACAGTTTTTCGAATTTGAGCCAATTTTTGATGTTTATGCTTAACAATGTTAGGACTGGACAGCCCGTCTTGACATGGAAAGATCCCTGGCTGTGAAGTGTACTGATATAGGAGGTCAGCTGGCGGGAACAAAGAAGGTACAGCAGGTGCTGGCAGAGCCCGGAATGCTGGAAAGATTTTTATCTGATCCCGAGGAAATCAAGCTTATCAGGGACACGTTTACTGCGCATTATTCATTAGATAAGGTCAGTCATTTCTATGTATAATGTGTCCAGAGCCAACAACATAAATATATGTAAAAGGTGTATAGTCATTACTATTTACTCGATTTGTAAATCGAATATATGGGCAAATCTCCTTATATATAATCTCCCAATTGGTGATTTGTTTGTCCATATTGCTAATTAATGACATCAAAATATAATTTTGCGATAATACAACAAAGCAGGCCCAGACCAACACAAACCTTTATCATAACATATAGGCCTGATTATCCTTATTTGAATTAGAGCAGGTTTATATGGCAAAAATGCCTGAAAATGAATGTCCACGGCCAGAGTTAAAAATAATAAAATTTAATTTAGTAGCCTATGTATTAATTGCACTCTATTTGTAGATTTAATTAGAATTTTTTTCAAGCTATAGCATTCTAGTGCTTATTTCTATTTCAAACATTTTCAGTCAATGTTTAGTGATGTCTACAGAAATCGGGTTTACTACGTTATCCTCACACAGTTTCTCTGACCTCTCTTGTCCATCTATGGCAGAATAAAGTAATATGGGACCATGTTCTTTTAGTATCATATCAGTAGTCATGAATTCTCAATATAGTTCACTTAAATTTCAAATTTATTGATACACCGTCCATCTAAATTCAATGTTTTATGTTTACATAATATCAGTCGTTCCCATTTCTAGATATTAAATATTAACATCACTTTCCTATCTATCTTGTTCACAGTCTTCCAGCGGTAATTTAGCTATGAAAAAGGCAAGAACTAATCCATATAAATATGTGATTAAACCTCAGAGAGAAGGGGGCGGTGAGTAGACTTGACTTGTTTAAGATATATATTCACAGATACTCTTTTCCCTTGATATTCTCAATAATCATATAATATAATTATGATCAATGAGAATATGATAAATAAAGAGAGCATTGTATACCTCTTATTTGGTATACATGTGATCAATATATCACCTTGTTTGTTTGTTTGTTTGTTTGTTTGTTTGTTTGTTTGTTTGTTTGTTTGTTTGTTTGTTTGTTTGTTTGTTTGTTTGTTTGTTTGTTTGTTTGTTTGTTTGTTTGTTTGTTTGTTTGTTTGTTTGTTTGTTTGTTTGTTTGTTTGTTTGTTTGTTTGTTTGTTTGTTTGTTTGTTTGTTTGTTTGTTTGTTTGTTTGTTTGTTTGTTTGTTTGTTTGTTTGTTTGTTTGTTTGTTTGTTTGTTTGTTTGTTTGTTTGTTTGTTTGTTTGTTTGTTTGTTTGTTTGTTTGTTTGTTTGTTTGTTTGTTTGTTTGTTTGTTTGTTTGTTTGTTTGTTTGTTTGTTTGTTTGTTTGTTTGTTTGTTTGTTTGTTTGTTTGTTTGTTTGTTTGTTTGTTTGTTTGTTTGTTTGTTTGTTTGTTTGTTTGTTTGTTTGTTTGTTTGTTTGTTTGTTTGTTTGTTTGTTTGTTTGTTTGTTTGTTTGTTTGTTTGTTTGTTTGTTTGTTTGTTTGTTTGTTTGTTTGTTTGTTTGTTTGTTTGTTTGTTTGTTTGTTTGTTCGTTCGTTCGTTCGTTCGTTCGTTCGTTCGTTCGTTCGTTTGTTTGTTTGTTTGTTTGTGCATAATTATGCTTTTGGATGTCTACATCTGGACCAATTTCAAAAACCATATTATTTTTCCAAATTAAAAAACTCCAGAAATAATGTAGGCAGAGTGATAATGAAATATATCTATGATTTGAACATGTGTTTCATCACAGAGTGTAATATCAGAGTATGGATTTGATTCATCCAGGTTGGTAGGCCTACTCCGCATGCAGAGTGACGGGGGCAATAACCAAGTCAAGAAAGCTGTAGTGTGAATTAACCCTTGAAGCGCTGAAATATTGTGACCGAGGTTTAATATTAAAATGCCTCATACTATACCGAATTTGCCATCCATTATGTTTTTACAATGAGCTCGGTACTGCAATGCCACACATTTTTTCCAGACTACAATTACAAATTTTTATAGTGTAATACGTTTTCTGAAGATGTATATTAATGTTATAAACGATGGATCTCTGCAGTAACTTATGTTCATATTCGAGAGTCCATCACCGTTATTACATACTAGTATTTCTCAGGCTATGATTTCCAAAAAGGCATGTATTTCTACAAACACAAGAGCATGATTGTATGATGTACGCTCATCCAGCTATATCTAGATCACGGCATGTGTAACTTTCTCTATCAAGCTGCAATAACACGTCTAAGCCATGTAGCATTAGCATTAGCAAGAGGTCAGAATACACTGAACGAACAGCTGATCGACGAAATCCTAATAAATCTTGCTAGAAACTTAACAGATTCAGGGCCATAAACTACTCCTTAACTTTGATTAGAGGATAACAAAGCCCGGAGTGAAAGGCCATGGCGTGTCTGTTTAAGTTGTAACGCGGAACCCGAGTATTGCTAAGTATTCAGCCTCCTGAATAAAACCGCTAATTCAGCTTGCACTAAAGACACCTTATATACAGATATAGGGCGAATGAAGGAAACCATTTTTAATAACCCACCATGCTCGATCACCCCACCCCCACAGCATATGTACATCAGTTATTTCTAATGTCCAAATTGCACTGTTTGTAAATATATTACAACGTCATCTAAATCATTGTGTTATAAAATAAGGTTAAACAATGATTTTTCTTGCTTGCTGAAAACCATATAGAGTGTTATAACCCTTAAAGCGCTGAAATAATTTGTAAAAAACTATCGCAACCAAAGGGCTTTTTTCACTTTGAAATTATCATAAATGTCTTAGTTAGCTCTTTCCGATTCATTTGAATACCTATGTTAGGGGTCTACGGCCATTAGAAAAATATTTGTACTCTTACAGTGCGGGGATCGACTTTAGTCTGACGTCTACAGACGTCAAATTCTGTCGTCAGAGTCTGACGTCTACAGACGTCAGAATATGCCGACTAAAGTCGATCCCCGCGCTGTGAGGGTTAATGTATTGCATCATATTGCCTCCTCTACACGGTGCCTCTATTTCTAGGTAATAATATATTTGGTGATGATATACCTCGGCTACTCGACAGAATAGAAAACACAGAGGAGAGAAATGGCTACGTTATGATGGATCTGATAAAAAAGCCTGGCAGCAGAAACGTGATAGTGAGATCGAACAGCCCAATAGAGAGAGTGAATGTAGTGTGTGAGCTGGGCATCTATGGTGCTCTACTGGGGTAAGTGCAGTGACAATAAACCTTGAAGCTACTCAATCAGCCTAAAATCTTTAAAAAGCGGTGATTTTATTTTGGCTTCTTAATATTACCATATGATGTAGGCCCTAAACATGTCCATGGACTAGTTTTTTTTTAATTTTTGTGCTGCTCATTTACCAGTTAGGCTAGATATAGCGACGAAATTCCTGATTTCTTATTTTGGACAACCATGTCAAAAATAAGAAATACGGGAATTTCGTCTCTATATCTAGCCTAACTGGTAAATGCGCAGCACAAAAATTCAAACACTTTTGCTGTTCTAGTCTATGAACATGTTTATATCATACGGTCATATTAAGAAGCAAAAACCCCCGTTTTTTGACGATTTTAGCCTGATTGAGTCGCTTTTTGACGATTTTAGCCTGATTGAGTCGCTTTTTGACGATTTTAGCCTGATTGAGTCGCTTTAAAGCGCTAAAAGATTTTTGTACAAACCATGGAGAACAAAGGGTTTTTTCAATTTGAAATCACAAATGTCTCAGTTAGCTCATTCTGATTCATTTGAATACCTATGTTATGTGTCTACGGCCAATATAAATATTTTTACTCTTACAGTGCGGTGATCGACTTTAGACGTCAGAATCTGTCGTCTATAGACGTTAGATTTTGACGTCTAAGGTCGATGTTATACAAATGTTTTGTGTAGGAAATCAGTATATAGCATACGTACAGTCCAGTAGAGAGTCCATGGTGATATCAGAAATTTGCAACCCTGGCTTGGTCAATGTTGTCAATTCAACCAGTGATGTAGGCTATTTCAATATGTTTTGGCCATTGGTCCAGATCATTTCCACTAATTAATAACGGTCAGACTAGCTGGGTCTGCGCAAGCGTTTGACCTATTTTATTTCTTTTTTATAAAACATAAAAACTTGGGACCTTTACCACAGTTTTCTCTCGTTATTCCATCATTGGATTGGATCTGGCTAGAAAATCAGTGAGACTGGATGGTTGATGTATTATTATACATTATTGATCCAGTGTCATAGATGAGGAACAACATCTGCTTAACATCTCCTGCTTAAATGTAGAAATATATATCTATGCACATGTATTCCCTAGGGCCCGGTTACAACGAACATGAATATCTTGTTTTATCTCTTGTTATACATCCCATTTGGTGTAATTGTTTAAAAAATAAACAAACTTACACTTGTTAATTAATAAATACTATTTGAATGACAGCATTTTTATTTCTTTCTAAATTGATGCATCTTAAATCTTGAATTTTTATATTACTCATTTATTATTAACTTTATTTCTTAATTATTTACTATGTTATATGATTTCAGATCTGCTGAACAGATGTCCATGAATACATGTTTCGGTCATTATGTGAAATGTAAACTTGAAGATGCTGATGAAGGGGGAGTTGAATCTGGCAATGGTTCTCCCAGTAGCGTGTTACTTATATAGTGTAATACACAGCAGGCACAAAGGGGCCTCTACATTAAATTATTTTGCCCTTTGAAAATCGTACTTGGATTTTTTTTCATTAAGCAGTCCATTTTCCATCTTATAGGTGTTATTATTAGTTGTCAATTATACATGTAGCTTTTACTAAACGTCGAGTCGACTCAAGGAATTTTGACAATCAAGAATTTGGCACAGGGGGTTTCCCACTCCCATTTTTTCATAACTTGTAGAATTAAAGAAATATTGTACTTTCTAGCTGGACTACTGTTATCCACAACATTGTTTCTGAATTATCTGTTTCTAATTGGTCATGATATGCTATTTAATAACACTTATTTATTGTACTAAGACGTGATAGAACTCTATGTATGGTGTTCAATGGTGGTTTGTGTCTTTTTAAGACTCAAAGAGCAAGATCTTTTAATTTGTATTAATGTTGACAATAATACATATCTTCATATAATACATTATGCAGGTGGCTTTCCTGACAGTGCTTACATTTGATCTCAGAAGCAGTGTCCAGTCTTTTCTATTTGTAAGCCTCATATAGTCTTTGATTTGCATACATTAATTTATTATTCATGTATGTAAGGTCGACCGTGGCTAATTTTAAGAGGGACATTTTTTTCTCATTTTACGTTCTGGAGCAGACGATAATACAGCCAGCGATTTAAAATAAGTCAATCTAGGTGGCACAAAAATATAACTCAGAACTGAGCAGCAGCGTAAAACGTAAGCAGAAGTGTCACAGTTTGTACCGGAAAGGGAGCTAATTAGTGTGACAATGTCAGCAGAGTTATGTATAATTGGGAAAACCCTACGTTTTTAATATATAAATTCATTGATATTAAACTTTACGGCTCCAAATAGTTTAATACATGGATATAGATAGAGCCCCTCAATTCCTGAAGAACTTCTACCTTTATAATTGTCTGCTCCAAAGCAAAGATATAAATGTGTCACAGTAAACACCCTTCTCCCCTGGACCCAATGTCAGCAATAAAACATCTAGTAAAATATATCCATCCTCAATAAATAAATCTATAGTGGCAACCACTTACTTTATACATCCTTAGCAAATAATTATTATTTGAGCACATTTAAATGTATTACTGATCACATGTCAGTTCCCATTTGGGCCAATTGAGACAAATTGTTAACCATTCTTAGCCTGAATGTACCATTGTCATCTTTATCCACTACAAGCCGCGAATTGCTGCCGCAATTCTCGTCTTGTAGTGGATAAAGATAAATTAAAGTGGGTGAAAAAAATGAGAAAATTGCCATGTATTGGTAAAAGTTTCATGGATAATTTCCTTCTAAAACCCGTTAGTTTTAAAAAAATGAAGTCTGCTTTCGGATATGTAAAATGATGCTTTGATGCCTCATGTGGCCCATCCAACTAAGAATCTTCAATTAAGATTATCTCAACTCTCTCTTATTTCCATTAGAAAAGTTAAGAGTTATCTTAAAATCTTAACTTTTCTGATGAAATAAGAAAATAATAATATATATATACCTAGCATGTCATATTTCAAATTTGAATAGGTAATTTAGAAAATCACATCTAGCTTAAATATTTATTTATCTATCTATCTATCCATCCATCCATCCATCCATCAATCCATCCATCCATCCATCCATCCATCCATCCATCCATCCATCCATCCATCCATCCATCCATCCATCCATCCATCCATCTATCTATCATTTAATGGCGCTCTTACATTTAGCGGTGCTACCCACGATTCGATAAGTCGGTTGTTACGAGGAAGAGAAGAGACTGCAGTATTTTGCTGTAAATTGCTAATTACTCATAATGACCATATAATTAATTTATTGTTGGCATTTCCTGATACCTGTCATGGTCGTAGGATGTATTAAAATGATCAATTTATCCTAAAAACGCATACTTTTACCACGAAAACAATCAGGCGAATGGTCAGTCAATAGTAAATAGTATGATGATTGGATGGGGTGGGCGTCAACGGTTACAGACTCCAGTTCATCACAGAGGAGATCGGAGCTAAGTGGCAAGATGGGGAAACGTGATGTCAATACACAAACAGAGAGGTGTTAAACAAACAACGTTGTGTTTCTAGTGAACAAATGCAAAAAGCTTACTGTTCATGCCTTAAAAAATATGCTGGAAATCAGGGCCTAAGTGTAGTACTCGACACCCAGCTCACACACTACACACATTCAGTTCAAATAAATCTATATATATTATATTATATATTATTATTATTATATTATATATACATTATATATATATTATATTATAATAGTATATATATATTATATTTCAGTTGAGTGACGACTACTACACTTGGACTGTAACTACTTATATATTTTTAATTTATTATTTTTCTAACTTATCTTATGTATCCTCCTCCCACCACTTCCACTTCTAATCAATTTCATTCACATTCACCTGCCTGCCCTGTTTCTACAGGGATAGGCAGGTGGACAGGTAGGCAGGTAGGCACTTCAACTTCATCTAAGTGTCTGCCCTGGTTCTACAGTGGTAGGCGGGTAGACAGTCAGGCAGGTAGGCACTTCAACTTCATATAAGTGTCTGCCCGAGTTCTACAGGGGTAGGCGGGTAGACAGGTAGGCAGGTAGGCACTTCAACTTCATCTAAGTGTCCGCCCTGATTCTACAGTGGTAGACGGGTAGACAGGTAGGCAGGTAGGCACTTCAACTTCATCTAAGTGTCCGTCCTGGCTCTACAGGGTTAGGCGGGTAGACAGGTAGGCAGGTAGCCACTTCAATTTCATCTATGTGTCTACCCTGTTGTCACAGTGGTAGGCGGGTAGACAGGTAGGCAGGTAGGCACTTCAACTTCATCTAAGTGTCTGCTCTGGTTCTACAGTGGTAGACGGGTAGGCAGGTAGGCAGATTCAACTTCATCTAAGTGTCTGCCCTGGTTCTACAGTGGTAGACGGGTAGGCAGGTAGGCAGGTAAGCACTTCAACTTCATCTAATCATGTAAGTGTCTGCTCTGGTTCTACAGGGGTAGGCGGGTAGACAGTCAGGCAGGTAGGCACTTCAACTTCATCTAATCATGTAAGTGTCTGCTCTGGTTCTACAGGGGTAGGCGGGTAGACAGTCAGGCAGGTAGGCACTTCAACTTCATCTAAGTGTCCGCCCTGATTCTACAGTGGTAGACGGGTAGACAGGTAGGCAGGTAGGCACTTCAACTTCATCTAAGTGTCCGTCCTGGCTCTACAGGGTTAGGCGGGTAGACAGGTAGGCAGGTAGCCACTTCAATTTCATCTATGTGTCTACCCTGTTGTCACAGTGGTAGGCGGGTAGACAGGTAGGCAGGTAGGCACTTCAACTTCATCTAAGTGTCTGCCCTGGTTCTACAGTGGTAGACGGGTAGGCAGGTAGGCAGATTCAACTTCATCTAAGTGTCTGCCCTGGTTCTACAGTGGTAGACGGGTAGGCAGGTAGGCAGGTAAGCACTTCAACTTCATCTAATCATGTAAGTGTCTGCTCTGGTTCTACAGGGGTAGGCGGGTAGACAGTCAGGCAGGTAGGCACTTCAACTTCATCTAATCATGTAAGTGTCTGCTCTGGTTCTACAGGGGTAGGCGGGTAGACAGTCAGGCAGGTAGGCACTTCAACTTCATCTAAGTGTCTGCCCGAGTTCTACAGGGGTAGGCGGGTACACAGGTAGGCAGGTAGGCACTTCAACTTCATCTAAGTGTCTGCCCCAGCTCTACAGGGGTAGGCGGGTAGACAGGTAGGCAGGTAGGCACATCAACTTCATCTAATCATGTAAGTGTCTGCTCTGGTTCTACAGGGCTAGGCAGGTAGACAGTCAGGCAGGTAGGCACTTCAACTTCATCTAAGTGTCTGCCCGAGTTCTACAGGGGTAGGCGGGTAGACAGGTAGGCAGGAAGGCACTTCAACTTCATCCAAGTGTCTGCCCCAGTTCTACAGGGGTAGGCGGGTAGACAGGTAGCCACTTCAATTTCATCTATGTGTCTACCCTGTTGTCACAGTGGTAGGCGGGTAGACAGGTAGGCAGGTAGGCACTTCAACTTCATCTAAGTGTCTGCCCTGGTTCTACAGTGGTAGACGGGTAGGCAGGTGGGCAGATTCAACTTCATCTAAGTGTCTGCCCTGGTTCTACAGTGGTAGACGGGTAGGCAGGTAGGCAGGTAAGCACTTCAACTTCATCTAATCATGTAAGTGTCTGCTCTGGTTCTACAGGGGTAGGCGGGTAGACAGGTAGGCAGGAAGGCACTTCAACTTCATCCAAGTGTCTGGCCCAGTTCTACGGGGGTAGGCGGGTAGACAGGTAGGCAGGTAGGCACTTTAACTTCATCTAAATGTCTGCCCGAGTTCTACAGGGGTAGGCGGGTAGACAGATAGGCAGGTAGGTACTTCAACTTCATCTAAGTGTCTGCCCCACTTCTACAGGGGTAGGCGGGTAGACAAGTAGGCAGGTAGGCACATCAACTTCATCTAATCATGTAAGTGTTTTGCTCTGGTTCTACAGTGGTAGACGGGTAGACAGGTAGGCAGGTAGGCAGGTAGGCACTTCAACTTCATCTGAGTGTATGCCCTGATTCTACAGGGTAGGCAGGTAGGCACTTTAATGGCATCTAAGTGTCTGCCCTGTTTGCACAGAGGTGGGCGGGTAGACAGGTAGGCAGGTAGGCACTTTAATTTCATCTAAATGTCTGCCCGAGTTCTACAGGGGTAGGCGGGTAGACAGGTAGGCAGGTAGACACTTCAACTTCATCTAAGTGTCTGCCCTGATTCTACAGTGGTAGACGGGTAGGCAGGTAGGCAGGTAGCCACTTCAACTTCATCTAATCATGTAAGTGTCTGCTCTGGTTCTACAGGGGTAGGCGGGTAGACAGTCAGGCAGGTAGGCACTTCAACTTCATCTAAGTGTCTGCCCGAGTTCTACAGGGGTAGGCGGGTAGACAGGTAGGCAGGTAGGCACTTCAACTTCATCTAAGTGTCTGCCCCAGCTCTACAGGGGTAGGCGGGTAGACAGGTAGGCAGGTAGGCACATCAACTTCATCTAATCATGTAAGTGTCTGCTCTGGTTCCACAGGGCTAGGCAGGTAGACAGTCAGGCAGGTAGGCACTTCAACTTCATCTAAGTGTCTGCCCGAGTTCTACAGGGGTAGGCGGGTAGACAGGTAGGCAGGAAGGCACTTCAACTTCATCCAAGTGTCTGCCCCAGTTCTACAGGGGTAGGCGGGTAGACAGGTAGCCACTTCAATTTCATCTATGTGTCTACCCTGTTGTCACAGTGGTAGGCGGGTAGACAGGTAGGCAGGTAGGCACTTCAACTTCATCTAAGTGTCTGCCCTGGTTCTACAGTGGTAGACGGGTAGGCAGGTAGGCAGATTCAACTTCATCTAAGTGTCTGCCCTGGTTCTACAGTGGTAGACGGGTAGGCAGGTAGGCAGGTAAGCACTTCAACTTCATCTAATCATGTAAGTGTCTGCTCTGGTTCTACAGGGGTAGGCGGGTAGACAGGTAGGCAGGAAGGCACTTCAACTTCATCCAAGTGTCTGGCCCAGTTCTACGGGGGTAGGCGGGTAGACAGGTAGGCAGGTAGGCACTTTAACTTCATCTAAATGTCTGCCCGAGTTCTACAGGGGTAGGCGGGTAGACAGATAGGCAGGTAGGTACTTCAACTTCATCTAAGTGTCTGCCCCACTTCTACAGGGGTAGGCGGGTAGACAAGTAGGCAGGTAGGCACATCAACTTCATCTAATCATGTAAGTGTTTTGCTCTGGTTCTACAGTGGTAGACGGGTAGACAGGTAGGCAGGTAGGCACTTCAACTTCATCTGAGTGTATGCCCTGATTCTACAGGGTAGGCAGGTAGGCACTTTAATGGCATCTAAGTGTCTGCCCTGTTTGCACAGAGGTGGGCGGGTAGACAGGTAGGCAGGTAGGCACTTTAATTTCATCTAAATGTCTGCCCGAGTTCTACAGGGGTAGGCGGGTAGACAGGTAGGCAGGTAGACACTTCAACTTCATCTAAGTGTCTGCCCTGATTCTACAGTGGTAGACGGGTAGGCAGGTAGGCAGGTAGCCACTTCAACTTCATCTAAGTGTCCGCCCTGGTTCTACAGTGGTAGGCGGGTAGACAGTTAGGCAGGTAGGCACTTCAACTTCATCTAAGTGTCCGCCCTGGTTCTACAGTGGTAGACGGTTAGGCAGGTAGGCAGGTAGGCACTTCAACTTAATCTAAGTGTCCGCCCTGTTTCTACAGTGTTAGACGGGTGGACAGTTAGGCAGGTAGGCACTTCAACTTCATCTAAGTGTCCGCCCTGGTTCTACAGTGGTAGACGGGTAGGCAGGTAGGCACTTCAACTTAATCTAAGTGTCTGCCCTGTTTCTACAGTGGTAGACGGGTGGACAATTAAGCAGGTAGACACTTCATCTACGTGTCCGCCCTGGCTCTACAGTGGTAGGCAGGTAGACAGTTAGGCAGGTAGGCACTTCAACTTCATCTAAGTGTCCGCCCTGGTTCTACAGTGGTAGACGGGTAGGCAGGTAGTCACTTCAACTTAATCTCAGTGTCTGCCCTGTTTCTAGAGTGTTAGGCGGGTAGACAGGTAGGCAGGTAGACACTTCATCTAAGTGTCCGCCCTGGCTCTACAGGGTTAGGCGGGTAGACAGGTAGGCAGGTAGGCACTTCAATTTCATCTATGTGTCTACCCTGTTGTCACAGTGGTAGGCGGGTTGACAGGTAGGCAGGTAGGCACTTCAACTTCATCTAAGTGTCCGCCCTGGTTCTACAGTGGTAGGCGGGTAGACAGGTAGGCAGGTAGGCACTTCAATTTAATCTATGTGTCTACCCTGTTGTCACAGTGGTAGGCGGGTAGACAGGTAGGCAGGTAGGCACTTCAACTTCATCTAAGTGTCCGCCCTGGTTCTACAGGGGTAGGCGGGTAGACAGGTAGGCTGGTAGGCACTTTAATTTCATCTATGTGTCTACCCTGTTGTCACAGTGGTAGGCGGGTAGACAGGTAGGCAGATACGCACTTCAACTTCATTTAATCATCTAAGTGTCTGTCCTGGTTCTACAGTGGTAGACGGGTAGGCAGGTAGGCACTTCAACTTCATCTAAATGTCTGCCCTGTTTCTACAGTTGTAGACGGGTAGACAGGTAGGCAGGTAGGCACTTTAATTTCATCTATGTGTCTACCCTGTTGTCACAGTGGTAGGCGGGTAGACAGGTAGGCAGATACGCACTTCAACTTCATTTAATCATCTAAGTGTCTGTCCTGGTTCTACAGTGGTAGACGGGTAGGCAGGTAGGCACTTCAACTTCATCTAACTGTCTGCCCTGTTTCTACAGTTGTAGAAGGGTAGACAGGTAGGCAGATAGGCACTTCAACTTCATCTGAGTGTATGCCCTGATTCTACAGGGTAGGCAGATGGGCACTTTAATGGCATCTAAGTGTCTGCCCTGTTTGCACAGAGGTGGGCGGGTAGACAGGTAGGCAGGTAGGCACTTTAATTTCATCTATATGTCTACCCTGTTGTCACAGTGGTAGGCGGGCAGGCAGGTAGGCAGGTAGACACTTCAACTTCATCTAAGTGTCTGCTTTGGTTCTACAGGTGTAGGCGGGTAGACAGGTAGGCACTCAACTTCATCTAAGACTAAGTGTCTGCCCTGTTTCTACAGTGGTAGACGGGTAGAGAGGTAGGCAGGTAGG
The DNA here is from genome assembly GCA_964017125.1 of Flabesymbios commensalis. Classification (NCBI taxonomy): domain Eukaryota; kingdom Metazoa; phylum Annelida; class Polychaeta; order Terebellida; family Flabelligeridae; genus Flabesymbios; species Flabesymbios commensalis. Next base: position 75,421,589 of record OZ024909.1, on the reverse strand, counting down.
CACTTCAACTTTATCTAAGTGTTTGCCCTGGCTCTACAAGGGTAGACAGGTAGGCAGGTAGGCACTTCAATTGTATCTATGTGTCCGCCCTGTTTACACAGTGGTAGGCGGGTAGACAGGTAGGCAGGTAGGCACTTCAACGTCATCTAAGTGTATGCCCTGATTCTAATGGGGTAGGCGGGTAGGCAGGTAGGCACTTCAACCTCATCTAAGTGTATGCCCTGATTCTAATGGGGTAGGCGGGTAGGCATGTAGGCACTTCAACCTCATCTAAGTGTATGCCCTGATTCTACAGGGGTAGACGGATAGGCAGGGAGGCACTTCAACTTCATTTAATCATCTAAGTGTCTGTCCTGGTTCTACAGTGGTAGACGGGTAGGCAGGTAGGCAGGTAGGCACTTCAATTGTATCTATGTGTCCGCCCTGTTTACACAGTGGTAGGCGGGTAGACAGGTAGGCAGGTAGGCACTTCAACGTCATCTAAGTGTATGCCCTGATTCTAATGGGGTAGGCGGGTAGGCAGGTGCGCACTTCAACCTCATCTAAGTGTATGTCCTGATTCTACAGGGGTAGACGGGTAGGCAGGTAGGCACTTCAATTGTATCTATGTGTCTGCCCTGTTTACACAGTGGTAGGCGGGTAGACAGGTAGGCACTTCAACGTCATCTAAGTGTATGCCCTGATTCTAATGGGGTAGGCGGGTAGGCAGGTAGGCACTTCAGCCTCATCTAAGTGTATGCCCTGATTCTACAGGGGTAGACGGGTAGGCAGGGAGGCAGGTAGGCACTTCAACTTCATTTAATCATCTAAGTGTCTGCCCTGGTTCTACAGTGGTAGACGGGTAGGCAGGTAGGCAGGTAGGCACTTCAACTTCATCTAACTGCCTGCCCTGTTTCTACAGTTGTAGACGGGTAGGCAGGTAGGCAGGTAGGCACTTCAATTTCATCTATGTGTCTACCCTGTTGTCACAGTGGTAGACGGGTAGGCAGGTAGGCACTTCAACTTCATCCAAGTGTCCGCCCTGGTTCTACAGGGGTGGACGGGTAGACAGGTAGGCACTTCAATTTCATCTATGTGTCTACCCTGTTGTCACAGTGGTAGGCGGGTAGACAGGTAGGCAGGTCGGCACTTCAACTTCATCCAAGTGTCTGCCCCAGTTCTACAGGGGTAGGCGGGTAGACAGGTAGGCAGGTAGGCACTTCAACTTCATGCAAGTGTCTGCCCCGGTTCTACAGTGGTAGGCGGGTAGACAGGTAGGCAGGTAGGCACTTCAACGTCATCTAAGTGTATGCCCTGATTCTAATGGGGTAGGCGGGTAGGCAGGTGGGCACTTCAACCTCATCTAAGTGTATGCCCTGATTCTACAGGGGTAGACGGGTAGGCAGGTAGGCACTTCAATTGTATCTATGTGTCTGCCCTGTTTACACAGTGGTAGGCGGGTAGACAGGTAGGCACTTCAACGTCATCTAAGTGTATGCCCTGATTCTAATGGGGTAGGCGGGTAGGCAGGTAGGCACTTCAACCTCATCTAAGTGTATGCCCTGATTCTACAGGGTAGGCAGGTAGGCACTTCAATGGCATCTAAGTGACTGCCCTGTTTGCACAGAGGTGGGCGGGTGGACAGGTAGGCACTTTAATTTCATCTATATGTCTACCCTGTTGTCACAGTGGTAGGCGGGTAGACAGGTAGGCAGGTAGGCACTTCAACCTCATCTAAGTGTCTGTCCTGGTTCTACAGTGGTAGACGGGTAGACAGGTAGGCGGGTAGGCACTTCAACTTCATCTAACTGTCTGCCCTGTTTCTACAGTTGTAGACGGGTAGACAGGTAGGCAGGTAGACACTTCAACTTCATCTATGTGTCTGCTTTGGTTCTACAGGGGTAGGCGGGTAGGCAGGTAGACACTCAACTTCATCTAAGACTAAGTGTCTGCCCTGTTTCTACAGTGGTAGACGGGTAGAGAGGTAGGCACTTCAACTTTAGCTAAGTGTTTGCCCTGGCTCTACAAGGGTAGGCGAGTAGACAGGTAGGCAGGTAGGCACTTCAATTGTATCTATGTGTCCGCCCTGTTTACACAGTGGTAGGCGGGTAGACAGATAGGCAGGTAGGCACTTCAACGTCATCTAAGTGTATGCCCTGATTCTAATGGGGTAGACAGGTAGACAGGTAGGCACTTCAACCTCATTTAAGTGTATGCCCTGATTCTACAGTGGTAGGCGGGTAGACGGATAGGCAGGTAGGCACTTCAACTTCATCTAAGTGTATGCCCTGGTTCTACCCGGGTGGGCAGGTAGACAGGTAGCCAAGTGGGCACTTTAATTTCTTCTATGTGTCTGCCATGTTTGTAGAGGGGTAATCGGGTAGACTGGTAGTCAGGTAGGCACTTCAACTTCATCCCTTTAGATCAATTAGATACCAACAATACCTGTATAATTTTTAATTAATAATTTAATTATCTCATACACAGCGATCGACATGTTTGTTGTAAAACGCAGTTAATTGAAATGTGATAGAAAACGTCGCATGCAACACATAATTATGTTTGAGATTTAAAACAATTAGTCGCTGGGACATGAAAACATGCTAAATGGTCATTCTCATGACTATGGAAATGTTCATTATTCGACCACAGAAACGTCTAATTAGAGATAATCATGTGCCCCGATCTGTAGTTTTCCGTCATTTTGTTAGATTTGGCTCTGAACTAAGTGACTGGAAACTTTATTTTTCTGTCCCTTAGATAGATTTCGAACTTAACTGAATGAAGGGATTCAGCAGTTTTTCGTCATTTCGTTAGTTTTTGCTCTGAACTAAATCACAGGAATATGTATTTTTCGTCATTTATTTAAATTTCGCTCTGAACTAAATGAAGGAGATCTGCAGTTTTTCAACATTTAGTTAGTATCCGATTCGAAATAAATCACGGGAATCACAGGAATTTGTATGCCTAGTTCTCCAATCTGTAGATTTCCGTAATTTGGTTAGACTTAAATCTGAACTAAATGACGGTAATCTTTTGATTTCCATCATTTAGTTCAATTTTTATCTAAACTAAATGCCGGGAATCTGCTGATTTCCGTCATTTAGTTAGATTTCGCCCTTAACTATAAATGACGGGAATTTGTAGATTTCATTCATTTAGATAGATTTCGCACTTGACTAAATGACGGGAATTTGTAGTTTTCCGTCATTTAATTACATTTCGATCTGAAATGACGGGAATCTGTACATTTTCGGCATTTAGTTAGTTTCCGATCCTACCAAATGACGGGAATATGTAGAGTTCGGTCATTTAGTTAGTTTTCGATCCAAAATAAATCACGGGGATCTGTGTAGTTTTCCGTCATTTAGTTAGTTTCCAATCCTGACTAAATGACGGGAATATGTAGGTGTCCGTCATTTATTCAGATTTTGATCTTAACTAAATAACGGGAATATGTAGTTTTACTTTTCCCTATTAACTAAATGACGGGAATCTCTAGTTTTCCGTCATTTAGTTAGATTTTGATCTTAACTTAAACTGAGTAACATTAATATGTAGTTTTCCGTCATTTAGTTAGATTTCGCTCTTAGTTTCCGATCTTACCAAATAACAGGAATATGTAGATTTTGGTCATTTATTTAGCTTTTTCTGTTAACTAAATGATGGGGATCTGTAGTTTCCCGTCAATTAGTCAGTTTTCGCTCTTAACTAAATGACGAGAATCTGTGTTTTTGCTGCAATAAGTTAGATTTCGCTCTTAACTAAATGACGGGAATCTGTAGTTTTCCGTCATTTAGTTAGATTTCGATCCTAACTAAATAACGGGAATATGTAATTTTTCCGCCATGTAGTTACATTTCGATTTTAACTGAATGACGGAATCTGTAGTTTTCCATCACTATTAGTAAGTTTACTGTCTTAACAAAATGACGGAATCTGTAGTTTTTCGTATTTTAGTTAGTTTTCGATCTTAACTAAATGACGGAAATATGTAGTCGTCTGTGATTTAGTTACATTTTGATCCTAGCTAAATGACAGGAATCTGTAGTTTTCCGTCATTTAGTTAGTTTTCGCTCTTAACTAAATGACGGAATCTTTGGTGTTCCGTAATTTAATTAGTTTTTGATCCGAACTAGATGACGGAAATCTGTACTTTTCCGTCATTTTTTTAGCTTTCGGGCTTAACTAAATGACGGAATCTGTAATTTTCCATCATTTAGTTAGTTTTCGGTCTTAACTAAATGACGGAATCTGTAGTTTTGCGCAACTTAGTTAGTTTTCCATCTGAACTAAATGATGGTAATCTGTACTTTTCCGTCAATTAGTTAGTTTTCGATCTGAACGAAATGACGGGAATCTGTAGTCCTCCAATATGTAGATTTCCTTCATTTAGTTAGTTCCCGATGTTAACTGAATGACGGGAATCTGTAGATTTTCGTCATTTAGTTGGATTTCTATCTTAATTAATTGACAGACATTTGGAGATTCCCGTCATTTAGTTAGTTTTCGCTCTTAACTAAATGACGGGAATGTATAGTTTCCCGTCATTTAGTAAATCTCCGATTTTAACTAAATTGCGTGAATATGTAGTTTTTGGTCATTTAGTTAATATTCGATCTTAACTAAATAACCAGAATCTGTATTTTTGCGTCATTTAGTTAAATTTTAATCTTAACTAAATGACGAGAATCTGTAGTTTTTCATTCAATTAGTTTTCACTCTCAACTAAAAGACGGAGACTGTAGTTTTCTGTCAGTTAGTTGGATTTTGATCTGAACGATATGACAGGAATCTGTAGTTCCCCAATATGTAGACTTCCGTCATTTAGTTATATTTTTATTTTAATTAATTGACAGAAATTCGTAGATTTCCATCATTTAGTTAGATTTGGATCCTAACTAAATTCCGAGAATCTGCAGTTTTCCGTCATTTACTTAGTCTTTGCTCTGAACTAAATGATGGTAATCTGTAGTTTCACGTCAATTAGTTAAATTTCGATCTTATCTAAATGAAGGGAATCTGCAGTTTTTCGTCATTTATTTAGTTTTTACTCTGAGCTAAATAACGGGAATCTGCAGATTTCCGTCATTTAGTTTTTTGTATCTTAACCAAATGACGGGGATTATTAGAATAATAATTATAATATTATTAGGTTGAAAGTGCCTACTTGTCTATCACTGTAGAAGCAGGTCAGATACTAAGATAGATTTGAAGTGCCTACCCCCATAGAAACAGGGCAGATACTTAAATAACATTGAAGTAGCTTCCTGTCTAACTGCCTACCCCTGTAAAAACAGGGCATACACTTAGATGAAGCTGAAGTGCCTACCTGCCTACCTGTCTACCCGCCTACCACTGTACATACAGGGCAGACACATGGATGGAATTGACGTACATATCTGCCTACCTGTCTACCTGCCTACCCGGGTAGAACTAGGGCAGACAAAGAGATGAAGTTGAAGTGCCTACCTGCCTACCTGTCCAACAGTCTACAAACAGGGCAGACATATAGATGAAATTGAAGTGCCTACCTGTCCACCCACCTACCCCTGTACAAACAGGGCAGACACATAGATAAAATCGAAATGCCTACCTGTCTACCTGCCTACTCGGGTAGAACCAGGACAGACACTTAGATGATTAGATGAAGTTGAAGTGCCTACCTGCCTACCCGCCTACCCCTGTAGAACCAGAACAGACACTCAGATGAAGTCGAAGTGTCTACCTGCCTACCCGTCTACCACTGTAGAAGCAGAGCAGACACTTAGATGATTAGATGAAGTTGAATTAGGTGCCTACCTGCCTACCCGTCTACCACTGTAGAACCAGGGCAGATCTTAGATGAAGTTGAAGTGCCTACCTGCCTACCCGCCTACCCCTGTAGAGCCAGAACAGACACTCAGATGAAGTTGAAGTATCTACCTGCCTACCCGTCTACCACTGTAGAAGCAGAGCAGACACTTAGATGATTAGATAAAGTTGACTTAAGTGCCTACCTGCCTACCCGTCTACCACTGTAGAACCAGGGCAGACACTTAGATGATTAATTGAAGTTGAAGTGCCTACCTGCCTACCCGTCTACCACTGTAGAACCAGGACAGAAACTTAGATGAAGTTGAAGTGCCTACCTGGCTACCCGTCCTCGATTGTAGAACCAGGGCAGACACTTAGATGATCAATTGAAGTTGAAGTGCCCACCTTCCTACCTGCCTACCCGTCTACCACTGTAGAACCAGGGCAGACACTTAGATGATTAATTAAAGTTGAAGTGCCTACCTGCCTACCCGTTTACCACTGTAGAACCAGGGCAGACACTTGAATGCAGTTGAAGTGCCCACCTGCCTATCTCTCTACCCGCCTACCACTGTACAAACAGGGCTGACAGTTAGATGAAGTTGAAGTGCCTACCTGCCTACCTGCCTACCCGTCTACCACTGTAGAACCAGGGCAGACACATAGATGAAGTTGAAGTGCCTACCCGCCTACCTGTCCACCTGCCTACCCCTGTAGAAACAGGGCAGGCAGGTGGATGTAAGTGAAATTGAATAGATGTGGGAGTGGGAGGAGGATACATAAGATTTGTTAGAAAAATAATAATTTCAAAATTAAAATATATTAGTAATTACAGTCCAAGTGTAGTAGTCGTCACTCAACTGAATATAATATATATAATATATTATATATTATATAATATATAATATATAATATATAATATATGATATATAATATATATTATATAATATATATACTTATTTGAACTGAATGTGTGTAGTGTGTCAGCTGGGTGTCGAGTACTACACTTGGGCCGAAATCAGGCTAATGTGAAAAACACAGATATAGTCAGGCAGAATATTGGCATTTTGGGGCTGAACCTTGCATTGTCGAATTACAATATTTTTTATATTTTTGAGTAGACAATATCCATCTGTTTAAGAATCAGCTGGCGTTCCATGCCCAAACCTTGTGAGTTTTTTACAAAATTCAAGATGGCCGCCAAGATGGCCACCGTATCACTAAAAAAGCCATAACTTCGTAAATTAACAACCTAGAGCTTCGAATTCAGTGTCTACTAGTATGTTTTTGGTGACAAGAAATCCATTTATATGGTTTATTTTATGATTAGATGTACTATACATCCTAAATTGATGAAATTACAAAAAAATATAAGTTATGATATGGACTAAACAACAACAACAAGCAACGCTTAAAAATTTTACTCAATAATTACTGACACAATTATACACAATAATACTGCAGTATGAGATCATAACCATTAAACGTCCACTGGCACCACTAAATATTATGACCATTTAGCCCATTGGAACAATGCCTAAACCCGACACACATTCATAATTCAGCTACATGTCGTTACGCTACAGAAACAAAAGATGGAGCAGCTTATACCTGACTTACGACATACGACACAGGTCATTGTATGTATTGCAGGGGAGATTTGAACTGCATCCAAATTTTATGTTGCAAACGAAATCCAGGGGCAAGTGACACACCTGCCTCTACAGTTCGTGGAATGAGCATGCCACTAGGTCTCTCCTGCGCGAATCCATACTGACAAGGATTTACATTGGGTGGGTCAGGTGACATCGTTTATTTCCAATTCATTACTGTCAGATGGCTGCGTGACATGTTCTCAATGGCTGCTTCATTAGTTGGAAGCAGAGACGCCAGCTTTGGAGTGTAAGTGGTTGCCTGCTCTCTTGGCCCACACCAACTGACGACACTTGGTCATACTGGTTGCTGGAAATCCATAGCACTAGCTGTAGAATTTAGTTTCAGCTGAGACTATATATCAAAGAACAGCATTATTCTGCCCAAATTGTGGCATTGTGTATCCTTACTGTAATGACAAGGCAGTCTTCATGGCAATACCCTTGCCTATGCCATGCAGTGCAGCAACTGAATCACACCCAGATAGTGCATGGATTGCAAGTATATCTGGCAACAGTTACTTGTGTTTACTAGCTGTTGATTGAATGTCCAATTTCGTTCGGGTTTTTTTGGGAGATTCCATATAAAACATGTGGTTGATAAACAATCCAGCTTGTCGTAGAAAAGCAGCAGGAACACAAATATATCAGTATCATCGGCTCTGACCGTGATCTGTACTCCTGTTCCACCTGCCTGAGACACATTGATGACTTGCTGGACCACTATGGTGTCTGCGTCCTCACATGATGTTTGGAGATCCGCTCTCCTAATTTTCACACTCTGACCATCCACTGTTACTATTTGAATAGGAACTGGGTTTGTACCAGTGCCAACTAGGGTGTGAAAGGTGGTATCAGGGGCCGTTTACTGTGTCAAATTGGCGACCATCATTTTATATATTATTGTCCCTTACAAACTTCATATTATATGTGCTGGGAGTGGGGAGTTTATATGAAGTTTGAGAGTGTGTGCTTTACTGCTCATCTGGTAATACATGTCAAACAACAGATACACATCATATTCGCGTAGAAGGTTTGAAGTTTGGTAGTTTAGGACTGTGAGGAGATCAGATACTTTGGCCAACCCAAGGTCCAGATCATAGCAGCAGCGTCTATCCTTTTGACTGTGTAAGTATGCTAGTGCGACTGCTTACCTCTACTTTTAGTTTGTTCTTGAGTGTAGCCTTATTTTTTTTAGCTCCCATATCGTATGCTTCGTCGACGTTTCATTCAGGATAGTGCCCGTTGTCCAGTGACGATATTCAGTAGCTGGCCCTGATCATGATAGAGCTGATATAGCATTCTAGAAAGTGCATTCCTCCAAGGATAGGAACAACATCTTTAAAACGATTTGGATCGTTAAATATTATGCTGACATCTATTTGATAGAGCTTCATATTAGCTCTAAATGGGAGTGTTTTCTGACCAGCATTGCGAGATATGGTCATTGCCTTAGACATAGCCGTCAGTATAGTGCTTAGATCAATTGGTGTGTGGTTGAAGAGAGGTAGGTAATGCCTATTAATTGCCGGTTCTGGAGACACACTTGCTTCACGTCATGTGATTTTGTCAAGTAACCATTGTATTCAGGGCAAGCTGGTGTGGTGATTACTTTCCATAAAAAATCAAAGTCATGCACTTTCGAAAGCTCTCTGTGTTGTCACAACTTTCTTACAGAGGAGGTTTAGTCTGTGTACCTGATGAAGAGCATGCGGTGGTGGCACAGGGGAGGCGGATGTCTTGAACTTTCATACAGCTCGAGTGGCTGATCATAAAGGATTGAATGGGAAATGGCCTCTTTAGACATGCGAGGAAACGTGAGCATTTTTGATTTGTTGATACCTGTCCTGCGATCATTGACAGCCCATGGCAGACGAGTTCGGCTGTGCATTTCGATGTCAAACTTATCAACTACTATTATATTTTATCATATCTTTGTGACGATTTAGCATCACGCCCAGAGCAATCTGTAGATCCGTAGATTGAGAGCAGACAATAATTTTGATGAGGTTGCCAATAAGGATTTTTTTGCAATAGCTTGTGTATCAGCTCAGAGAGAGTGTTGAACTAACAGATTCGTCTGCCTTTTTCTTGTCAAAACACAGCGAGTAATTTGTCCGTTCCTTCTTCATCTGAAGACACTCTTTTCGTATTTGAGATGCAACGACTGTTATGGAATTACTAACACTGTCATCATCTTCCTTCTCCACCTCTACTAGCTTTAACAATAACCATGAATCATGTTGGAACATAAGGATTGAAGCAATACCAGACGAATGCAATGCATCGCCGAATAACCCCAATACATTTTCGAGTAATGTTCGTCTGGAGAGAAATAACCCACCTTGGTGTCTATACATAGCTACAATGTCTACCGAGTTTACAAATCCACTCCTATTCCTAGGGTAGGCCTAGGGGTGTAGGCTATTTCCACTATTGGTATAGTCGCAGCATGTCCAGAAAGTGGTGTTTGTAAAGTTTCATGAAAATTGTTTAAGAATTATCTGAGAAATAAGCGAAATTCTTTCACCACTGCATAGTGTGATTAGGCCCCTAATGATTGGTTTAGACTATAAAAGTCTAAGAGCCTGTGTATAGGCTATACAACCTGTTATTAATGTATAATATAGGAGCGAGCTCTTGCTAGGTAGTGCCTATTCATATTATTATTAGACTTGGCAAACATATACCAAACAGCAACAAGAATCACCAGTTGTGAATGTTACGGCGTTTTTCAGCGGTTTAATTCACTATTTTGGCGGCCATTTTGATTATTTTTGCACCAGGACTCTATTTGATCTCTAGGATAACACCAAAATCGGGTTCCCCGACCCCATAAACCCATACCTAGAAACCAAAATCATGTCTCTAGGTCAATTGGTTGAGAAGTTAGTGCTTGTATTATGTTGCCATAGCCATTTTGGCGGCCATCTTGGATTTTGAAAAACCCACAAAGGTTAGAATTGGAACGCCAGCTGATTTTTGATCTATGGCTCATAGTCAACTGAAAAAAATGAAAAAAATGATTGTAATTCGATATTGCAAGGTCATCTTATGGTTCTGCCTGACTAATACCATGTTTGTCACTGTTCAACCTAGTAGCGTCCATGTTTGTATTTGTATTGTATTTTTTTTTGTATTTGTATGTGTATATGTATGTTTGTGTATGTGTGCGTGTGTGTGTGTACACACATAAATAAGTATATGTGTATGTGCGTATGTATATGCCTAAAGGTAGGCCCTATGCATGTATGTACGTGAGTATATATGTGTAAGTGTGTAAGTTTGGTCTTTCATAACTCTTGGAGAGTGACCTGTTTATTTTTAACTTAACTGTTTTTTTTTGTGAATGTATTCCATTGTTGTAACGGGGGTGAGACATGAATAAACAATTGTTATTGTCTTGTCTGTGCATATATCCATTTTAACCCTTCAGTCGCCAAAGTATTCAATTTGAATTTTCACCCACTTGAAGTTGTGTTTCACTGACGCGATCCACAACTTCAAGTAAGTGAGAATTACTGCGATTTGACAAAATGGAGGTCAACTCTTTTCAAATCTTGCTGTTTGATGTCACATTTTATCTTTAACATATTTAAAGTGTGGTGCTAATACAGAATTAAACCCCGAATATATGCAGCACCGGCGGTTAAAGGGTTAAATTTATTTCAACCCTTACAACGCTGAAATAGTTTTGTATAAAACATAGAGACCAAAGGGTTGTTTCAATTTGAAATCATCATAAATGTCTTAGTTAACTCTTTCTGCTTCATTTGAATACCTATGTTATGAGAATCCCCATTGAAAAAAATCAATTCTTTCAGTCTTTATAAGTCAGAATCTGACATCTGCAGACGTCATATTTTGACGTATAAAGACGGTATCCACGCTGGAACGGTTAAACCAAATTTTATCATTACAGAAACATTTTTCTTATCACTTTGACCAAAGAAAACACACGTTCAAATACAGTAATTCAGCTGGGATATTCGACAATATTCAACAACAGCACATGTAAAAGACATAGAAATAATTTGAAACATGTTCTTTCAGTAATTCTGCTTTGCCACGATTAGACGACAAGACAATTAACAACAAGCCAATAAACAACAACAAAGCAGTGCAAATCAACAATATTTAACAACAAGACAAATTATATAAAAAAAACTAATACCTAGTAACACATCATACTAAGTAGTAGACATTCATAAACTAATCACCTCAGCCTTATCACGAATGTCCAAGAATAACCAGGAATCTAAATCACAATGAAAGGTACTGGCGCCACTGACTGTAATATATCATAGCAGAATATAACTAATATTTGGTCAATATTGACTCAGATGCTTGGCCAATAATTTGTTGAAGCTATATTTACCTAAGTGTTCTTATTTATGGGGATGAGGTTCCGCATCCTGTGACAGAAACACCTGCACATCTCTATAAATGTCATGTGGTGTAATAAACAGTGATACATGTACGCGGGCAGATATACTTTGCTCAACACCAATACCCAGTAAACAAAATCAAACTTCCCAGATACAATAAATCTGCTGGATATTCGACAAAATCAAACATCAAAATAATTAATAATTGTAAAAAAACATTTCCTTCTCTGGCCAAGCCTCATCACTTCATGTCTATGAATAATGAGATCGCGGGTTCGTCCCGAGAGGTTGCGTGTTAATTCTCAGACCGTCAGGGCCCGGATTTCGAATCCTGAGTCTGGGTGTCAGTATCATCTCAAATTATCACCATCCTCTCGTGACCCGGCTTAGCCTGCGCACAAAAGGGGCATAAAATCCAATTCATTCATTCATTCATTCATTCATTTATTCATTCATTCATTCATTTATTCATTCATTCATTCATTCATTCATTCATTTTTCTGGCACAGTATAAAACCCCATTCATTCATTCATTCATTTATTCATTCATTCATTCATTCATAAAACGTGTGGAAACAGCAAGATTAACAAGTGTTTTGCCGGCTGAGAAATATTGGTAAGTAGCTGACTTGGTTTCTGCTGACTTGGTTTACAGACGTCCGTTTTTTCCAAATATAACACGGGTCCCCACGCTGATAGGATTGAACCAAATTTTATTAGTTCGGTTCAAATCACATTTTATCATGACGGAACATTTGTTATAATCACCTTGGCCCAAAGAAACATTTTCAAACTTGACGATAATTCTGTTGAGATATTCGACAATATTCAACAACAAATGTGAAACACATATAAATAATTTGAAGCATGTTTTTCAAGTAATTTTGCTGGGACACTATTGGACAACACGATAATAAACAACTAGACAATATAACAACAACAAAGCAATACACATCAACAATATTAAACAGCAAGACATATTAAAGACATAAGCATACAGTACTGATTTAGCAAAATGGGATAAGCTTTTGCAGTGGGGCTAGCCCCGGCTAACGCAGGCTAGCCCTGGGCTATCCCCATGTTCTCTCCACACCCCATTTGGGGCTCGCCTGTATTCGCCCATAGTTATAAAAGCACGGGCCGCAATGTGCGTTTTATATAAATGGAGCCTCGCTCAATCTAGAGCCCCGGCGAATGGAGTCAAGGCCTGCATGTGTCAGTCAGGCGCGCTTTTCGTCTGGTCCGGTTTCAAGCTCGACCGGTGCGCAGGGCGAGCCTGACTTGCCAGGTGCCTACTTTTTCATCTTCCGTTAGGCCTATTCCAGTGACCGTAGCTTCATAAAACCACCCATTTTCAGAATTTATACACTGAAGTGCTGGTCCCATACTAAAGATAATGTCTAAATGCTAATGGGCTAAAGCAGAAATAAATGAGGACTGCAACAGGTCTACATGTATACATAAGTACGGACAATGAATTATTGCACGTTGAGATAAACTCAGAGCTGTTCAGATGATGCTGAATGTGGTCAAGCTGCGCGCGCCCTGTCTCTCCCAGAGCGAGCCTGGCCAGCCCGGCGAGATGACACTTGGTATACTAGGGCGCAAGCCCAAGTAGGATTTGGGCAGGTATGTTTTCCTGGCCCAAACTGTGTGGGGGATCTAACCCATTTCATGCGCTGGGCACAACCAATTCTGCGCCTGTCTCGCCGGGCTTGCGCCCGGGCTAATGACGGGCTGACCTGCGTTAATGCAGGCCAGCCACTGATGAAAAATCTGTCCCTTTTTGTAAAATCAGTACTGTACCTAATAGCACTCTTAAAGTTGTAGTCATATATGAATCTGATCACCTCAGTCTTATCACGGACTCTCTAGTAATAACTTAAGCAAACATTGAATCTAAATCATGTTGGGAGGTACTGGCGCTACTGAAGTTATTATATCATATCAGAAAATAACAAACGTTTGGTCAATGTTGGCTCAGATTCTTGGCCAATGATTTGCAAAAAGCTCTGTTTCCACGTGTTCATGATTATGGAGATTCGGATCGGCACCCTGTCACATGCACACCTACACATCTCTCTAAGTGTCAGGTGGTGACATAAACATTTACACGTACGTATACAATTACAGTGCACTAACTTGCCCAAAACAATATTTCTGATGGGATATTCGATATGTTTAAAAACCAAAATATATGAATATAGTATTCAACATTTTTGCATATGACTGTTTAATAATAACAAAATTTAATTTTCCATTTTCCACCCAATTCAAATCATCATCATCTACTACACACTGCATGCGGACTGTCGTGGATGTAGATGACAATGGTGAACTGAGGCCCGAAAAAGTTAAAATAAGTTACAAAAAACGGCTTCCGTAATTTATGGTGAAAAAGAAGAATTATTCAGATAATTAATTATCCTTTGATTACTCTATGCATTTTCACACTAACTGGGGAAATTGTAAATTAATGTGTAGATTTGTCGACTTAAATATAATAATATTAATCTCTATCTGTTTTATATCCCACATTATAGTCCAGTTGCCGTCCAGAGAACCTAGAAATTGTGAGAAGTGTAAGGTTTTTCGATTGATTCATGTTCCCAATGGGTTTATGAACAAATTTAGCTTTGTTGCCCAGACGGCAACTTTGGGCAGCTTTTTTAATTAGCATAATTAACATAATTAGCATAATTAGCAATGGGGAGTAATGCCAAATGTTAATTTTGAACCAATTGACGTACACAAATCTCCAATACCACATTTCAATATAATTCAGACATAAGGAATTCATTTCTGACATTAATGGTAATAAAGAGATCCAGGTCAAAGGGAATTATTATGATGCAAATCAAACTAAATTGACCAATAATATGAAATGGACAGTGCCCAGGACGCCCACGACCAAATCAGTATAAAAGAGTAACGCTAGTCATAAATAAATTGCAATTTAATCTGAAGTTAGATTCACAGAATTGAGTGTATGCCTAAATATATACATATCTCTAGGAGTTTTTCTTTAGGGGGGTAGGCCTGGTAGTTACGTTATATATTGATATAGATTATTAAAGTAAGTATTGTGTTAGCAAACACCAGAATGCCAATTATATTTTTTTGTAGCTCACTATTTATAGGCTATGTAGACATAGGCCAACAATTGTTATACTTCACACATTAAAACAGTTGGGTTATTTTGCTTCACTTTTACAATAAAACCCTTATATCTATGCAGCTGCTGTACCTGAAAACTCACCCTTGAATACCCCTAAACCTGCTATAGTCTAATTTTGTCTAGGTAGGTCAAAATTGGCTCTTCTGTGAGTATCAATTCTAGGGTAATTAGCCATATGCCTATCGCCGAGTCATTCACAGGTCCGTATACAAACTAAGACAAGGGGGGGGGGGGTGGGGGTTCAGAACGACCATCCCTAAACGTAATATGGGGGCTTCTTTCAATGGCAATTTTCATTCAATTTTTGGTCTAACCTGCAGCTATACACAGGCTACAGTAGGCCGACATACGTAAATAAACAGCGCCTTATACTTGCTGGCAAAACAAAGAGGTTCGTGTCATGGGCTACACAAATTAAAGGCTGATGGAGGTCCACATAATTATCACCACATGACAACGGCCCTGTTTCAATAAAAACAGTGAAATAATCATTTTGCCCAAAAAAGTTATCTATACAATTAACACAGGCTACCTGGGTGTTATTGACAAGGTGTGAACAACACAGATATAACAAACCATTGAAACATACTCTAACATCCTAACACTTCATGTACGATAAGCTTATATATACAAAACATCTAACAGTTCATTGTTTTCGATCCCCCCGACTTCGGACTCGCCCTCCTCCTCTTCCTCCTCAACATGAATTTCCTCTGATTCTTTGCAGCAATCATCTAAGACTGAATGAATGAATGGGAGTTTTAGGCCACCTTTGTACACATATAGGCTAAACTGGACCAGGGAAACCTCCTGACAATGGTGAGATGAATGAAATGACGCTGCCCTCCAGACACAGGATTCTAAATTCGAGCCCTGGCCGTCTGAGGCCGAGCACGATACCACTCGGTCGCGGAGGCTCTCCACAATATCTAAGACTGATGACACCAAGAAGCTTAGGAAGTAAATTTCATCCTATATCCTATATCCATCAAGTCACTTTCTGTGACATCATGTTCCCCATCTAGTACCTCATCTAGTGCAGGAATATTGGGGTTTGTTTAATGCTGGGACCTCGCCCTTTCCACATGGGAAAGAAACCGTGTCGCACTGTGACAGACCTTGGCATTTCCTCTCAGCGCAATGACAGCATTGTGTTAATATCAAGCACTGATCTGTCCCACTGCCTCACCTTTTTCACCAAATTTCAACTTGTAGCTAGTCATTTCAGCCTCATTGTGATGTACAAGTCAGTTTTCTCTTCCCACCATGCTGATGTTGTGTCCATGACTGAAACTGCAGAGAAGTTGATTCAGCTGGCGCTTGTTGGCTGTGGTTTATTGCATCGCGATTTAAAAGTCAGTTGATATATATTGCAACACCCTCACAGCTCTTCTCTGACACTTATGATCTTTGGCACTTAATTCTTTATATGCCTATCGAGCAAGATGATAAAGATAGTTGCACCTTGGTACTTTTCACCACTTGTGAGGCATGCCTTACAACTGTCTGCAATGTCTGCCACTATTCCTGACGTTCGCCATACATGTAATCAACAAAGTGCTTGGTATGATCAACGAGCAACACATTTGATAAAATTATACATGTAATATGGCATTGACCTTGACCTTTAGTCGTCACCCATTTTTTAAAAAATTGTAACAGTCGCCTATATCTCAACTTGACCGCGATATTCACCAGATACACCAGTGGTGCAGACTGGGACACTGTAACTAGAACGGTTTCTTAGAGCGGTCTTTATATATTGATTGGAAATAAGGCAAGCGTGACCTTTGACCTGTACGATCTGCAAAAATAGCTCAAGGTCACCCATGTGCGAATTTCAGCGAGATATTCGCCAGATACAAATGTGACCACTGCAGCTGAAACAGTTATTAATATATCGATTAGCCAAGACTAGTGAGGAATGGACAGCACGACGGACGGACGGCCGGACGGACAGACGAAAAAACTATTATCAGCGAGGCAGAGGATAAATATAAGATCAGAAGTGATTTGTTTTGGTCTGACCTAAACATAAATTTGATATTGGCCATTTTTTCTGCAGCCACAGGTTCAAAAGTAACAATTTACCTTGGATCATAATGAAGATTAAGCCGATTATGCTAATTATTTTAATTATGCTAATAAAAAAAGTTGCCCAAAGTTGCCACTTGGGCAACAAACCTAAATTTGTCCAGTGACATCATAATAATATGGATCAGTCGAAACATCTTACACTTCTCATAATTTCTAGGTCCCCATTGAACATTTAAACGCAGCAACTGGACTATTACGTACCTATGCAACTTTGAATTACCTTTTTATATTGAACCATATTTATTATTATTAAGGAATGTAAAATAATTTTCGGCATTAGACATGTTTAAATTATCCTCACATTCATTACAGATTGAACTTGGAAGACACAATAACACACCCATAAATGATAGACTATGTACAAGATGTGATTACAATGCCGCCGTTGATGACGAGGAACATTTTTTAATCCACTGTAGTTTTTTTAATGAGGAAAGATATGTTTTATTTCACGAAGCAAATAATTACATTAAAAATGTTAACACACTATCATCTAATTTTAAATTTGTATTACTTTTAAATTGCCAAGAACACTGTATTATTAAGCTTCTGGCGAAACATGTTCGCCTATGCCTTAATAAAACAAAAGCGTGATTTTATGTATTTACACATTTTTCATTTGCACATCATAGACTTGTGTTTGTATTTACCACTTTATTTGTACATTATATTACTTAAATTTGCTTATCACATGTTTTATCTCCTTATAGTTTTATTTTTGATATTTTAATGTATTCTATATAATTTTTAACGTTTGCCTGTGTTTTTTTTTGTTGCATACCATGTATACACATGTCATGTAAGTCCAGTTGTGACTTTTTATTGTCAATACAATTTATGTCTGTCTGTCTGTGGTTGTCTGTCAGGAGAGATGAATCAGACGATAACAGTGTTCCGGATGCATATTTTTTCTAGTTGTTTTATTCTCTAGAAACTGATAACATAGTATAATAAGACAATCAAACATGCAAGAAGGGAGTACAACTTACTATTCAATGATTGTTTCTGCCAAGATAGTTATTTTGTTTTTGCTCTCTCGAAGTATATCTTGTGTGAGTTTACAAAAATGTAAAAAACATGTTGTAATTTGGAGAAGACGTTTCTATGACCATGATAACTAACAAGACATCTTCACCTTGAGCTTGTCTCGATTTTAACATATTTCACAGTCGCCTTGATAGAAATTCATTCCACGGGTCGTGCCGTCTTCATTTCTGAATTAGATCCACCCTGAATAGAAATTTGTTGTGAAGTCTCGCAGATTTCCGTTCTTTGGGCACATTAACACTCTCCTTGAGTAAGCGAGAAAAAAAATTGTATGGACCTAAGTCATCCGAACAAGATCATGATTTTTTTTTCCAAAGTTACTACACCATCTCTAGATTAAACTATCTATCAATAATGTCATCACCTAGAGTGATAAACAGCTTTTCCGCTAAGCAATTATCACTAGTATATACATTGAAAATAAATATGTTTTATGCAATTTCAAACAGCTAGAATATCTCTACTTTTGCTTGTTTGGTCTTTATATCCACATGCTCAACATACTTCCTATAGTTTTCAGATAATTTCAAATCTGCACTACGTTTGTTAGACATTTCGTAATAAGGTGATCACGTGTAAGGCCACCTATCAAAAAATTTCAATGCAGACGTGAAACCCCAATGTGATTGGTGATTCATATTTGAAATACAAATATTTGCAAGGCATTTTTCAGGCCCGGCCGTAGGCCAGGAGCCTATTAAGTTTATTTTGCCTGAGTGTGTGTCCTATTTAGGGGAAAGAGGGGTGCTGTGATATTTCTGTACACCGGTCCTTATGAACATGTCGAATATAACGTTTGAGGTCCCTTGGTTAAGTACTTTCGTCTTTAAAAAATGTTCAGAGAGAAATATATTCACAATTATATTCGTGGTTAGGAGCTTGAAGGGTTTAGGTTGGAATAATGTTGGCCCAGCGTCTCAGACGGTGGCCCAACAATATTTCGCAATTGGGCCAATGTATCGTGTTATCTGGCCAGTGGCCTTTATGGCGATGAGGGATGAAAGTTTCATCCGCATAGCAGTTGCCGCAGTGCTGTGCCGCATTGGTTGCTGCAGATGCGGGTTGAGAATAATCTCGCGTTGGGTCAGTGTTGTAGTGGTGTTGAGCCAGCGTCGTACCGGCATTGAACCAGCGATGGGCTGCGACTCTGGCCAACGTTAAACTGGAAATCGGTGGGCAGGCCTGAATCACGTGTACGAGTTACATCGTAGAGACTCATCAGTGCATGTCACAGTACTTTCAGGAGTGACAAAGACACATGCAGCTCATGATTCACTGGCAAGTATGGAAGGGTTGCTGGCCAGCACCGTCGATGGTGGTGGAAGGAATACAGTTTGATTTATTTTAACTTGTCTCCTTGGTTCTTTCCTCAATTATATATTGGACATTCGGGCCCACGAGGAAGACCAAAGTTATGTTTACAAAATATTAAGCCAACTTTTTGTCTATAGCATTCAAACAGATTAAAGCCGGGCCTCGGAGTTAGTGAACTCCTTTTCTTGTTATTAGTATCCGATTCCTTGAAATGCTATACATGAACCCTCGAAAACACTGACCTGAACAGTGAGATACATAAATAATTAGGATCAGGCCCATACTGTTTTAATAAAAGCACAGTGTCCAAAATATTTTTGTAATGGAAAAACATATATTTGGCCTTTGTAACCATTCATTTTAAATGTATTTAGTTGGACTCCTTTGTTGCTAAAAAGAGAGAGTCTAACTCATATATGACGGATTTCGTTGAACATATGGTGTGTTTTGTATCAGAAGAGCAAATTTAATTTGCTCCGCTGAGACAAAACATATTTTTCTGAAGATTTTTTAAACGTTATATTCGACATGTTAAAAAGGACTGGTGTACAGAAATGTCAACTATTTCCCACACACAACACCCCTCTTTCCCCTGAATAGGACACGAACTTAGGCAAAATAAAATTAAAAGGCTACCGGCCTACGGCCGTGTATAATACATGAATTTTCTCATTAATGGACAATTCATGAAATTATTTCCAAAAAAGTAAGTCTGTGGTTTCTAAATTGGCAGTCTGTCACAATCACATTTATATCGATTATGGCTAATTACATAAGTGGCAGACTCTGCTTCCTGACTGCAGGTCGCACTATTTTTGCTTGTTTGATTTCTGCCTTTTCAGCAGCAGACGTGTTTTTAGACCGGATATTGCTGTCATCATAAAGTGAGTCTGCAAAGCTAGTCACAGCCATGATCGCAATATTCTATAATACCAGTGACATATCTCCACCATTACCAGTTGGGAAATGTCATTTGGTGTAAATATATCATCTACATTTTTTGTTTATGCACATTCGAATAAATATGTAAATAAACTACCCGTATACGTAAATAAAATATTCATTTGATCTACCTAAAAGTGTGAATAAACATGAACTAACATAATACCCAACTTACTTGTTTAGAACAACTGACACGTTTCGGAATACAGATGTCATATATAGCTCTAGAAATATACATGTACTATGCCAATCATAAAACTTGTTTGTAGCTTCTTTGCAGCTATTCTATCAAGTTTTCTTATATTGTCAATGTATGTATATTTAAGTTTTTGAAGCGATTCACTTTGACTGATTTTAAAATAGTTACCTGGTTACCATGTACACATTTTAATAATAATCTGTGATTTTACATAACTAACTATTTGTATGTAGGCTACATATCATGTTTATGTCAAATAAGTCAGAAATGATTTTTTTACTTTGTCAATAAAATATCTGACAAAGGTTATGAATATCCAGTTGTGATTGAATATTGTGATACATATAGCCCGGGGAAGCAGACCATATAGCCAGTATCAGATACAAGGCAGTCTGTCGTTTTCCTTTTAAAACATTAAAACATCTCAGAACTGATCATTTTGGCTCAGACTCACTCAGGCCTCGCAAAATAGTATGTTTCCCCACCCTGGCTACTGCATAAATATCAGATCCCTTAGTATTCGTGAGAATGTATATCAACCATAACTGATAGTTCAATGCCAACAATGTTGGTTCAATGCCAACAAATTGTTTACGACGCTGGCTCAACACGACTTCAACACTGAGTCTGCTGTGTACTTAGCAAACACGTGCCATTTACCCGAAACTTTTTGAAGGTTGGCCCAACGTCTTCGAAGCTGGTCCAACATTAGAGCATCAATTGGTGGTTAGCTTGGACTGTTATGCGGGTGACGCATTTCTCCTCCAGTCGCCAGAAAAAACACTATCAAGATAACACGATACTGGCCCAATGTTGACTTAATACTGGGCCACCGTCTGTGACGAATATAATCGTGAATATTTTTTTTTCTTAGCACTTTTTAAAAACACAACTATTCGACCTAGCGACCCAAACGTTATAATCATTTGACATCTTCATAAGGACTGTTCTTCAGAAATGTCAACCGTGACCACACACATGACACCACTCTTTCCGCAAATTAGGACACAAACTTGTTTGCAATAAAATTAATAGGCTCCTGGCCTTCGGCCGTGCCTAATAAACATTGATGCATTGCTGTTTCTAATTATAACTTCGTATTTCCCTATGTACAATATCCATATAAATTGATACTTTACAAAAAATATTAAATAGTAAGATCACAGAAAACAAATATCACTTTAACCTTTTCAGCGCGGGGACCGTCTTTATACGTCAGAATTTGAATTCTCTAGACGCCAAATTCTAACGTATAAAGACGATCCCTGCACTAAAAGAATTAAAATATTTATAATGGTCGTAGACCAATAACATAGGTATTCAAATCAAGCGGGAATAGCTAGCTAAGACATTTATGATGATTTCTAATTGAACGAAATCACTTGTTTTCCATTTTCATTATACACATAATCCAGCGTTGTAAGGGTTGTGGTTGGACCACTGGCTGCGACGCTGGCCCAACATTACACCAACATTGGTTCAGCACTCCTAGTCTAACTCCAAATAAGCACGATAAATTAAACCGATGCTGGATTATTGTTGGCCAATAATCTAACATTGGTGCAATGCATTGTAGGCTACTTAGCCGTCCTTATACGTCAGATTCTGACGTATAAAGACGGTCCCCGCACTGAAAGAATTAGGATAAAGTATATTTAATGGGCGTAGACCCTCAACATATATATTCAAATGAAGCTGAAAGAGCTAACTAAGACATTTATGATGATTTCAATTAGAAACAAACCTCGGGCTCCATGGTTTATAAAAAAAACTGGGGAGCCTCCTTGACCGAGAGGAAGCGTGCTCGGCCTCAGACTTCCAGGGTTCGAATTTCGAATCCTGTGTCTGGAGGGCAGTGTCATCTCACTCATCTAACCATCCTCAGGAGGTTCTCCTGGCCCAATTAGCCTGTATGTGCATAGAAATGGCCTGAAACCCGATTCATTTCATTTTTGGTTTATACAAAATTAATTCAGTGTTAATGGTAACCTTACCTGCTGTTGTATAATGTTTCCCAGTCACCCATAACATTAAAATCAGTTTAGTCAGAGTTAAGACCTCCATATTTAGCGTCAACTCTCTATTTTTATGTGAGTACATACTGTATGATACGTTATAATCGTTTCTTACCTCGCTCGGTGTGCTCTGTATTCTATGTGATCTGTAGTTACAGACATTAAAACAACTATTGGCCAACGTACATGTGTTGTTTGGTGGAAAGTGTGTATATTTAGACGTCACTACTGCGTGACGAGGTGTCATAAATCACTCAGTCGTCCTGGTTTTAAGTGCTTGTGGTAATTGGATGACTCCAATTTAATAAATCAAAGTAATTTTCAGTCGCTTAAATTAATCTATCACAGTAAATTAACTCTTAAAGTGCTGAATATGTTTGTATACACCATGGAAATCAAAGAGGTTTTTTCAATTCGAAATTGTCATTGTCTTAGTTAGCTCTTTCCTCCTAATTTAGATACCTGTGTTATGGGTCTACGGCCATTATAAATTTGTTCACTCTTTCAGTGCGGGGCTCGACTTTAAACAGCATAATCTGACGTCCATAGACGTCAGATTCGGTCTAAAATCGGTCCCCACACTGAAGTGGTGGTCCTTTAGGGTTGAGTACCCCCTTGCTGGGTCGGGTACCTGGTGCAGGAGTTAAATCTGCCTGCTTGGGGAGTCGGCGATCGCGCGTTCGAACCCCACTCTCGCCTACAAGTTTCAAAGAAACGAAATGTTTCTTCCCCGCTCACTCGTAATCATTCAGTATTGTGGAGTACCTCGGTGACTGAGAGGTAGCGTGCTCGGCCTCAGACCGCTAGGTCGCGAATTTTGAATCCTGTGTCTGGAGGGTAGTGGCATCTCATTCATCTAACCATCCTCAGAAGGTTTTCAGTTTCTCCTGGCCCAGTTTAGCCTATATGTGCATAAAGATGGCCTAAATTAGCATGTAGCAGCACTGATGTTTTCCCGTGTCCAATATAATTCTTGTGTGACCAAATATGAATATGTCTTTAATCTTATCAGCTTATATGGCATTGGCATGTGTGGTGACTCCAGTTGGATAAATTAAAGTAATTTTCTGTCGCTTAAAGTAGTTGATCACAGTAAATTAACCCGCTGAAAAGAGCTGAAGTACGTTTGTATACACCTGAGGAGTACAAAGGGTTTTTTCAATTTGAAATCATCGTAATTGTCCTAGTTAGCCCTTTCCGCTTCATTTGAATACTTATATTATGGGTCTACTACCTTTCTAACATTTGTTTACTTTTACTGTGCGGGAATCGACTTTAGACGTCAGAATCTGACGTCTGTATACGTCAGATTTTGACGTCTAAAGTCGATTCCCGCACTGTAAAAGATAAAGCGACACAATCAGACTAAAATCATGAATAAATAGATCATTTTGTTTTGGCTTCTTAATACGACCATAATATGATGTAAACATGTCCATAGACTAGAACTGCAAAAGTTTTTTTTATTTTTGTGTCGCGCATTTACCAGTTAAGCGAGATATAGAGAAAAATATGAATACATGCTTGGATAAATGAATTAATGAACATTTTTATTATCATTTCAAATCCTGATTCCGACGTGAAAACCAATCACTGCCTGTCTCATATCAAAGTGTTCATTGATCAATGCTTCAAAGAGCAGTATGCATGGTTAACATCCACTGTCGGGACTATTATAATACCTTCACATGTATTACATTGGGGTAATCAACTATTATGACTGTTCTCAGAGGCAGACGTTTAATCAGCTCAACAATCACAGGCATTCATCGTCAGCAAACCATAACTGAGTTTTTAATGAAAGTTTTCATTGTTTTTTTTCTCGTGAATGTGTTTTTCTGATGGTCTTACTCTGTGAAATAGGCAATACATCTTCTAGCCCCCATATATGTATTAACCCTATAACCACCGGTTCCGTCCATATTCGTTTTTTACATTTTATGTCAGCACATTACATATTTATCAGCTTTTAAAACTGTTAAAGAAAAAAAGTGACATCTATCAGCAAGATTAGACACTTTTTTACCTCAATTTTGTAGAATCTGAATAATTTTCACTCACTTGAAGTTGTGGATCGCTTCAGCGAGACACAGCTCCAAGTGGGTGAAAACTCCAATTGAATAATTCGGCAGTTGAACGGTTATTAATGACACTTGATATTACATTCAGATTAATGAGTTCGGCTTTTCATTAATTTTTTTATCATTAAATTATTTTTGACGCTTATTACATTAAGCCCCATATAGTTGTAATTGTGCCTATCCTATGTAAAATAATGAGAAAATGAACGAATGAGGCATTATGGCACCTTTTTCACATAGAGGCTAAACTGGACCCACTAATGGAATCGGTGAGTTTAGCAGGGAAAGGATTATACATAGTCAGAATGTAACCATTCTAAGCTGTGGCCTCGACCTTTTTTACAACTAGGGATGTAGGACTCCTCGGGCTTTATTCTATACGTACATTGGAAGTATGAGCCACAACTGGATCGAATAAGCCATCGGGGCCGGCATTGACTGAGACACTACTTCGCTTCTAATGACCAGACACGAGTGAAGACGAGAGAAGAAAATTAAACTTTTACTGAGACTCCTAGTTATTCGCTAGGTGTCGTTAGGTGTCTTTGCATTGTGCTCTCAGTTGGTCAATCCACGATTTATTGATAACTTCTGGTCGGATAGGAGATTACATAACCGCCAAGACAATGGCTGCTTCTGATTGCAGTAAGTGAAAGACATAATAAGCGGCCATATGAAACAAGAAACACACGACTGTGTCTGGGTGTCATGAGTCATTCATATGGAAATCAATATAGAAACAAAGATCTGATTCCATTGGCCAGATACAAACCTCAGTTGTGGGTAGACTATATGTAGCGTTTGTTCGACTTATCCTAGATTTGTAACGTCTGGCCATATAGCAGATTACACGACATGCGAGACCATTGGCTGCTTCTTGTTGCAGGCGAAAAGATATAAGGCATGAGTTAGGGGAAAAAACAAGTGACTGATAAAGCTTATCTGGGGAACATAAGTTATAAACAAAAGCAATTGTCTGTATATGTGTGCAAGAGACAACACCAGCTGGATCTGCTTTCTTTTTTCTTATTCTGGAAATCAGGATCTTATATTATGCCATCTCATTGGTGCCACGTCAGCGCATCGTTTCCAGATTTGCCACAATATATTTGCATAAAAAGAACAGCTACTATACGCACTGTGGTGGCAACAAAATGTCAACGAAAAACAAATTACGGGACGTCTCAATTTATAGGGTCAATTTGTGGAATAAAAAAGGAGCGAAATGACTACACGAGGCTATTGACTGGATATTCCTGTCAGTATTAGCTTAGACAGAATAATCTTGGCAATAAGCACAATATTTGTCTAATAAAGAGAATATTTTCTGTCAATAGTAACTTTTTGCTGTTATTGACATACTTGTCCTGGCAATAATGGAAGTCGTATTCCTATTGACAGGGTGTAGCTTGACCAATCGGACGAGGCATAGATTTTAACATATCGCCGTCTGATTGATATCGTGACCATTCTGTCAATGAAGTATCGTCAATGATATCGTGACAATACTGTCAACAAAGTACCGGATATTGACAGGGAATGTATGCATAGTAAGAAAATGTGGCATACTTATGGGGATGGGTGATAGTTTGTTCCTATTTTGCCTTTATTTGTGTAATCACAAAATATTTAAAAAATAAATCAGATATTTCTATGCCTTAAATATACTCCAAAAATATAATAATTATATTTGATTATGTGACGTGACAGATTGGCACCAGTGTAGCAGCTTCCGATCACCCCCGGAGCAAGAAATTGTTACACTGGTTTCAAGTTACCCTTTCTAGTTTCAAATTACCCCCCCCCCCCCTCAAATAGATATCAACGTATTTCTTTCGTGTGTATTACGATTCTAATTATTTAAAACATAGCGTGATTAGTGGCAGAGTGAGTGGATATTGTTTTACGTCGCTTTGTGCACAATTATGGTAATATCGCGTTGGAATGAAGCACGGAGTCGGCACTATGCCTAAGTCGATAACAAATCAGCAGATGTTATATGTAAATTATGAGATAAATCTTATTCACTTTCTCTCGTGCTGAAGCCACGTCTCCCTATTATCAAAAACATAATTTGTGGGCAATAATTTTGGCCAACCAAAAAACAAAAATAGATTTTGTAAAGTACCCCCGGGGTAAAAACATAATAAAAAATATAATGACAAATTGCAATAAAAACCGAATAAGTTGATTTCATCACATGTTATGTGCAGTTCTCTTACACAGTTTCTGGTTTTGAATGACAAAGATAAAAATAGCAATATGACATTGAGGGTTAACAATGCAGGTAATAACACAATTAACCCTTAAAGCGCTGAAATAATGCTTTGCAAAAAAAATATTTTTTTAATTAAAAATCATCCTAAATGTCTTAGTTTTGTCTTTCTGTTTCATTTGAATACCCATTTCATTGGTCAATGGCCATGAATTTTTTTTTACTCTTACAGTGCGGAGGTCGACTTAAGACTTCATAGTCTGACGTCTACAAACGCCACATTCGAACGTCTAATGTTGATCCCCGCGCTGTAACTAGTTATGAATTGCAAATTTTACCAAATTAAGTTATGTCTCACTACCGCGACCCACAACTTTGTTCATTTGCGACTAAACATTTTCAAATATCGACGTTTAAACACTGATTTCATTTCCAATAACAGTGATTGAGCCCGCTAATTAAATAGTTCAATCAACTCTTGTCGTGCTTAGCGTTTTAAACGTTAATTTGTCTACATACATAGCAGGTTATCGTGTTTTCAGCTAATTTCAAATTGTTATTGTGAGATCCTATACTTGAAGGTTTCGTGGTGAAGTAGTATTACTTCGTGTTGCTCAGTCTGAGACAAAATCAGAGAAGACCGAATGTGATTTACTCCGGTCTGGAGGATTCGGCCTTACTCGCTGTCGGCTCATCACAGGGCTGGTTATTTATAGCCATATCGCCTGTTTAAAGCGCTGCACTTTTTCCTCGCCTAGCAAATCTTGTTATTTATAACACCCGTCCTGATTGGTGGGGCAAATCACGCCATTTAAAACACTTTATCCGATTGGTCTAGCATGGTCCTATCCACTGAAGCCCCCGAATCCGCTGAAACAAAATTATTTATAAAAGAAACAGACTTGTCCATATTGAATGATGAAAAGAAACATTTTTTTAAATTCTCAAGTTGTTAGGTTATATTACTTGATGAATGAATGTGTGATTTGAAGTTGAACCATTTTAATTATTCACTGAGAATGGTACTTGATAAAGTCCCTTGCCAGTTATAGTGCCTAACCTCAAAACATGCATTGTTTGAAATTACGAAACGTGTGGCCTCAATGTTCACATTTCGTGCGCTGTAGGCAGATTGAATATGCTTAGTGCTTAACATGGATATTACATCCACCAAATAATGTTATGTTTTAGTCGTCTTTGTTTGTCTGCCCGTCCGTATGATTACTTAAAAAGGTAATGTAAGGGTTTTCGTCAAACCTTTACCAGAGGTGTGTCACGGATCAAAGAGCGAATCACGAACGGGATTACGGGAAAATTTGTGGTCACTGACTGACTGTTTAATTAAGCTTATGCTTCGTGACATTTCATCCCTTTCAAAACATTATCCAAAATTAGAGATTATAAAAGCGTAATGTCCTTTAATAAGTGGATCTAGCAGGTATTATACACGTGAAAAATCTACATTCGTTAAATGATAACTTCAAAGCAAATTTCGTCTATGGGGGTGTTGAAAATGAACCAAAAATGTTTTTTTTATAAATATTGTGCTCAAAAAATATATTTACGATTTAAAATGATAACAGCATATCTGCTACTTGTAAAAGGCTCATTTTGATTACTCAAGTAACACTAATGACATCAGTATATACAAATCAAATATTTTATGAAAAACTGGTATAATATCTTGCGGAACCAAAGTGGTACATATTTCCACAAAAAAAAAGAAAATCAAATGGAATGTTTTTGTATTAACGTGAGAATGTTTTACAACCATTGCCGAATTTAATTATAAAATTGCTTATCAATTTTAGCATGTGGTGAACTTGTACTTAAGTGGGATACAACAGCAAATACTAATTGTTTTATATGTGGAGTTACATAAATATACAGCATCACCATCTATTCATTTGCAGGGAATAATTTGTGCTAGGAAAATTGTGTAGCAGTATAGCAATAGCCCAAAATTGAGTAGCCAACAGCTCCGCTACACCAGACAAATCGTCGCCTCGGAGCTAAAGGATCCTATCTGACACTCGTCAGAGTGGCAGATAGGATCCTTTAGCTCCGAGGCGAATTATTCTCTGGATTTGTGCTATTTTTCTAGGTTATTTCCAACAAACCTTATATCATGTATATATGATGTTGTTTGTAAACCACATAATAAAGAGTGTTGTTTGATGAATGAATGACTGGATGAAAACGATACTATGTATTGTGAAATTTTAATTAAAAAAGAGAACACATATTAATTCCAGTGAAACTAGGTTATGCTTAGAAGTTGATACAGGTTTGTTCTAATTACTTTGTTCAGACGCCTTCATATCAGTCCAAACTGTTGCTCGCACCCTCAAGGCGCGCGTAATTACGTGTGCTCACATCAGGGACATTCTTAAGCACTGTTTATTAGAAGGACGAAGACAACCACGCGGGCTCGTCAGGTTATATATGGTGGATCTAATTACCAAGTGAAGACGGCACAACCTGTAAAAGATTATTAAGACCCCATCAGGGATGTCTGCATGCGAGGCAAACTCAAGATCAAGGTGACCTATCTGTCATTCACAAGAAAACCGCGACCCCAAATCACAATTCAGTCCTTATTCCAAGCTAGTAACTAGTATATCACCGAGTGCCATCAAGGGAGAATACAAGATTCATACAAGTAGGAGTGCATGATAAACTATTGCTTCAGCGAATACAATAATTGCTGCTCATGTGAGAGTGCGAACTTAAGAACATGAAGTATCATAGAGTCAGTGTTCTTAACCCTTAAAACGCTGAAATATTTTTGTATAAACAAAGGAGACCATTTTTAATATTAGAAGTGATCAGACATGACTTAGTTACCTCTTTCTGCTTCGTGGTCTACGGCCTTCATAAACCTATTCCTCTTTCAGTACGGGGATCGACTTTAGACGTCAGATTCTGACGTCTGGATAGACGTCAGATTCTGACGTCTAAAGTCTGTCCCCTCACTGAAATGGGTAACTGTTCTATTATATTGCTGTTGTGAGTGAATTAGGCGAAGTTTTTTTCTACTCCAACTGAGAAAGAAAAACGTGAACAAAATTGATATCCTGGACAATATTAAAATTCGGGAATAAACTTCGCGGACATATGTCAATATATCTTGAATTAATGTCGCAAACGTTATACACGTCAATTATCAATATTTTAGACGCATTGACAAGGCCTCTAAGTGACGAAATAGTGATCAGAATGACAAATCGCTGTCTCTTTCTCCACCTGCCATTCATAATACATGTACAGGTGTTTTTATGACTTTTTATGCGCTGCGTCTAATCTTCATGTACGTGCGCTGAAAATAGAGCATTTGCAAGGTGACCCAACTTTGACACAATCCTTGTTGGCAATTCTGTATCCGAGTCTAAGATTCTCAGCAAGGCGGTAATGTCGCTGCTGTTTTATATCACATAATTAAATAACCTGTCTCTCACAATATGTTCCCTCCTCTAGATGCGTGTGGCATATGTGATCACCATCCCGTCCCCGTAACTTGTTAGCTCGGCAGCCGGGTTCCGACACCGGGTCAAAGATCAATCTCTTGTGTTTCCCTAACACTCACAACGCTGAATTAATGTTGTGTAAATTATTGAGTTTAAAGGGATTTGTCAATTTAAAATCATCATATATGTCTTAGTTAAGTCTTCCCGATTCATTTGAATATCTATGGATCTATGGCCATAATAAATGTTTTAATTCTTTCAGTGCGGGGACCGTTTTTATACGTCAGAATCTGACGTCAACATTTAATTCTTTCACCGCTGGGACCGTCTTTATACATCAAAATCGGACTTCTGTGGACACCAGATTCTGACGTATAAAGACAGTCCCCGGGCTGAAAAGGTCAAATGACTTTTAAAATTGCAATGCCTATGGTACTGGGCACCATCCGGACAAAGGCATATGCT
The DNA here is from genome assembly GCA_964017125.1 of Flabesymbios commensalis. Classification (NCBI taxonomy): domain Eukaryota; kingdom Metazoa; phylum Annelida; class Polychaeta; order Terebellida; family Flabelligeridae; genus Flabesymbios; species Flabesymbios commensalis. Next base: position 75,390,754 of record OZ024909.1, on the reverse strand, counting down.
TTGCAAAATATCCAGTTTATCCATATCATTGGCAAGGTTGTTTGCATAACCTGCGACGCCGGAACAGCATTAAAGCGACATCAGCTCAAAGTTGTGTGTTTACCGAGAGCGCTTTCAGAAGATTAATACTATTACCATAATGGAAAATGATACGTTCTTAACTTATGTCCCAGATAAACATCTACTGCATCCGCTGATTACAGTTAACCCTTTAACCGCCGGTGCCGCATATATTCGGGTTTTCATTTTTTATTAGCACATTAAGTACCACCTTTTAAACATATTAATGATAAAATGTGACATCAATCAGCAATATTTGAAAACTGTTGACCTCCATATTGTCAAATCTGAATAATTTCCACTCACTTGAAGTTGTGGATCGCGTCAGCGAGACACAACTTCGAGTGGGTGAAAATTCAGATTAAATAATTTGGCGTTTAAAGGGTTAAGTTAAAATGCATGCGATTTTGTGGCGGAATGTGACTTTTCCAAAGTGTTGATATAAAAGTCTTCATATCCTAACTGTAGTAATGATGGTTGGTGGAATAGCTACAGTGCCTGAATCATAGTGATGATCGAGATAGGGATAATTAGGTACATCGTCGTCCCTTTCACCACCTGCCATTCCCAATGATTCACAGGTGTTTTTATGACAGGCGTGCTGTGTCTAATAACCACTTGGCAAAAACATCAAGTTCCCCAATATTTTCAGCCCTGAATACAAGGCGATTCCGCCTGAGGTGCATATGCCGCTCGGGCGGAATAGACTTGTTTTCAGGGCTACCCATATTGGTCTTATGCTGGGTCACCGTCTAGGACGCTGGTCCAGCATAAAGCCATCATTTGATCAATGTCTTGTGTTTATTGGGCTAAAAATAATAGCGTTTTCAAATAATTTGCCAATTGTCATCAACGTTGAACTGACACTGGCCCAATGCTTGTTGTAGTTACCTCCGTTCAGAAGACATGTCACATTGACCTAGTATTGCTGTAATGCTTGTCACTTATGCATACAACCGACGCCATCCCAGCAAACACGTGACATTTAACCAATAACAATTTATTTATTTATTATATACGACGCTGGGCCAACATTAAGCTAACATTGGTTGAATGTTCCGTGTTTGCTGGGATTTCGCCAAAGCGTGAGACGAAATCGGAGGAGGCCGAATAAAATTTACATCTGCATGGGAAATACGGTCATAGTCCCTCTCGGTTCTGGAAATAATGTTATTTATCAGGCTACATTAAGGATAAAAACGGGGTTCTCCTCCAGCGGCAAATCTTGTTATTTATAACACTCGATCCTGCTTGGTGGAGGAAATCATGGCATTTTATTCTAACATCTCAAGTGAGTGAGTGAGTGAGTGAGTGAGTGAGTGAGTGAGTGAGTGAGTGAGTGAGTGAGTGAGTGAGTGAGTGAGTGAGTGAGTGAGTGAGTGAGTGAGTGAGTGAGTGAGTGAGTGAGTGAGTGAGTGAGTGAGTGACTGACTGACTGACTGACTGACTGACTGACTGACTGACTGACTGACTGACTGACTGACTGACTGACTGACTGACTGACTGACTGACTGACTGACTGACTGACTGACTGACTGACTGACTGACTGACTGACTGACTGACTGACTGACTGACTGACTGACTGACTGACTGACTGACTGACTGACTGACTGACTGACTGACTGACTGACTGACTGACTGACTGACTGACTGACTGACTGACTGACTGACTGACTGACTGACTGACTGACTGACTGACTGACTGACTGACTGACTGACTGACTGACTGAGAGCTGGGGATAAATGTGTTTTATGTGCACTAAGTTTCAAACAAAATAAAATGCCACTGAAATTAATAAAAGATTATTTGGAGATGATAAATCATCACAATCTATTAGCCCTTACAGTGCGGGGATCCCCGCACTGTAAGATTTAAAATATTTCTAATAGCCGTAGATTTATGACATAGGTATTCAAATGAATCAGAAAGAACTAACAAAGACACTTATGATGATTTCAAATTGAAAACAAATCCTTTGATTCCCATGAATTTTACAAAAAGAATTCAGCGCTTTCCAAGTGTCTTTTATTCTTCGTCATTTAAAGGTGAGAATTACGTCATTAATTCCGCCTTTAACCTTGTCACGACAAATAACGAATTATAATGGTCGTAGACCTATGATATATTTAGTTTGATTTCAAATAGAAAAAACTTCTGTCCTCCATGGTTTATACAAAAGTGTTCCAGCGTTCAAAGGATTAAATGAACAAAAATAGCAATACATAATTTGGCATAGCAGCACAAAGGGATCAAAGGCTGTTATTTGTCAGCAGATCACTGTCATCCAGATTGTTGTCACACCGCTGTAACTGTCAACTGGTCCTAAAGTGCGGCTCGTTTGATTGGATTTACGAGACAGAGTAGGTTGAAAACGACTCACGCTGCATATAATGGGTACAGTTGCTTCCAATTCGGGCTGAAAGGAGTCTGCCTGAGAATAACGAGAATGTGACTGTGACAGGCAGCTACTGTTGTATAGTCTCTGTGAAAGTGAAATGTGTCATCGATATTTATTGTCAATTTCCACTCGACGACAAGTAACATCCACAAAGTCGGAAGTTAAGCGCGACATTAGCATAGCTAATTTCAGATATTTAATTTATAATGTAATAATTTCGAATTGCTAGCAGTAAGTTGAAAGTGGCGGCCATTTCTTACCATGTTAAACAAGCAATCACGAGTCTCAATATTATTTAAATTATTAACTAAGAAAATGCCAACTCACATATATATCGATATGTAATGCATGCATACATCATTTTTTCGCTCTCGCATATTCCAAAAACAATGGACAACATATATACACCCATTAGTTGATTTTTATTATTTTGTCATTTTGCAGACATCTAAATTATATATTTATCATAACTTAAATGTGATGAGAGCAGAGTATAATGATAACGGAGAGTAGAACAAAACGTCAAGAAGAGAACAAAAGGAAGATGCACATTAACATGATACCAGAGCATAGGAAGATCTGAATAAAAACAAGGTGAGCTGTAGAAGAAAAAATACAATATCAAACATCAGGGCGGGGCAAAGCAATGACAGAGTCAAAGAAAGAGCGGAACAGGATCAAAACAAAAGCAGAATCAGAGAATAGCACGAGCAAATCAATATTCGTAAACCAGTAAGATTAGAACAAGAAAGCGCGAAAAAGCACAAGAGTAGGGAAAACGAAGTGTAAAATCACAACAAAAGTAGATGAATAAAGGGAAAGATCTAAGGACAAGAAAACACAGAACAACATTTGAACAAGAACTGAACAATAGCAGAACAAGAGCAGAAACAAAAGTAGAACACGAGCCGAACAAAGATAGAGCAATCCTAGATTCAGAACAGAGAAATAGGGTAGAGCAAGGGTAGAGCAATTAAGAGTAAAAGCAGGGAAAGGGTAGAACAGCAGCGGGACAAGAGCAGAATGAAAACAGAAAAAAGTTATTTGGAGAGTCTCCGGGACCAAGAAGTAGCGTGCTTGTTCTCAGATCACCATATTATATATTTATATATGCCTCGAATTATCAATTGCGAGTCTCAACGGCAGTCTCATCTAATTTATCTAACTAACATTAATGGGTAATTCTGGTTCAGTTTAGTATGTATGTGCGCAGACTACAGGACAATAACACGGCGAACCACACTAGTATACACTCTATTTAGTGTAATTATTTATATATACTGAACTTGTATTAAATTATTAAATATCAGATACTGCACTATAATTATCTTTCATGTAAGGCAATACTTATGACGATATATATCATTTTTTACGCGGTTAAGATAACTTAGTTGTTCGAGGATGACTTTGTATGTCGCCAAGATGACTTCTTAATAGGCTAAGATTAATTTCAATGTGTTTTTTGTGGTAAGGATTAATTTGTATGTGGTCAAGATGACTTTTTATTTTGCCTGGTTGAAATTTCATGAGGCCAAGATAATTTGTATTTGGCCAATATCACTTTTTATCTGGTTAAAAAAAAAAAATTTTGTATGGCGAAGATGACTTTTTATGTGGTTTAAATGACTTTTTACATGGCCATGATATTTTATTTAGTAACCAAGATGGCGTTGTATGTGGCCAAGACGACTTTTTACGTGGCTAAGAATACTGTTTATGTGAACACGATGACGTTTCATGTGGATAAGATGACTTTGTAGTGGTCAAGATGACTTTCTATGTGGTCAAAATGACTTTTTCTGCAGTTGAAGTTTTTTTATTATGTTCAAAATAATGTGGTTAAAATTACATTTTATGTGACTAAGAAGACTTTTTATGTGGCCAATATGACTTCTTATGGGGTCAAGAAAATGTTTTATAAGGTCGCGTTGACTTTTGATGTTGTGCACATGACTTTTTATGTGATCAAGATCATATAAAATGTGGTCAAAATTATTTTTTTATGTGGTCAAGGTAATTTTTATGTGGCTCAGTTCGTTTTTATTTGGCAATATGACTTCCTATGTGGCCAAGATCACTTTTTATGTGGTCAAGATCACTTTTGATGAGGCCATGATCCGTTTGAAATACTGGAACGTATAATTATAAAAGAACACAGCAACAGTTCCTTATCTGGAAAACGGTTGGATACGTTTATAGTGCAAAGTGGTTCAACAAGTTCAGGTGGTATATTTTTATTATCAATTGTTAACGACGCCAAATTCACCGTCAATCAAAAAGACTATCACACTTCATTATGTTATGCCCATACTGGTCATCAAATGGCAACTCTTTTACTAAAAAAGGCTAAATGTTGCTCAAAATTATCTGTGAGTGGTCAAAATAAACTCACTGAAATGACGCATTACAAAATTAAGCGAAAATTAACTAATTTGCACAATTTTCTAACTTTTACAATACGTCAGCGGTCATCTTGAACGGCATTTTGATTGAATAAAAACACAATAAACTACAAATAAACACACAATGTTAATGCAGTGATACCAAAAACATCAACAGTAACAATGACTTAGTTATTTTTCGATTGCTATTGCAGTGCCCAGGATCTTTGCTAAAATGATATATTGGGCTACAAGGGTTAAATATTGATTACAATAGCCTTGGATTTGTCTATGTGGACTCACTGACGATAAAACCAGTTTAAACTGTGTTTTACATCACAGAATGTATCTAGAATTGACCAATTTACACATTTTCATCAATCTCAATATACGCTAACGGCCATATTGGATGCCATCTTGAACAACTAAAAATAAGCTTTGATCTTGCAGATGTCCTGGAATCACCAGCCTGCTACAAAAACAAATATCCAGACAAAAAAATTTAAAAAGATGTATGCCCCTATCACACCTGTTTTGAATTATATTTGTTAAAATACTTTTGTTTTTAATTTTGGACCTTCAAATTGACCATGTGACCTTGCGATGACCTCGAGTCATCATAATATTCACAGTCACCAGTCAAAATCACACCAAAAAAGAGGTATCACACTCGCTCCTAAGTCTGTTTTATGAAAAGTAATGTATACAAAATATGTTCCAAAAATGGAACGGCGGCCATTTTGGGTTTATACAAATTATGTGTCCTTCCACTAATTGGATTTTAGGGGACTAATATGTCTTTCAATTAATGCTTCTGGACCGATTGGGATATAAATGAAAACGTTTGCAATCTGTGGTGTTTGAGTATTTTGGGCCATTAAATGACTGGACTATATGTACATATACAAACATTACCTAAGCCTCAAGCTCACAACATGCCAACGCGAATTCGGGGGCAAATATTACCAACGCGTTTCTCGTCGCGTGCATATCTGCTCACTTACACTTAACTGCATATCCGCTCACTTATATGCTTACTTATAGCTGTAGCGCAAGGGCACCGTTCGGTGTGTTTTCACCCCGGTGTGACAACAATCTGGATGACAGTGATCTGCTGACAAATAACAGCCTTTGATCCTTTTGTGCTGCTATGCCAAATTATGTATTGCTATTTTTTGTTCATTTAATCCTTACAACGCTTGTATAAACCATGGAGGACAGAAGTTTTTTCTATTTGAAATCAAACTAAATGTATCATAGGTCTACGAACATTATAATTCGTTATTTGTCGTGAAAAGGTTAAAGCCGGAATTACTGACGTAATTCTCACCTTTAAATCACTCACTCACTCACTCACTCACTCACTCACTAACTCACTCACTCACTCACTCACTCACTCACTCACACACTCACTCACTCACTCACTCACTCACTCACTCACTAACTCACTCACTCACTCACTCACTCACTCACTCACTCACTCACTCACTCACTCACTCACTCACTCACTCACTCACTCACTCACTCACTCACTCACTCACTCATTCACTCACTCAATCACTCACTCACTCACTCACGCACTCACTCACTCACTCACTCACTCACTCACTCACTCACTCACTCACTCACTCACTCACTCACTCACTCACTCACTCACTCACTCACTCACTCACTCACTCACTCATTCACTTGAGATGTTAGAATAAAATGCCATGATTTCCTCCACTAAGCAGGATCGAGTGTTATAAATAACAAGATTTGCCGCTGGAGGAGAACCCCGTTCTTATCCTTAATGTAGCCTGATAAATAACATCATTTCCAGAACCGAGAGGGACTATGACCGTATTTCCCATGCAGATGTAAATTTTATTCGGCCTCCTCCGATTTCGTCTCACGCTTTGGCGAAATCCCAGCAATCACGAAACATTCAACCAATGTTAGTTTAATGTTGGCCCAGCGTTGTAGATAATAAATAAATAAATTGATATTGGTTAAATGTCACGTGTTTGCTGGGATGGCGTCGGTTGTATGCATAAGTGACAAGCATTACAGCAATACTAGGTCAATGTGAAATGTTTTCGGAACGGAGGTAACTTCAACAAGTATTGGGCCAATGTCAGTTCAACGTTGATGACAATTGGCCAATTATTTGAAAATGCTGTTATTTTCAGCCCATTAAACACAAGACATTGATCAAATGATGGCTTTATGCTGGACTAGCGTCCTAGACGGTGACCCAGCATAAGACCAATATTGGGTAGCCCTGAAAACAAGTCTATTCCGCCCGAGCGGCATATGCACCTCGGGCGGAATAGCCTTGTATTCAGGGCTAAAAATAATGGGTGGACTTTTTGCTGAGTGGTTATTCGACACAGCACGCCTGTCATAAAAACACCTATAAATCATTGGGAATGGCAGGTGGTGAAAGGGACGACGATGTACCTAATTATCACTATCTCAATCATTACTAAGATTCAGGCACTGTAGCTATTCCACCAACCATCATTACTACAGTTAGGATATGAAGACTTTTATATCAACACTTTGGAAAAGTCACATTCCGCCACAATATCGCATGCATTTTAACTTAACCCTTTAAACGCCAAATTATTTAATCTGAATTTTCACCCACTTGAAGTTGTGTCTCGCTGACGCGATCCACAACTTCAAGTGAGTGGAAATTATTCAGATTTGACAATATGGAGGTGAACAGTTTTCAAATATTGCTGATTGATGTCACATTTTATCATTAGCATGTTTAAAAGGTGGTACTTAATGTGCTAATAAAAAATGAGAACCCGAATATATACGGCACCGGCGGTTAAAGGGTTAACTGTAATCAGCGGATGCAGTAGATGTTAATCCGCGACATAAGTTAAGAACGTATCATTTTCCATTATGTTAATAGTATTAATCTACTGAAAGCGCTTCCGGTAAACACACAACTTTGAACAAATGCTGATTTAATGCTGTTCCGGCGTCTGCAAACAATTTTGCCAATGATATGGATAAACTTGATATTTTGCAAAGCATATGCCTTTGTCCTGATGGTGGACAGTACCATAGGCATGTCAATTTTAAAAGTCCTTTGACCCGTTCAGGGCGGGGACAGTCTTTATAAGTCAGAATCTGGTGTCCACAGAAGTCAGATTCTGACGTATAAAAACGGTCCCCACACTGAAAGAATTAAAACACTTATAATGGCCATAGATCCATAGGTATTCAAATGAATCGGGAAGAGCTAACTAAGACATATATGATGATTTTAAATTGACAAATCCCTTTAAACTCCATTATTTACACAACATTAATTCAGCGTTGTGAGTGTTAAGGAAACACAAGAGATTGATCTTTGACCCGGTGTCGGAACCCAGCTGACGAGCTAACACGTTACGGTGGACGGGATGGTGATCTCATATGCCACACGCATCTAGAGGAGGGAACATATTGTGAGAGACAGGTTATTTAATTATGTGATATAAAACAGCAGCGACATTACCGCCTTGCTGAGAATCTTAGACTCGGATACAGAATTGCCAACAAGGATTGTGTCAAAGTTGGGTCACCTTGCAAATGCTCTATTTTCAGCGCACGTACATGAAGATTAGACGCAGCAGGCCTGTCATAAAAACACCTGTACATGTATTCTGAATGGCAGGTGGAGAAAGAGACAGCGATATGTCATTCTGATCACTATCTCGTCACTCAAAGAACTTGTCAATGCGCCTACTGATATAGATAATTGACGTGCATAACGTTTCCAACATTAATTCAATGCGTATATCCTAAAAAGTTATTGGCGAATTTTAATTTTGTCCAGGCTATCAATTTTGTTCACGTTTTTCTATCTCAGTAAGCGTAGAAGATACTTCGACAAATTCACTTACAATAGTAATATAATAGAACATTTTTAACCATTTCAGTCAAGGACCGGCTTTAGAAGTCAGAATCTGACTTCTAACGTCGTCTCCGTACTGAAAGAGGGATAGGTTTATAATTAGTCAGGGCTGTTAGGGCAACAAATGGACTGTTTGGAGCAAATTGTTCCAAAGCTACCAAATTTGGCCCAGATGTCGACAGAAGCCTACTTGATCGATTTTGGGTGAATGCCGACAAAGGCATTGCCTTGCGCCACCGTAGGGGCTAAATCCAAAATGGCCGCCACTAGATATCAAAAATATCAGAATTAAGCAATATATTAATTAAAATCTTAAATTACACGAAATAAAACTCGCCACTGAGAAGCATAATTTTTTATCGTTATGTTTTTGATATGTTTTGATTGATTTCTCCTCAAAATGTCACATTTTTATGTGATTTATTTGCACAACGCTTAATTATCATGATCTGTTCATACTATGGCAAATAACTGCACGTTTCTCAATGATTTCCACACAAGTACAACAATTATATGATCACAGGCCCGCCAATAATAAATAAACGGTATCAGTGATAAATAGTTTAAAAAATTAATTATTGAACATTATTGAATTTGTACTTTGACGTCAATAATGTTAATACGACACCTGAAATTAGGAATGATACGGTACGGAAATGCTTGTCACTGGAACCACGCGATCATCCTCATTTGTTGTAATTTCCCACACATTATCGTCAAAATTTGCGCTCTATACCCCAGTAACAAACAACGTTTCAGCAGATTCATCCCCGAAATATCACATTTAATGTAATTGAATGTTATTTATAGCATATGCAACATACATAATGCTACTATAACGTAAAATTGTGTCTGTAGCCATACTGTCCAGAATGGCGCACGCCATGTCACATTTCCAGTAAGGTCAATTATTACCACTTGAGAGGGCGCTACTAGTGAGATATTGCTGTTTTATACGGGCGTAATATTTGACTATCCGCCCTAGGGCTACCAGACTCTCTGTGTGTAGGCGCAGTTGCCTGCATAATAGTTGCCAGGTGTACAACTGTTGTACTCGAGCTGCAGGTACAGGTGATATATGCGGGCGGACATCTGCATTCCAGCGGCACGCCAACTTAGAAGAGTGCGTCGTGATAGCACACGGTGGTTAGCAGGGTTAGTTTCTGCATAGACATGTAGGCCTATGTTGTAACTGTAGACAAAGAATAACTATGTTTTTAAAGATTCGTTGTCATAGTGGAAAAGTGATAATAATAGTAATAAAATGATTTTTTTCCTGCGATATGCTGTATTAATGCCCTTCACAGATGCCAGCATCCCTCGGCTTCGCCTCGTGCTGCTGGCATCTGCGTCGGGCAATAATACAGCATATCGCCCTGAAAAATCATGTGATTGTTATATTAATCTGTTGTTTGTATATCCTCTTGCCTCCTCATCATGCCTACCGAACAATTGATTGTCTGAGTAGACTCATTAATACACTGACAAATTGTGTCTCAAGAGTACTGACTTAACTCTTTCAGTACAGAATCCCTTAGTATAAATCTGACTGCTTGGACAGAATACTTCTCAGTTTTGTTGTATTTTTTGTGACGCTCACAGCCGCTCTTCGTTTTTTTTAGGACCGCCACGAGCCGCACACAGCAGCTTTTATATATAAAAGCCGCTGTGAGTGGCTCGTGGCGGCTCAAAGAATTAAGCTGCGAGATATTCTATGTTAGCATAAGGGTCCCAGGTTATGCGGTTTTGTGTTGATTGTCAATGAAGTGTGGTGAAGTACATCCGCGATATCTGAAAAAAAAAAGAATCACTCCTAGCTGAGTAATTTAGAAAAAAACACAAATATCAGAAAAAATTGTAACAAAATAAGAAAAGTAATATTCACAATTGCATAATAACTTCACATAGACATTGACTAAGCATTGGAAAGAGGTCTTTACGCATTACAATATTGTTTTCCTCTGTATTCCTTTGTTCTGCTACTCTTGATTTGTTTACTTCTGATCTGATCTGATTATGATCTTGATCGGTTTTGTTCTGCTTTTTTGCGCTGATCTTTCTTCACTCTTGGTATGTTCTTGTTCTTTTATTTCTTTGCTCCACTCTTGTTCTTTTGTTATTCTCCACGGACTGTACTATCGTTTTGGTCATAATCTCCTCTTGTTTTATGCTGTTCACTGTTCTTGTTATGTTCTTGCTCTTTTGGCCTTTTTTGTCGTTATTCTGCTCTTGCCCAGCTCTTTCTTTTTTTTTCATTTTCCGTTTATGCTCTCTTCTTGTTCTATCCATACTGTACTGTTTTTTGCTTAATTCTGTTCTTATTCTGCTGTTGTAATAGTCTTCTTGTTCTTTTACTCTTAATTGCTCTACCCTTGCTCTGCCCTTAATTGTTCTCCCCTATTGCTCTGTTCTGACTCTATGATTGCTCTACTTTTGTTCTACTTTGTTCTCCTTAGATATTTCTCTTTATTTCTCTACTTTTTTGTGATTTTACATTTCTTATTCTCTACTCCTGTGTTTCCGTGCTTTTCTTGTTCTAATCTTACTGGTTTACGAATACTGATTTACTCGTGCTATTATCTGATTTTGCTTTTGTTCTTATCCTGTTTCGCTCTTTCTTTAACTCTGCCTTTGCTCTGTTCCGCCCTGCTTTTTGATATTGTTCTTTTTTATTCGACAGCTCTCTTTGTTGTTATTCTGATCTTCCTATGCTCTGGTATCATGTTGATGTTCTCATCTGTTTGTGTTCTCCCCCTGACGTTGTGTTCTACTCTCCGTCATCATTAATCTCTGTTCTCATCACGTTACAGTTATGATAAATATCTAATTAAGATGTCTACAAAATGACAAAATAATAAAAATCAACTAATGGATGTATATATGTTGTCCATTGTTTCTGACATATGCTAACGCGAAAAAATGATGTATGTATGCATTTCATATCAATATAAGATGTAGATTTGAATTTTCTTAGTTCATAATTTAGATAATATTGAGCCTCATTATTGCATGTTTAACATGGTACGACCCGAAATGGCCACCACTTTCAACTTATTGCTAGCAATTCGAAATTATTACATTATAAATGAAATATCTGAAATTAGCCATGCTAATGTCGCGCTTAGCTTCTGACTTCGTGGATGTTACTAGTCGTCGCGTGGAAATTAACAAGAAATATCGATGACGCTTAAAACATTTCACTTTCACAGAGACCATACTACAGTAGCTGTCTGTCACATTCTCGTTATTCTCAGACAGACTCTTTTCAGCCCGGATAAGAAACGGGACCCATTATATGCAGCGTGAGTCGTTTCCCACCCACACTGTCTCGTAAGTCTAATCAAACGAGCCACACTTTAGGACCAGTTGTCAGTTACAGCGATCTCACAACAATCTCGTAAACAGTGATCTGCTTACAAATCACAGCCTTTGATCCTTTTGTGCTGCCGAATTGTGTATTGCTATTTTTTTCATTTAACCCATACAACGCTGAAACACTTTAGTATAAACCATGGAGACCAACGAGTTTTTTTCAATTTATAATCATCATAATGTCTTATAGGAATAAGACCATTATAATTTGTTAATCGTCGTGAAAAGGGTTAAAGCCGGAAGCAATTGAAAAGAGACAATAATTGATTGTAATTATTTATTATCTCCAAATTAGAGCAGGCAGACTTTCAGAAAACAGAACTACACCCTGATGCATTTTTTAGTAGAAGCAGTTGCAATAGGGTTCTGGCATAATTAGGGTATGTTGAATTCGAAAATCGGTGTTACCAGGCTGAAGAAATAGTCCTACATGATCCAATTTAGCTTATTTACAAGATGGTCGCCGCCAGCATATTTATCATGGTTAATTTAATCATTATCGACTGGTCTTTTTTTATATTTCAAAATTCACCATGAAATATTCAAAATTCAGCTTGGTAACAGTCATTATCAAATTCACCAAACCCTAATTATGCTAGAACCGTTTTGCAATTGTTTTTACTATATAATACATTCAATTGTTTTTCTAAGCTTTGTTTCGAAATATCAAACTAGTCTGAATATTATTTTATTCATTTCAGTGGCGTTTTATTTTGTTTGAAGCTCGCTTGAAAACAATACATATATATTTGGTTAACTTTGATCTAACGTGTTGTGTTTGTCTGGCTGACATTTCCCCTGATTTCAGTGCACATAAAACACATTTATCCCCAGCTAACGCAGTGACGTTTAACAAAAGAGCAGGACATGCATGGTTATTAAGGTTCACTCACTCACTCACTCACTCACTCACTCACTCACTCACTCACTCACTCACTCACTCACTCACTCACTCACTCACTCACTCACTCACTCACTCACTCACTCACTCACTCACTCACTCACTCACTCACTCACTCACTCACTCACTCACTCAACTCACTCACTCACTCACTCACTCACTCAATCACTCACTCACTCACTCACTCACTCACTCACTCACTCACTCACTCACTCACTCACTCACTCACTCACTCACTCACTCAAGCACTCACTCACTCACTCACTCACTCACTCGCTCACTCACTCACTCACTCACTCACTCACTCACTCACTCACTCACTCACTTGAGATGTTAGAATAAAATGCCATGATTTCGTCCATCAAGCAGGATCGAGTGTTATAAATAACAAGATTTGCCGCTGGAGGAGAACCCCGTTTTTATCCTTAATGTAGCCTGATAAATAACATCATTTCCAGAACCGAGAGGGACTATGACCGTATTTACCATGCAGATGTAAATTTTATTCGGCCTCCTCCGATTTAGTCTCACGCTTTGGCGAAATCCCAGCAAACACGAAACATTCAACCAATGTTAGCTTAATGTTGGCCCAGCGACGTAGATAATAAATAAATAAATTGATATTGGTTAAATGTCACGTGTTTGCTGGGATGGCGTCGGTTGTATGCATAAGTGACAAGCATTACAGCAATACTAGGTCAATGTGAGGTAACTACAACAAGCATTGGGCCAATGTCAGTTCAACGCTGATGACAATTGGCCAATTATTTGAAAACGCTATTATTTTCAGCCCATTAAACACAAGACATTGATCAAATGATGGCTTTATGCTGGACCAGCGTCCTAGACGGTGACCCAGCATAAGACCAATATGGGTAGCCCTGAAAACAAGTCTATTCCGCCCGAGCGGCATATGCACCTCGGGCGGAATAGCCTTGTATTCAGGGCTAAAAATATTGGGGAACTTGATGTTTTTGCTAAGTGGTTATTAGACACAGCACGCCTGTCATAAAAACACCTGTAAATCATTGGGAATGGCAGGTGGTGAAAGGGACGACGATGTACCTAATTATCACTATCTCAATCATCACTAAGATTCAGGCACTGTAGCTATTCCACCAACCATCATTACTACAGTTAGGATATGAAGACTTTCATATCAACACTTTGGAAAAGTCACATTCCGCCACAATATCGCATGCATTTTAACTTAACCCTTTAAACGCCAAATTATTTAATCTGAATTTTCACCCACTTGAAGTTGTGTCTCGCTGACGCGATCCACAACTTCAAGTGAGTGGAAATTATTCAGATTTGACAATATGGAGGTCAACAGTTTTCAAATATTGCTGATTGATGTCACATTTTATCATTAGCATGTTTAAAAGGTGGTACTTAATGTGCTAATAAAAAATGAAAACCCGAATATATGCGGCACCGGCGGTTAAAGGGTTAACTGTAATCAGCGGATACAGTAGATGTTAATCTACGACATAAGTTAAGAACGTATCATTTTCAATTATGTTAATAATATTAATCTACTGAAAGCGCTTCCGGTAAACACACAACTTTGAACTGATGTCGCTTTAATGCTGTTCCGGCGTCACAGGTTATGCAAACAACCTTGCCTATGATATGGTTAAACTTGATATTTTGCAAAGCATATGCCTCTGTCCTGATGGTGGACAGTACCATAGGCATGTCAATTTTAAAAGTCCTTTGACCTTTTCAGCGCGGGGACCGTCTTTATACGTCAGAATCTGGTGTCCACAGAAGTCCGATTTTGATGTATGAAAACGGTCCCCGCGCTGAAAGAATTAAATGTTGACGTCAGATTCTGACGTATAAAAACGGTCCTCACACTGAAAGAATTAAAACATTTATAATGGCTATAGATCCATAGGTATTAAAATGAATCGGGAAGAGCTAACTAAGACATATATGATGATTTTAAATTGACAAATCCTTTTAAACTCCATAATTTACACAACATTAATTCAGCGTTGTGAGTGTTAAGGAAACACAAGACATTGATCTTTGACCCGGTGTCGGAACCCGGCTGCCGAGCTAACACGTTACGGGGACGGGATGGTGATCACATATGCCACACGCATCTAGAGGAGCGAACATATTGTGGGAGACAGGTTATTTAATTATGTGATATAAAACAGCAGCGACATTACCGCCTTGCTGAGAATCTTAGACTCGGATACAGAATTGCCAACATGGATTGTGTCAAAGTTGGGTCACCTTGCAAATGCTCTATTTTCAGCGCACGTACATGAAGATTAGACGCAGCGCGCCTGTCATAAAAACACCTGTACATGTATTATGAATGGCAGGTGGAGAAAGAGACAGCGATTTGTCATTCTGATCACTATTTCGTCAGTTAGAGGCCTTGTCAATGCGTCTAAAAATATTGATAATTGACGTGTATAACGTTCCCGACATTAATTCAAGATATATTGACTTATGTCCGCGAAGCTTATTCCCGAATTTTAATATTGTCCAGGATATCAATTTTGTTCACGTTTTTTTTCTCAGTTGAAGTAGAAAAAAACTTCGACTAATTCACTCACAACAGCAATATAATAGAACAGTTAACCATTTCAGTGAGGGGACAGACTTTAGACGTCAGAATCTGACGTCTATCCAGACGTCAGAATCGGACGTCTAAAGTCGATCCCCGTACTGAAAGAGGAATAGGTTTATGAAGGCCGTAGACCACGAAGCAGAAAGAGGTAACTAAGTCATGTCTGATCACTTCTAATATTAAAAATGGTCTCCTTGGTTTATACAAAAATATTTCAACGTTTTAAGGGTTAAGAACACTGACTCTATGATACTTCATGTTCTTAAGTTCGCACTCTCACATAAGCAGCAATTATTGTATTCGCTGAAGCAATAGTTTATTAAGCACTCCTACTTGTATGAATCTTGTATTCTCCCTTGATGGCACTCGGTGATATACTAGTTACTAGCTTGGAATAAGGACTGAATTGTGATTTGGGGTCGCGGTTTTCTTGTGAATGACAGATAGGTCACCTTGATCTTGAGTTTGCCCCGCATGCAGACAATAATCTTTTACAGGTTGTGCCGTCTTCACTTGGTAATTAGATCCACCATATATAACCTGACGAACCCGCGTGTTCGTCTTCGTCCTTCTAATAAACAGTGCTTACGAATGTCCCTGATGTGAGCACACGTAATTACGCGCGGCTTGAGGGTGCGAGCAACAGTTTGGACTGATATGAAGGCGTCTGAACAAAGTAATTAGAACAAGCCTGTATCAACTTCTAAGCATAACCTAGTTTCACTGGAATTAATATGTGTTCTCTTTTTTAATTAAAATTTCACAATACCTAGTATCGTTTTCATCCAGTCATTCATTCATCAAACGACACTCTTTTTTATGTGGTTTACAAACAACATCATATATACATGATATAAGGTTTGTTGGAAATAACCTAGAAAAATAGCACAAATCCAGGAAATAATTTGTCTGGTGTAGCGGAACAGTTGGCTTCTCAATTTTGGGCTATTGCTATACTGCTACACAATTTTCCTAGCACAAATTATTCCCTGCAAATGAATAGATGGTGATGCAGTATATTTATGTAACTCCACATATAAAACAATCAGTATTTGCTGTTGTATCCCACTTAAGTACAAGTTCACCACATGCTAAAATTGATAAGCAATTTTATAATTTAATTCGGCAATGGTTGTAAAACATTCTCACGTTAATACAAAAACATTCCATTTGATTTTTTTTTTTTTGTGGAAATATGTACCACTTTGGTTCCGCAACATATTATACCAGTTTTTCATAAATATTTGATTTGTATATACTGATATCGTTAGTGTTACTTGAATAATCAAAATTAGCATTTTACAAGTAGCAGATATGCTGTTATCATTTTAAATCGTAAATATATTTTTTGAGCACAATATTTATTAAAAAAAACATTTTTGGTTCATTTTCAACACTCCCATATAGTCAGGGCCCATTTTCGAAATTTCTCACTTTGTAAGGCATTTTTTAGTAGAATTTGGCATGCAATTGTTCTTACACAATTTGGGAACGCTGATTCCAAGTCTGCCCCATGCCAAGCTATATTTTGCGTTTTCCTACTCAAAATTCAAAAACAAAATGGCCTCCAAAATTAGTGAAAATGTCACAACTTTACATCACGGCTTGGCTTACAATGAACATAACTTTACTTCGGTGTATTAAAACCCACCCGATCAGCATACTTGAAGTCCCCTAAATTTCACCTTGTGCGTTTGCCGCTAGAGGACAAAATCCAAAATGGCCGCCACTTCAAGGCAAAGTGCCATAATTTTGCTTCCAAATAACGTAGAGATGTGTTTTTGATGTCTACATATAGGTTTCTCACACCCGGGAAACCAATTTAGAGCCGTGATAACATCTATTATCAATATTTCACAAAGTTATAGGGGAAAACAAATGTTGCGCCAGGAAAACTACACATCGTAGTCCAGTGTAATAATAATGATTTATTTAATAAAGTCCTTATTTCACATTTAGAAGCCGAGGGAAACAAACGTAATATCCGGCATGTTGTAAAAATGTTTAGACTATTGACAAAAAATATTTTATGATTGTCGATCATTGTCCGGCACTAGATAACCTGTCGCTCACCATATATCCGTTCTAGGCATATTAGTATGTGGCCTAGGTGATATCCACCTGCATCGTGTTTTTACAGTACCTGAAGGAAGAAAGCAATAATTTAAATGTGTGTTGGCCACAGGTGGCACCCTCCTGCCCAAGGCCTGTACTAGGGTTAAGCAAAACATGAAGTTAATCCATCAAGGTGGTCTGCATAACCATGGCAATAATGACACATATACATGTTCCATTCCTATTGAGACAAGAAGTCGTTTAAATTTAACAATTTATGATTCTAGTAACTAGGTGTATTGTGCTAGTTGAAACGTGCACATCACACAAAAAGTTTGTTTCTCAATCGGATTAACAATTTACATAATCATGATCATAATATCATCCTATTTCTTATATGTTTGATCAGAATAGATATCGTACAAAAGCCTGGTAATGCGTTGATAACACAGTTTTCAGACATAATTGAACGAATAAAGTCCCAACCATCGGCTCCGAGATCCACACAAAGCCGTAATGTAGGCAACACATATTTCTACACCCCTAACTTGAATGAGATATCACCATCAATAACTATGATAAAATACAGTTACACGATATTAGAAATATCTGTAATTGGGTGCAGAAGTTGACTTATATATGTTTTGGGCATATAAGATTGATGGTTGAGGACACGCTAGGGTAATGTTGAAAATACCGACGATAAATGTATTTTATAAATATAGTATGAACATACACCATCTTCAGAAGATGTTAGTAACTAACCTAGTCTTTACAACTAAATGCTATAGGGTCTAGAGTGTCATGAACAAGTCACCAAAGATTATTGGGTACACTATTGCAACAAGATATGATGCAGCATATGTGGTAATTGGGGCAATAATATGTGCGTAGCACGATCAGGATGTTTTAATGAAGATTAACATAAAATACAAAAACTTTCTAGATTTGGTCGTGATATGGTGGAATGTATGAGGAATCAGTAGGTTCTGGTCGTGCATGCTTCTAATCAGATATAAGCTCTCACTCTCACATAATATACAATAACCCAACAGGTTCAGCTGTGTCTTGAAGTGGTATGGGAGCGACCACCCTATTTTGCAGAAAGAGGTATCAATGTTAAAAACAATAAGTCTTACCATATAAAGTGATGAACTCATATGATGGACGTGAAGATATTTTCGTCCCTAATAACTATATGTCTCCTCCAGACATAGTAGACCATTTAGGCCCCAACGATGCATTAAAGCATCATTTTACATCCATGAAAACGGACTTAATTTTCCTACAACCATGACAACTAGGGATTTTAGAATAAAAAAATCCATGAAACTGGTTTACCAATACATGGCAATTTTCTTTAAATTTTCACCCACTTCAAATCACCTTCATCCACTTCAAGCCGAGAATTGTGACAGCAATTCGCGGCTGGTAGTGGATGAAGATGACAATGGTAAACTCAGGCTTGAAAGGGTTAATTATCATTCATACCGAGTATTTATTACTTATCTATTATATTATTTTGTAATAAACATTGATCATCTGATAATCTACATTCCCATGCACACTGCGATGTTATCTCAGATGAATATATAACATATAACGTACAGAATCAGGGAGGAGGGCAATACAGTTTCAGTTCAATGTTCAAATTCACCACTTTCGTTAAAGAACAATGTTATTCAACTATTCAATGAACACTGGTATTTAAGTGTGAAAAATACTGAGGTACATGATGGGACGTTAAATGTTATTACGGCAATCAAACTGTCAGATACTGACAATGTGGTAGTCGTAGGAACTGATGTAAACTTGCTCATTCTGCTTTCGAAACGTTCTCATCATAGCAATGCCTAGCTGTGTAAACCTAGAACTGGTGATATTTACCGTACCATTCAACCGTCTCAATGGCTTCCACAACACCAGCACATCAATTCTAAAAGAACGAAATTTAAATTAATTCATAAACATCCAAATCTAGAACTTGAGCCAATTGGAGTATTTCAATGTATCCTCTTCGTCAATAACCCCTGCCACAAAAAGTGGATATATTGTTTCCGTTGTATTTTAGGCCTGTTTAGCAATAAATACAGCTCTGGCCAGATAACAATATTATAAACATCTATGAGATTGTGGTTGGAGCTTTATTGACGGACAACTGCAACTAGTTCTCGTGTAAAAGCTTCCTGCTCAACCTGAAGAACTATCACATTTAGTTTGATTAGGTGTAAATTAGGACCACGAGAAAGTAGCCAATGGCGTCCTATCAAGAGTCGCTACATCAATTCCGAAGCTGCACAAATATATGATCAATATATTGATGAGGGTGACTATTCTAGCATTATCATTGTGCAAGATGATGGCATTCATGCAAATCTGAGATATACACAGCAAGCCTATGTAGCTACAGTGATGAAAGTAACACATGCTATTTTTGTGCAATTTCCTCACAGTTAATGTGTTGTTTTTAAATAATCCTATTTTTTGCATTCCTCGTAACTACATATCACATGGAAGTTGAGTTTTTTGATGCTGTGTATTTTTTTGTATCAGAAAACTATTTGGGCGCCAAAAATAGCTTCCTACGACTTTTAGAAAAAACGTTATGGTACTTCCTGTATTATTGGCGGCCATCTTGGATTTTTTGCGTGATAGTTGGCCAGGTCTTAGAACCTGAAATTCCTCAAAACAAAAATGTTATTTTGAACTCGAAAGTCAAGTTTGTGTGTCCGATGTGCACCCAGACGTGATGTATAATCATGATAATTGAGACGTTATCTGCTATTTTGGCGGCCATTTTGTTTTGCAATTTTGAAAAGGGAAAACTAAAAATAGAGCTTGGCATGGGGCAGATTTGGAATCAGCATATTCGAATTGTGTGAAAACAACTAAATGACAAATTCTACTAAGAAATGCCTTACAAGCTTTAAGAATGCCTCTTTTTGAAAAATGGGCCTTGACTAATAGACGAAATTTGCATTGAAGTTATCATTTAACGAATGTAAATTTTTCACGTGTATAATATCTGCTAGATCCAGGACATTACGCTTTTATCATTACTAATTTTGGATAATGTTTTGAAAGGGATGAAATGTCACGAAGCATAAGCATAATTAAACAGTCAGTCAGTGACCACAAATTTTCCCGTAATCCCGTTCGTGATCCGGATCATCTCCAAAATGTAATGGATTGCTCTTTGATCCGTGACACCTCTGGTAAAGGTTTGACGAAAACCCTTACATTACCTTTTTAAATAATCATGCGGACGGGCAGACAAACAAAGACGACTAAAACATAACATTATTTGGTGGATGTAATATCCATGTTAAGCACTAAGCATATTCAATCTGCCTACAGCGCACGAAATGTGAACAATGAGGCCACACGTTTCGTAATTTCAAACAATGCATGTTTTGAGGTTAGGCACTATAACTGACAAGGAACTTTATCAAGTACCATTCTCAGTGAGTAATTAAAATGGTTCAACTTCAAATCACACATTCATTCATCAAGTAATATAACCTAACAACTTAAGAATTTAAAAAAATGTTTCTTTTCATCATTCAATATGGACAAGTTTGTTTTATAAATAATTTTATTTTCAGCGGATCCGGGGGCTTCAGTGGTTAGGACCATGCTAGACCAATCAGATAAAGTGTTTTAAATGTCGTGATTTGCCCCACCAATCAAGACGGGTGTTATAAAAAACAAGATTTGCAAGGCGAGGAAAAAGTGCAGCGCTTTAAACAGGCGATATGGCTATAAATAACCAGCCCTGTGTTGAGCCGACAGCGAGTAAGGCCGAATCCTCCAGACCGGAGTAAATCACATTCGGTCTTCTCTGATTTTGTCTCAGGCTGAGCAACACGAAGTAATACTACTTCACCACGAAACCTTCAAGTATAGGATCTCACAATAATAATTTGAAATTAGCTGAAAACACGATAACCTGCTATGTATGTAGACAAATTAACGTTTAAAACGCTTAGCACGACAAGAGTTGATTGATCTGTTTAATTAGCGGGTTCAATCACTGTTATTGGGAATGAAATCAGTGTTTAAACGTCGATATTTGAAAATGTTTAGTCGCAAATGAACAAAGTTGTGGGTCGCGGTAGTGAGACATAACTTAATTTGGTAAAATTTGCAATTCATAACTAGTTACAGCGCGGGGATCGACATTAGACGTTCGAATGTGGCGTTTGTAGACGTCAGACTATGACGTCTTAAGTCGACCTCCGCACTGTAAGAGTAAAAAAAAATTCATGGCCGTTGACCAATAAAATGGGTATTCGAATGAAGCAGAAAGACAAAACTAAGACATTTAGGATGATTTTTTATTTAAAAAGCCCTTTGGTCTTCATGGTTTGCACAGCATTATTTCAGCGCTTTAAGGGTTAATTGTGTTAATACCTGCATTGTTAACCCTCAATGTCATATTGCTATTTTTATCTTTGTCATTTAAAACCAGAAACTGTGTAAGAGAACTGCACATTAAATGTGATGAAATCAACTTATTCAGTTTTTATTGCAATTTGTCATTATATTTTTTATTATGTTTTTACCTTGGGAGTACTTTACAAAATCTATTTTTGTTTTTGGTTGGCCAAAATTATTGCCCACAAATTGTGTTTTTGATAATAGGGAGACGTGGCTTCAGCACGAGAGGAAGTGAATAAGATTTATCTCATAATTTACATATAACATCTGCTGATTTTTTATCGACTTAGGCATAGTGCTGACTCCGTGCTTTATTCCAACGCGATATTATCATAATTGTGCACAAAGCGACGTAAAACAATATTCACTCACTCTGTCACTAATCACGCTATGTTTTAAAAAAAATAGAATCGTAATAAATACGTTGATAATAATTTGAGGGGGGGGGGGGGGGTAATTTGAAACTAGAAAGGGTAACTTGAAACCAGTGTAACAATTTCTTGCTCCCGGGGGTGATCGGAAGCTGTTACACTGGTGCCAATCTGTCACGTCACGTAATCAAATACAATTATTATATTTTTGGAGTATATTTAAGGCATAAAAATGTCTGATTTATTTTTAAATATTTTGTGATTACACAAAAAATGGCAAAATAGGAAAAAAACTATCACCCATTCACTTAAGTATGCCAAACTTTCTTACTATGCATACAATCGCTGTCAATAGCCGGTACTTTGTTGACAGTATGGTCACGATATCATTGACGATACTTCATTGACAGGATGGTCACGATATCAATCAGACGGCTATATGTTAAAATATATGCCTTGTCCAATTGGTCAAGCTACACCCTGTCAATAGGGATTCAACTTCCATTATTGCCAGGACAATTATGTCAATAATAGCAAAAAAGTTATTATGGACAGGAATTATTCTCTATATTAGACAAATATTGTGCTTCTTGACAAGATTATTCTGTCTAAGCTGATACTGATAGGAATATCCAGTCAATAGCCTCGGCATTTAAAAAAAAGTGTAGTCATTTCGATCTTTTCTTAATCCACAAAATGACCCGATAAATTGAGACGTTACGTAATTTGTTTTTCGTTAACATTTTGTTGCCTCCACAGTGCGTATAGTAGCTGTTCTTTATATGCAAATATATTGTGGCAAATCTGGAACAATGCGCCGAGATGGCACCAATGAAATGGCATAAGACCAGATCCTGTTTCCAGAATAAGAAAGGATGAATCAGATTCAGCTAGTGTTGTCTCTTGCACACACAGACAGACAATTGCTTTTGTTTATAACTAATGTTCCCCAGATAAGCTTTATCAGTCACTTGTTTTTACCCTAACTCATGCCTTATATCTTTTCGCCTGCAACAAGAAACAGCCAATGGTCTCGCATATCGTGTAATCTGCTATATGGCCAGACGTTATAAATCTAGGATAAGTTGAACAAACGCTACAACACATAGTCTACCCACAACTGAGGTTTGTATCTGGCCAATGGAATCAGATCTTTGTTTCTATATTGATTCCCATATGAATGACTTATGACACCCAGACACAGTCGTAAACTTGTCTTGTTCCACATGACCGCTTATTATGTCTATCACTTGCTGCAATCAGAAGCAGCCATTGTCTTGGCGGTTATGTAATCTCCTATCCGACCAGAAGTTATCAATAAATCGTGGATTGACCAACTGAGAGCACAATGCAAAGACACCTAACGACACCTAGCGAGTAACTGGGAGTCTCAGTAAAAGACTCAGTTTAATATTTTTCTCCCGTCTTCACTCGTGTCTGGTCATTAGAATCGAAGTAGTTCCACATCCTTAGTTGTAAAAAAGGTCGAAGCCACAGCTTAGAATGGTTACATTCAGATTATGTATAATCCTTACCCTGCTAAACTCACCAATTTCATTAGCATGATTAGTGGGCCAAGTTCAGCCTCTATGTGCAAAAGGTGCCATAAAGCCTCATTCGTTCATTTGTTCATTTTTTTGCATTGGACGGGCAACATTACAACTATATCGGGCTAAATGTCATAATCGTTAAAAATAATTTAATAATAAAAAAATAATGAAAAACTGAACTCATTACTCTGAATGTAATATCAAGTGTCATTAACCATTTAACCGCCAAATTATTCAATTGGAGTTTTCACCTACTTGGAGCTGTGTCTCGCTGACGCAATCCACAACTTCAACTGAGCGAAAATTATTCAGATTTGACAAAATGGAGGTCCAAAATTTTTAAATCTTGCTGATAAATGTCACTTTTTATCTTTAACAGGTTTAAAAACTGATATGTAATGTGCTAATATAAAATGTAAAAAACGAATATGGACGGCACCGGCGGGTATAGGGTTAATACATATATGGGGGCTTGAAGCTGTATTGCCTATTTCACCGAGTAAGACCATCAGAAAAACACGTTCACGAGAACAAAAAACAATGAAAACTTTCATTAAAATCTCAGTTATTGTTTGCAGACGATGAATGCATGTGATTGTTGAGCTGATTAAACGTCTGCCTCTGAGAACTGTCATAATAGATTCATGACACCTCGTCACGCAGTAGTGACGTCTAAATATACACACTTTCCACCAAACAACACATGTACGTTGGCCAAGAGTTGTTTCAATGTCTGTAACAACAGATCACATCGGAGCACACCGAGCGAGGTAAGAAACGATTATAACGTATCATACATTATGTACTCACATAAGAATAGAGAGTTGACGCTTCAATATGGAGGTCTTAACTCTGACTAAACTGATTCTAATGTTATGGGTGATTGGGAAACATTATACAACAGCAGGTAAGGTTACCATTAACACTGAATTAATTTTGTATAAACCAAAAATGAAATGAATCGGGTTTCAGGCCATTTCTATGCCAGACAGGCTAATTGGGCCAGGAGAACCTTCTGAGGATGGTGAGATGAGTGAGATGACACTGCCCTCCAGACACAGGATTCGAAATTTGAACCCTGGAAGTCTGAAGCCTGAAGTCTGAAGGAGGTTCTCCTGGCCCAGTTTGGCCTATATGTGCACAAAGGTGGCCTAAAGCCCGATTCATTTCATTTTGTACATAAGGGAAATACGAAGTTATAATTAGAAATAGCAATGCATCAATGTTTATTTGGCACGGCCGAAGGCTAAGAGCCTATTAATTTTATTTCAATAAAGTTTGTGTCCTAATTTGCGGAGGGGTGTCATGTGTGGGGAACGGTTAACATTTCTGAAGAACAGTCCGTATGTCAATTATAACGTTTGGGGTCGCTAGGTCAAATAGTTGGGTTTTTAAAAAGTGCTAAGAAAATTTTTTTATTCACGATCATATTCGTGATAAGAGCGTCACAGACGGTGGCCCAGTATTACGTCAACACTGGGCCAATGTATCGACTTATCTGGATAGTGGCTTTTCTGTCGACTGGAGGAGAAATGTGTCACCCGCATAGCAGCCCAAGCAAACACGGGCTAATCACTCAATGCTGTTTAATGTCGGGCCAGCGTCGAAGACGTTGGTTCAACATTGAAAAAGTATTGTGTAAATGGCGAGTTTTGCTCAGACCCAGTGTTGCCAGTTTGCTCAGCTCGGACCCAGTGTTGGAGTAGTGTTGAGCCAGCGTCGTAGACAGTTTGTCGACATTGAACCAGCATTGGGCTGTGACACTGGCTCAACATTGAACCGAAGTTGGGTGGGTAGGCCTACATGTTGTTTATCGTAGAGACAAGCGCAACACGATTTTGTTTTTTTCCTTTATTATATCCTGGGCATGTATGATTCTGGCCCATTAGGAAGACCAATACCGTTATGTTTAAAAAATATTAAGCCTACTTTTGTCTATAGCACGCATACAGCCTACAGCTGGACATTGGAGTTCGGGAACTCCTTTTCTAGTTTTTTATAAGGTTTGTTTGATGGACAAGGTAGACACTGTTTGTGAAGCAAGTTTTTTTTTAATGCTAGTCCTAGTAGTTAATGAAATAAATGAATATTTTAGTCACAAGTATCAAATTAGTGAGCAGATACGCCAGTGAGTGTACAGTCTATGGTGTCATGGTTTATTGTTATGCATTGTACAAGATGTTCCTGGTTATTCATACATTTGTCTACGATATAAAATCATTTTCTTTACTAAACAATAATACATTGATCCCCTCTAGCATTATGTTTCTTTACTTTCATTATGATTTTGTAGTATTTTTCTTTAAATAAACTGAACAAACATTAATTTTCGCCGATGTCCCATTCCATTCTGTCCAATATGCTATTCAATATCAATGTTAGGTCAGCCCCTAGACTGTGGATCAATGGTAGAACAACATTAGGCCAATATATCGTCTTTGCTGGGGTTAAATCAAATTTTATTAGAAACGATTTACCACAAAAAAATATTCAATTATTCTATTCACCAAAACCAATATTTGTTTGTTTAATTTACTGTGTACCAGGTGGCTGACCTGTGAAAAACCTGACCTCAATTTTTGTTTCACCCTTTGCGTTTCTGGATGCCATTGTCCACCTGAGAAACCCATCAAACACGAGGGAAAATGTATTAAATTGTCTGAATTTGGTGAGTCTGGTCTGATTTTATAATTTCAATTGTAAATTGTTAAAATCAATTGTGAAGATAGAAAACGATCATTGATGGCATGTACGACCATTATCGAAGCTCCAGATGCTCTTGCAATTTAGGTAATACTAACTAATACATCGGGCCACTAACAGAAAGGTCACTAGAAATGGTCCCAAAATCATTGGTGCGGCGTTCGTATAGGGTTCACTATACTACCCAACTAGATTGAGCTGGAGTCAGTCGGAATGTGCAGACGTGTTTCTGAAGAGCAGATACAAAGTTGGATTATTGTCAGATTTTTCAGAAGATTATTACAAGTTTGTGGATGAAACTATGTAAGAGAGGTTGGAGATCACAAGTGATCTAAATCTGTAGAGAAAAAAATAATTTTGTTAAAAATTCAAAACTTCTAAAAGTTGATTGTGTTCAACATGTAAATGGATTACAGGTATATGGGTTGCACCTGACCATTCAAACAACTGTATTGACCAGCAAGACAGGAGAAAGCTACACAGTGCGTTCACAGAGAGCTACGGAGCCCATAAAGGGACATTAAGTGTGGTGATTTTTTTTATTTCGTTTGTACGAAATAATATTTCGTTTGAACGAAATAATGTTTCGTTTGTATGAAATATTATTTCGTTTGTACGAAATATTATTTCGTTTGTACGAAATAATATTTCGTTTGCACGAAATAATATTTCGTTTGCACGAAATATTATTTCGTTTATACGAAATATTATTTCGTTTGTACGAAATAATATTTCGTTTGCACGAAATCTTATTTCGTTTGTACGAAATAATGTTTCGTTTGTACGAAATATTATTTCGTTTGTACGAAATAATATTTCGTTTGCACGAAATCTTATTTCGTTTGTACGAAATAATGTTTCGTTTGTACGAAATATTATTTCGTTTGTACGAAATAATATTTCGTTTGCACGAAATCTTATTTCGTTTATACGAAATATTATTTCGTTTGTACGAAATAATATTTCGTTTGCACGAAATCTTATTTCGTTTGTACGAAATATTATTTCGTTTGTACGAAATAATATTTCGTTTGTACAAAATAATATTTCGTTTGTACGAAATATTGTTTCGTTTGTACGAAATATTATTTCGTTTGTATCCCCGCCCTGTCAGTGAGTGTCACCCCCAGGCTCCGACCTGTCAGTGAGTGTCAGACCCAGGTCCCCGCCCTGTCAGTGAGTGTCACACCCAGGTCCCCGCCCTGTCAGTGAGTGTCACACCCAGGTCCCCGCTCTGTCAGTGAGTGTCAGGCCCAGGTCCCCGCTCTGTCAGTGAGTGTCAGACCCAAGTCCCCGCCCTGTCGGTGAGTGTCACACCCAGGTCCCCCCGCCCCGTCAGTGAATGTCAGACCCAGGTATCCGCCCTGTCAGTGAGTGTCAGTCCCAGGTCCCCGCCCTGTTAGTGAGTGTCAGACCCAGATCTCCGCCATGTCAGGGCCAGGTCCACACCATGTCAGTGAGTGTCAGACCCAGATCCACACCCTGGTATTGAGTGACATACCCAGGTCATTTCGTACAAACGAAATAATATTTCGTACAAACGAAATAATATTTCGTACAAACGAAATAATATTTCGTACAAACGAAATTATATTTCGTACAAACGAAATACTATTTCGTACAAACGAAATAATATTGCGTACAAACGAAATATTATTTCGTACAAACGAATTAATATTTCGTACAAACGAAATAATATTTCGTACAAACAAAATATTTATTTCGTACAAACGAAATACTATTTCGTACAAACGAAATTATTTCTTACAAACGAAATATTATTTCGTACAAACGAAATAATATTTCGTACAAACGAAATAAAAAAAATCACCACAATTGATGTCCCTTTATGGGCTCCGTAGAGAGCTGAGTTGTCGACCATTCAATATTAGGTTAATCCTATACCTGCAACAATAACTACACAGGCAAGACCTCCCACCTAGAAGAAAATATTGGCGGGGCAGGTAGCCTTTCTGAGTTAGGTATTTTGACATCGCTGGAGAAAACTGTCACGAGGAAAGACATTAGAGCGATCCAGATTTTAGGGCAGCAGTGCAGAATAACATTAAACTCACTGGAAGCAAAGCAGAAACTATAGGCAGCACAAATGAAACTAAATGATACGTATGTGTTCTTGACAGACGGTGGGAATTCGATAACACGAGTTACAGTAAAATATGCTCCTGTTGAGCTAGATGATAACGACATTTTAGGGATACTGAGCCAGTACGGGCAGATAATAGGAGGCAGCATTAGACAAGGTGTCATACGCGGCACTAAGATAGAGACAGGTACACGTTAGCTGGCGATGGGAAATGTTAAGTCTACAGTACTAGTGGATTGTAACACAGGCAGTTTTAAACTGCGTGTCTATTGTGACAAAATTAGTTACCGTGCTAGCTATCTTCGATAACGTGTTCTCGAAGTTCTATAAAGTGTTCCCGAATTTTGTTTTTGTCCGTTGTGGCTTGCCATAAGTATATTAGATAATAGCATAGATTAACCATAATAGATATGTCACGCCATGTTGAAAACCTGTCACACGGCGACTGCAGCGCCATCTGATTTTAAATTGGGTCAGAAATTGTGGCGACAATCTAAACATGGCGTGGCGAGCTGGCTTAGGCCTCAAAATCATCACTCAGCGCTGGGAGTGGGACTTCTAAGTTCTATTCTACTCTACTACTTACTAGATCTAGCCTACATTTAATAGGCCTACTGTAACTATGAACGGTAGATCTATTAAAATCTCTAATTTCACCAACCTTTAGATTAGCCTAAAATCTATTTGAAGTCTATTTGCAGCTCACATAATGATGACACCTCCCAGTCTTGGCTCAGGCTATGTAGGCCCTAGCTATTTATCATGTTTATAATTATAGAACTATAACAGACTATAGGTTAGCCCTATATTATTAGTAACTTATAAACACTGATAGGCTAAGGTTAGTCTATCAGAAAAAATATCTAGGCCTACAACCACAAGGCTACATGGATATGGGAGACACATGTAGTCTATATCATGTAGATCTACTAGGCCTAGTAAAGACTATAATTATAGTTATCACTGTACTATGGGTGTGATGGATTGATCAAAGATAAGCCACGCCCCCACCATCTTTTGACTAGTCTATAGTCTACTAGTAGGAGGGGCCCACCTGAAAAATAGACTAATGATATGCATAAGCCATAATGATATGCATAGCCTAGCCCTAGGCCTAATTTTGCTAGCTTTTTTGTAGTAGTCTAGCCTCTAGGCATAGGCCTACTAGGCCTACACGTATTACCATAAATAACATTTTTTATATAAACACTGATATTTAGTTTAGAATCAATAGGCCCCATAATTACATGAATTAGTATAATTAAAGTGACACAATCTGGCTAAGATAATCAAAAAATAGGTAGGCCCTAATTTTATTTTGGTTTATTTATATGACCATATGATGTAGGCCTAAACATAGTCTAGAACTGCAAAAGTTTTTTTTATTTTTGTGCTGCGCATTTAGACCCAACAGTAAAGGGAGACATAGAGACAAAATTCTCGTATTTCTTATTTTGGACATGCATGTCCAAGGCTAGAGGTAAAATTTAGACAAACTTCTTTTTTGTTCATTGAAGAACGGAAATATCAGATGCCTTCCTTGTTTTGTATACATGTTAAAATTTGCTGGTTTATTCTGGTCAACATATTTTTCATCAATTCCGCCAACAAATTTTTTTTCTGTCCATATTTGTGGCAACAAACTTTGTTTTCATATTTCTTAACCCTTCAAGTCCTCACGATGCATTAAAGCATCATTTTACATCCCTGAAAAGAGACTACATTTTCCTACAAGCAAGGCTTTTAGAATAAAAATTTCCATGAAACTGGTTTACCAGTACATGACAATTTTCTTTAATTTTTCACTCACTTCAAATGATCTTCATCCACTACAAGTCGTGAATTGCGACAGCAATTTGCGGCTTGTAGTGGATGAAGGTGACATTGTAAAGTCAGGCTTGAAAGGGTTAATGCCCCCCCCCCCCGATATATATAATGGTGCGTTCCAGTTAATCCATTCAACGTTGTCGGCCTACATAGAAATGAATAGCCTACGATTCAAGGATCTAACATTGAAATGCAAGGATGTTGCCAGGAAAAACAAAATGAGACTGAGGTTTTATATGGGTAAAACAAAAAATGTGGGTATTTTTACATAAAATTGGTGTCCCCAGGACTTAAAAGGTCCAAATTTTGAATTAAATGTAAAAATATTTAAAATAAATGGTCAACTTCACGTTTAAGCATTATTAGGCCTACTTTATAATGCTAATATTTGTAAAAAAAGGAAAAATATCTATATGGTTTTATAAGAGCTCAATATGCCTATCATGGAAATGTGGAAAATGGCATGTCCCCATAGAAAATTCCACTATTTGAAACTTCACTGTAAGATAAAAAAAAACCCATTTCAGTGACAACACTCATCACTATACACTGGTTCGAATTCTGATACCTCGCCCTTGGATCTCTGATCCACTTCAAGCCAAGCATTGACAGTGACTTTAAAACGCCCTACATAGCCTACAGTTACTCACCAGTTGTCAGATCTGTCGAATTAAGCTTATAAATCTCATCTTGTTATAATTAGTTTTTTTTAAATCAAAATCTAGGCCTAGTTAACAGTAAACTAAAAATGGCATTGTCGCTCATTATTACATTTTAATATACGCATTATTTACGGTAGTAATAGTTTGAAAGTTTATCCTTGAATGAGCAGATCAATTGCGTTCCAAAAGAGGAGGTGTGAGTGTAAATTTGACATTTTGGTGAATCGAAATTAGGTGCCTTACCATAATTTGAAACTTCACATATAACCAATCCAGAAATTTGGCAAAAAGCTAAGGGCGGCAAACTTAAGAATATAGCTAGGATCAGACTGAATTGTTTTCTTGACATAGATATGCCTATCAGGATCACAACACTAAGCCATTAGGCCTATTATCCTTGATAATTTTAAATAGCCTTTAGAAGCCTATATCATGAGCTATCAATATACACATAAGGTAAAAATATATAAGCTTATAGGCCTAGGCCTATAATATGGGTCATTTTAAGTATCAAGCTTCACATGTGATGAGCAAGATCACTCAAGAAAGCTGGTAAATAGCCAAGGGCGGCGAACTGATAATAGGTGGATGTAGGCCTAAGTGGGCGTTTTGACCCAGGGCTATTTTTTTAAAGCATACCTTTTACACCACTTTATTACCTTATTATCAATCATAAATGTTAAAAGCATATATATATATATAGGGGGCCTCGAAACGTCTACAGATTTTCTTTGATGAAATTTAGGCTATAGGCTACATGAAAATGTTGGAAAAATATTGCCCCTGTAGTAATACCTTTCCATTTTTTTATAACAAAAAGGTTGCATTCCAATGTTATGTGTAGACCATTTAAATGACATAAAGTAATCAAATTTGTCTATAATGGCGCCATAACTATTTGCATGTCTAATTAGAATGTAACCTAGTAATGCGAGAATTTGTTGCAAGATCACCCAGTCACGATAGGCCTAATGGAACATCAATAAAAAAATAAAATAAAATTTTTCTCTTTTTTTTTATTTTACTATAGAGTAGTCCACCGCTATTCATCTATATCAATTGAAATTAAAATATAAATTATGCATTTTTTTTAGATGAAATAAGTGTAGTCTACACTTAATTTTTTTTTTTTGTGTGTGTAAGTTTTCCGTTACAAATCAAATAAAAAGTTTTTATTTATATTTTTTTGACCGTCTGCGCTGAATCTTGAATCATGCGAGCCATGCAATTTATTAAAAAAGTGGCCTAGGCTAGTTAAGACCTAGGCTTATAGGGCCTAAAATAGGGTGTATATAGGCTATAGGCCTATAGACTAAATGTATAAAACTAAATTGGCCTGCGAAAAAAAAACAATTGAAAACCATGTACTTTATAGCCCCCCCCCCCCCCCTCGTCAATTTAAATAGTCTAGGTCTACACCAAATTCAAGAAACATTCATTTTTAGCATTCCAAGGGACTAAAATTATTAGGCCTAGGCCTACTAGACAATAATGCCTATAAATAATTTATACTTCATAAATAGTCTATTTCCATGATTAGCCTATAGCCTATATATAGCCTATAGCCTAGGCCTACGTACCCCCCCCCCTCCCCCTCCCACCAAAGTAATATTTTGTTCTCCAATCAACTGCAGCCAGCAGGAGCTCTAGTCTAGGTCTAACCTTTCTTAGGCCTATTTATTGAACATAGGGCCTATATGATATGGGGGTAGGCTGTCTAAATGTTATCTACTTGTAGCAATGTAGGCTACTGGTAGGTAACATAACCTACTCATAGGGGCCTACTACTGCTACAACATAAATAAACATTTTAATTAGAAATAGCCTAATCACCTCCGATCCATGTGGCATGTCCCGTTATCATGACATGTTTATGTGTGTTTTTAGTCTAGCCTAAGAGGTTAGTTTTTTATTCTTGTTGGGACAGTAGTAGGCCTAGTCTGGAGAGATCTAGCATGTCTAGGTACGGTAGCCTACTGTAGTCTAGGCCACATGCTTTTAACAATGACCAAATCTGAGGTTTAGGCCTACTAGGCCTAGACGAAAAGTCTTGACTTCTTGCTGAAAACAATTAGTTCTAATTATAGGCCTACAAACATGACTTGTGTAGTCTAGATCTTGATTATGTTTAGGACTATGTCGCTAATACTAATACTCTAACGTCAGTGAGAGTTTATTGTTATTGACATTGAATATAGACTCTACCACCGCATAGGCACACCCTGGCACCAGTCAAGGCTCAGCTTCAAGAAGAGAAGGCAAGTGTAGTCTGGGTGTGTTGGAGGCCTATTTATACTTGATCTACAAAATATTGAAGTTTTTAAGATTAGCTAGTCTATCCATAGGTCATGTAGATGTCATAAATTATGAGTACATTCCAATAAATCAACCTTCAATAATAGAATCTACAGGATAGTTCAGTGACAAAGGCTATAGTGATGCCTGGGCAGTACATGCAGTATGGCTATGCGCGCCATATTAATTCAGCAGAAATGACCCAATTTAAACTCAGGGGGCGCTGCGGTGCGCCGTGTGACAGAATCGCCCATTGGTCAGTGGTTTATGACGCATCTATATGTGGTTAATCTATGATAATAGACATCTACCCGTCAACTTCATTAGAGTCAGACCTCCAGTATATTAGATGCCAAATTCGATTGGTTTTTCGTCCTCAGCTTCTCAATTAGACACTTAAAAGTTATATGGAACCTTCCTAAGTTCCCATTACTCTGGTGGGGGTGTGAACATGCCCCTTGTCAGATCTAGTAAATTACCATATTAGATCCATGCCTATGTATTGGTGGGGATGGCATGGCTCTCGCCTATGCCCGTGGGCTACAAGTTACCTTCAACTACGTCACCACACACTCATATTTAAATAAACATAATATATACTTATAATAATATAATTTATAGTTATACTATTCAGCTGGAGTAATGATGATATTTGGAATACTATATTTATAGTGATTTTCTTTTAATACTTTTTTTTTAAACCAATACATAATACTAAAATTAAGTTTATGTCTGTATAAGATAATTCTTAATAAAATACCTTTTCATTTAATATTTTTTAACTATACTCGCCGTCAAATTAACCAGGATCGCATGATTTTCGGCGATTTCTCCGTCAATTCTAAACCGATTTTCTTCAAATTTTGCAAAGGCCATTTTCTATTCAAATCCTAACAGCCGTGAAAATTTCATGAAATTATGTAGCGCATTTCAAAAGTTAGACCATTTGACATGTAATAAATTAAAATTACGACGTTCCTCTTTAACCCCATTAAACTAATTTTAGAATATAATTACATGCCAAATGGTGTAACTTTTGAAATATTGAATATTATTTTGCGAATTTTTTTACCCCTGTTAGGATTTTGATAGAAAATGGCCTCTGCAAAATTTCAGGAAAATCGGTTCATAATTGACGGAGAAATCGCCGAAAATCATGCGATCCTGGTTGATCATTTTTAATATGACTGCGACTATAGCAAGCAATTTTAGTAACCAGTGCAGAATACAGAATTAGATATAAAAAACATTAGTTTTATAAAAAGTAATATCAGTAGTAATAGATAGCTGAGTAATAGTAATAGTAATAGACCGGCAATACATGTAATAGTAATAGTAATAGACCGATGACAGAGTAACAGTAATAGTAATAGGTCATATGTAATAGATCACATATCTGGTATCACCCCAGCTTTCATTATTTCGTCGATCGGCTCTTCGACTACCTTCTTCTTAGGAAGTGGTGTCCTATATTATCTTTGTATACATCGATGGACGGTGACGTCAAAGGTCAAGAGTATATGATTTCAATGATCGAGGTTGGACATGTCCTCGACAAACACATCCTTATATTTATGACCTCAACGATGCTGGGGTGTCCGCAGCTGTCGTAAACTGAGGCTGTGTATGTAAGTGAGTCAGAGTAAGGGGTGATATAGAAGCTCTTATCGAACCACAAGACCTTAATTTGTTCTTGTCTTTGGCCGATGATTTCATTATCTTCACTATCAGGATTTCGTGTGGGAAGCCTTTTGTCACCAGGACGCTGATGGTGTCAGTGTCTGTGAGTTTCTCCCCCATCACAAGTAGAGACGTACCACCTAACCCTCACACTATGCTGGCTGATCGTAATAACAACGGCTTTCCCAATTGTGTACATATCTCTGTGAATGTTCTGTTGTGAATGATGATATTAGCAGCACCTGTGTATGGCATGAAGCTTATCTCCTCTGTTTCACACTCGTCGATCTCCATGATCCATTCTCGCGTCAACTTCGTGATTATCACACCGGTCTATTACACTCTTGACACTTATGAGTGTACCCTTGAGTGACTAAGTTGTCTCTGACTGGCTATTCACAAATAAATTAGCCAGGTGTTGAAATTGTTCGCCTGTCATGGCTAACGGTGTTTCGCTTTAGCCATTTTGTTACACTTACTTGTCACCCGGTCATGAACTATTAGTTTATGATCAAATAAATACAGTCTGAGTCTGGTCAATAGGCAAGATCGCCAGTTGTAGAGTCGGGGTCTATCACACTAAAACACATTCGACTATCAGTCATACTCCAAGTTCCTAGTACCGTGGTACTAGCAGAAAGTGCAGAGAAAACTTAAACAACTGTTAATAGTAGCATTGCATAACTGGTGACATAATTACCCGTAGCTTGCTCCTTGCTAAAACTAAAAGTCAATTATGTCTACTGTCACCAGTCTTGTTCCTTATATTAAACTCATTATTTACATTCATATAATTGTCACCGCCTGACCCGTGGTGAGGGGTGAGAGCCAGGAAATGACACAGGCGCCACCTTGCACCCCCTGGCTTCTTCCCTGGACCCTGGTAGGTGGCGTACCCTGGCGACGCGCCTCTGGGCAGTCTAGCCAGTAGTGATTGTCCAACCTTTGATCCGTCCCCCATAAATTAAGCAAACATACTAAACAAACCCATTATTAACATGTAAGACCAACTTACTCTTGAATAGGAATATACTTCACAAAAAAAAAAAATTAACCTCACATGTAAATGATTTTCCATTCACAGTTTTATTAGGTGCATATGGTGTTCAGGTATTATGTAATCAAATTGTGTGTACATATTCATAGCTAAAATAATGTGGATAAGTCTTTACTGATCAACCAACTGACTAAAATGTTTATGGCTTACGTACCGAGGTTCTCCCAATCACTGTATATTGTTCAAGCAACGTTTGGCTCTATTGTAGATATATGTCCCCCGAATACAGGACAAGTGTGGGGCGAATGTGGACATAATTGTCAGCCGACGTGTGAACCAGAACTTCCAGGACGATGCCTGATTGAAATAAAATGTATACCAATGTGTGTGTGTCCAATGTAAAAACGTTATAGCGTTGGCGTGTGTGTCACTAAAGAAGAGTGTGGTAAGTAACAACAAGCAACATTGTGTGTGTATCACTGGCAGTAGCGCAACTCGACCATACTTGCATGACAGTTCCCTGTGTCACACTAGGTGGCGCGGCCGAACTTCATGTAGGCTATGGTACGCACCAGTAGTGAATTAGTTGATTAGTTGCTATTTTTAGATGTAATCTAGGTAATCCCCAAATTCGACCATTTTTGAAAGGTTAGTTCCGCTGGATGTAGCGCTGTTTTCAGTAATGTATTTCCCTTATGACGCACTTCCCATGACTTGACCCAGAAACTTATTGGTCGACCCAATTAACACAGTCATGTCAGTCACGTGTCTGCGGACCTTGGCCTCTTCCCACCTGTCAATAAAAAATGGTCAGGCTTGCTGTGCTGGTGTGGTTGATCAGGTACGAGGGACTGCATCTGAAATACGACTTGATGCTCATTGATAGGAATCGGGAAATCCTGGTTTACAGTCGGGATGTAGGCCTATGGTCTTGAGAACAACATTAAATATCCCTCGAGCTCAACAGACATTTGTCTCTATTATAGGACCTTGTGACCCAGATACTGGACAAGTGTGGGACGAATGTGGTCATAACTGTCAGCCTATGTGTGAGCCAGAACCTCCAGGACGGTGCTCGATTATAATGGAATGTATACCGACGTGTGTGTGTCCGTTAAAAAGACGTTACAGAAGACGCGATGGTGTGTGTGTCCCTGAAAACCAATGTGATAAGTAACAATAAGCAACATGGCTCGTGAGTCACTGACATGCAAAATGTAAGTAAGGAAA
The DNA here is from genome assembly GCA_964017125.1 of Flabesymbios commensalis. Lineage (NCBI taxonomy): Eukaryota > Metazoa > Annelida > Polychaeta > Terebellida > Flabelligeridae > Flabesymbios > Flabesymbios commensalis. The sequence continues at coordinate 75,353,235 of OZ024909.1, read as the reverse complement.
CAAACAAGCATATGTTTCACTGAACAGTAATGTAGTGAACAACAAACCAGATGGCTCATGTGGCACTGTACAGGAATGTGGTAAGTAAAACAAAAAACACGATAGCCTGTGTGACACTGAACAGGAAATAGGTAAGTAAAGCAACAAACACGATGGTGTGTATGTCACTGAAAAAGAAAGAGGAAAGTATAACAACAATCAAGATGGTGAGTATGTCACTGAACAGGAATGTAGAAAACAAAGAACAAGATTGGATGTGTGTCACTTAAGTGGAATGTCAGCAAAGAGGAATATAGTAAACAACAAGCGAGATGGCGTGTGTGTCACTGAACAGAAAATATGTGAGTAAAACAAGAAGATCGTGTGTGTGTTACCGAAGGGGAATGTTAATATCTGGCACTATTATCACTAAGTATGTTTTTTCAAGCAACTCTTTAGTTTAGAATTGAATAAGTAAATAGGGGCCTACATTAACATCACAGAATATTTGTTCAAGGATGTTGAAATACCCTTCTCAGTGGCAGAGAAGGTGTAGGTCTACATAAAACGTTTGGTTCGTGCGCTTGTGATAATTTTACCACTGTAGCATGTGTATTTATCAGGATCATGTGATCCCAGTACAGGTGAAGTCTGGCAGGTATGTGGCAGTGAATGTTCACCAGCGTGTCTGGATCCCAATCCTGTATGGTCGCCTGAGTGTAAATCCGGATGTCAATGTCCACCTGAGTAACCCTTCATGCATGAAGGAAGGTGTATTGAAGCCTCCAAATGCGTTGAGTAGTAGTAACATTAGTACTTCGGATAAAGAAACATTATTTTGTGTATGGTTCTTACAGTTACCATTCAAGCTTCAATAATTTGAATTTTGTTTTAATGCAGAATTTTTTTTCATTGAACGATTTCCCAGCACATAGGCTGATTTGGTAACAAAAGACTTATAGGAGATGCTAAGTTCGATTCATTCTATTTTAATACTTTTTTCGTTATCAGTGTTCATATGTATACTATTGTATTTGTGTGATGCTAGAATTCTAATTTTTCTAACCTATAAAAATAAGTGCAGCACAAATTTCTTTTTTATAAGGTTTTTAAACTGAGCAATGTTTACAGTGTTCTTTCCACAATCGACTCGACCACTTTTAAGTAAGGTAAAACTATCCATACATTTATTTTAATAAATACTTCATCCCGTCCCCCGGGTAATTGAATAGTGATCCCCTAAGTTAAAAATAGGTAATCAACTGGATATCTTTGATGGTTCATCCGTTTGATCAAAGATGTCCTAATAAATAATATCTGATAATTTTTTATTCATAATAAAATAATGCATGAAAATGAGGAAAAATAGCAAAAATAGTTATTTCATTCATTCATTCATTTATTCATCTATTCATTCATTCATTCATTCATTCATTCATTCATTCATTCATTCATTATTTTCCATTATAATTAATAAAATAATTTCATAAATTAATTATAAATCATTCATTCATTCATTCATTCAATCATTCATTCATTCATTCATTCATTCAATCATTCATTTATTCATCGTTCGCTCATTCGTTCGTTCGTCCGTTCATTCATTTGTAATAGTGGAGTAGTATTGAAAATTTTGAGAAAGTTCCTGAGAAAGACTTTTAAGGGTGTGGAAGGCACATAATTTTCATATTTATAAGATAGTCACCACCGAAAAGACCAGGACCATAACATTTGAACCAAGAGAGCCAAAAATATGTTTAATATATCTCATCCCATCATGAGGAGTTGATTAATTAATTTCTGAGTTTTATTAGTCCGTTCGTTCATCAATCCATCCATATCTATTCATTCATCGCACCACATTTTAAATCGTCGTGTGGTGTGCATTTCTGCACATATCAGGACGGCTTTGCTCTCGGATTTTTTATTTGACCCTTTAGAACAGTCTAGGAACGTTTCCGTCACCTTTGTTATCAGACGAGGTGGGGCCTTATGGAAGATTTCAGAGTTGCTAAGTCAACTTATTTTCTCTAAAAATATTTTCTCTATGAGGTCGGAAATGTTTTTCTGAAATGGTATGAATTAAACAATATACTAATTAAAATAAGTTGTGATGTTTCTTTGTAAAGCCCATGTCCTGTTTGAATGACACAACATATTATTATCCGTCATAATTACTGTTATCACGTTGCCACATTTACACCACTAGTCAATATCAGGGCATCTCCAATGCATGGCTCAGAGCTACCTGTTTCGTGGATTTCCATATTTACTTGCATGATATTATGTTATATTTTCAAAATAACATATAATTATTAACATTGTCTTATTAAATACTCCTCTAGCAAAATTATGTACTTGTATATTTTTAGCTTTCTACGCTTTCAAAAGTGTCTTTTTTGCTACCATATAAGTTTTATGTTTTACATAAAACTATTTTATCTCTGGTTTTGGTGCTGGAAACAAAATGATAGACGTTTTGTTCACATCTTTGCAATGTCTTTTAATTTTATTCCAAGTAGTAGTCATTTTTATTATAGAAATATCCAGTGTTTTTTTGGCAATGTCACTTAAATTATTTTAATTCTGTATGTCATACCATGTATGTTGTCAAATGATTTGAACAAATTAACCATCTTGTATATACATGTACATAGGCATCTATCTCTATTTTTTCTATGACAAATAATACCAGTAATGACTTTTCTTTGTGTCAATAAAATATATTTCTGTCTGTCTGTCTGTTTGTCTGCTACTATCCCCACATCAATTAGACAATAAATTGCTAATAGTTTATGCAAAAGTATAGTGCATAAATTTGTATACATCGGTGTATCCCTTCCACTATCCCTTTTTCTAATCAATATGGCCCAGCTCCAATGCCGAGACTTCATCGTAGATGGTGAAGCAAAGATAAAACAACATCAAGTCAATGACTCAATGTATCATATTTGCGCATTCCATTCACTAATACTATTTTTACTAATTTATTGGGCACCACATCTGCGCATTGCATTCACTAATACTATTTTTACTAATTTACTGGGCACCACATCTGTAATGTTGCACCTGGTGGTTGACTGAAACATTCATTTATTCCCGCAACTTTAGGCAAATCTATTTGACATGTGTAATTGACAGGTGAAGTGTTTGATCGCCGTTCAGGTCAAGTCTGGATTTAATATGGCAATCCATTTTTACCGACCTGTGAGGGATTTTTGCTTCATCCTTTGCGTTTCTGGATGTCATTGCCCACCTGAGAAACCCATCATACACGAGGGAAAATGTATTAAATTGTCTGAATGTGGTGGATTATTGCTTCGTTTGCTGAACCTTTTTGACTGATTTTATATTTCTTAAATCAATTGTTGAGATGAAAGATTTTTGCGTTCGTCGAAAACGATTATGAATGGCAGTTGATGTACGACCATTGTCGAAGCTCCGGCAATTCAAACAATACTAACTAATACATCGGTCCACTAACAAAATCTTCAGTGCGGCGTTCATAGGGTCATTGTCATCGAGTTATGGGTTCACTAATCTCAAATGTGGGTCCGGCTGGTAGTGCTATTAAATATAACACCCATTCGCAATTTTGCGCTGTAGAAGCAACACACAATTACAACTTTTACTTTTGGAACTACTTTAGAGCTAGCCGTCATTTGTGATCTAAGATTTAACGTAAACAGACCCATTTTGGTTTAATTAGTTTTATTAAATTCAAAAATTGTTTAAACTGTTAAACTAGCTTAATCGTCAGTAATTCAGAAATAAAGTAATTCACACAGCCTTGCACATAGCACTAGACTAACAGTTATTGTCGATTATCAGAACAACTGATATAAAAAATTATGTGAAGTAAAACAATATTTTAACCTTCGTATTTTATGTTCAGAGCTATCCACAGAGACTGCTTTACGTGAGACAACCATCATAAGAGGTATATATATATATAACTAAATACTATAATTAAATATAACATAGCTGACATTACCACGATGACAGTGGAACTTTAAAGTATTGATTAAAATAATAACAAAAATAGTATGACCAGTGCCATAGACAATACTAAGGAGTGCTTATCATTAATGAGACATACTCGTTTATATAATTGATTTTTAGTTTTAGAATTCGCAACATAAGTTACTACATTAGAAGCAGCTCAACCAACAAAACCAAGTGTGCACATGAATTAATACTATAAAACACCATTACCGTAATAAAGTTAGTTTAAATGAAATTGTAATGGTAAATTGACAACAGATGTATGTAATAAGAAAGGGATAGCTCAGGGTTATTTATATTTTTAAGTATTACTAAATACAATTATTCACCCATATAATTGTATCTGACAGTTTTTATTTTTGAGAGTAAATCATATATTTAAACTTTTTAAGACACATTTCACCTCCGTGACTTGTATGTTGTTGGTGGACCCGCTAAGTCACATATCCAACAGAATTATGCAAAACAAAAAAAAGCTACTGTTCATGCAAAGAGACATATCTTACATAAAACTAATATAGTTGGTACTACGGCTTGATGCACTACTATGTGTTAATACACTGTTACAACATACACATGTATAGCTAGCAGAGAGAAATAATAATAAAAAAAACATTTACTATGAATTTACAGCAACTGTTGCTTTTTCTTCTAGAAGTTACCACAGAAGCTTCTATACCTGAAACCACTCACAATATAGACCACGTTAAAAATAATTTAGTTAAAAATAAATATATTTTTTATAATGAAAATAATGGGAAAATGTTATATTTTATATTGCTAGTGACAAGTCAATTGAATACTCACGGAATAATGTATTTGTTTTGTTATGTTTCTCAGAAGTTACTACATCAAAATCAAATCGAACGACCACTCCAGGTATGAACATAGTTATACCATTTTAAAACTTTGTTTTAAACAGTAAATATGTGTATTTATGTCCAGAATATACAATTAATGTTGAATAATAATCTGGTCTGATACACTATGTAGCAATACAATAATACATTGTTACAACAATGAATATGAGCCTTGTTGCATGTTATACTCAAACATAATATATGTGTATGGTACAATATATTTGTGTGTGCATGTGCTTATAAGCGTAACTTATTATTTTCTGATTTGTTTCTGTATTTGTTTATTTGATTATAACTTCAACTGGACGAAAAATGGGAGCATGGGAGGTAAAAATATTTAAGAAATATTAGTTTTTCTCACTAAAGATGCGTCAATTTAGTTAATATAATTTGATCAAAGTAGGTAATTTGGGACATATAATATTCAGTCTGTGTATACGTTATCGTATCTACATAGTATATGGGTACGAGGCTACTGTTCATGTTATTATTTATCATGTCATACTATAATTATTTGTGTTCAATACAAACATTTACCTATCAGAGATGAATAGTAAAAATGTATTCATGATGAATCTACAACAAATGTTACTTTGTATTCTAAAAGTTACACATGCTGCTATACCCGAAACCACTCACAATATAATAGATAACGATACATAATTTAATAATAATTTTTAATTTAAAAAAATAAAAATAAATTTATAATACAAATTATGGGAACGTTTCATATTCAATAATGTCAATGACAATTTAGTTTGGAATTTGGAATAATGTGTTTCTTTGTCATGTTTTCTCAGAAGTTACTACACCTGAAACAAATATAAGCAGCACTCCAGGTACAAGCATAAGTATACAATTTCGTAACTTTTTTTAAAACAGTAAAAATGTGTATTTTCACAAATTATAAATTATTGTACAAATTATATAATTCATGTTGAATAATTAGTCTGGTCTAATACACTACAATATTTCCAAAGAGGATATATGTTTATGGTATCGACATGTACAATATATTTGTGTGCGTTAGTGCTTACGTGTTGGCTTATTAACAAAACTTGTTGTTTACTGATGTTTTTATTTATTTGTTCTTTGATTATGGAGCATGGGAGTTAAAAACAGTCGAGAAAGATGTTTTGTTCTCGCTAAAGATGTGTCAATTTAGTTAAAATAATTTGATCAAAGTATGTAATTTGAGATATATAATAAGCTGTCTAATAATGTTCTTACTTTAGTCTCTTGTGTGGGTAGAGGCGAGATCTGGAATGAGTGTGGTAGAAACTGTACACCAACCTGTGATAACTCCGGAACCTGCCTGCTCGGAAACATGTATTCCTAGGTGTTAATGTTCTGCTGATAGACCATTCAGGAAAGGGAAAAGATGCATACAAGCAAAAAAGTGTTGTAAGTCAACCCTTGTGTGACTGGGACCGGATAAATATACGTGTGTAGGCTAGATTCAAATAAAATGAAATACAGATGGAATTGATCAAATATTATGTGATAAATAATTTATCACATAATGCGGTTAAATATATGTCTACTTTTCAAAACTAGTAATGTTGTTCTTTAACCCCTACAACACGGGGATCAACTTTAGTCGTCAGAATCTGACTTCTGTAGACATGAGATTCTGACGTCTAAAGTCGATCCCCACACTGTAAAAATAAAAATATTTAAAATGGTCGTATAACCATAACATAGGTATTCAAATAAATCAGAAAGATATAACGAAAGCATTTATGATGATTTCAAATTGAAAAAAAACATTTGACTTTCAAGGTTTTCATAAAAGAATTCATCGCTTTAAGTGTTAAATCTGCGGGATTTTCCAGATTCAAATTAAAGAAAAATACACTCCAATTACACCGTAAAATATATCACCATGGTTTGATGATGCTTTTCTCTGCACAAAAAATATATAACAAAAACCTGTAATTCCGTGAACAGTATACATATTTATATACGGAATACGGCTCAAATAACCTCAATGGACGTAGGCGAGTTTCCATCTGGCGAGACCCCAGAAAATCCACAATGTGTGAGTACTTGGCACATAAAGCGAATTTGCTTGGGATGAAAAATAGCTTGATGCGTCTAAAAAATGGCAGCTCAGCTTTATAACTCCCAGGAGACTGAGTTGGAATTTGAATGATAACAGGCCTTGCTTAGTTACTCTCGATGTTCAGAGCTTCCAGCTGGAAACATGCGATATATAAGATTTCATTCATTCATTTATTCATTCATTCATTCATTCATTCATTCATAATACATACAAACAATATATTGTATATAGCAAAACTGTGTGTCTGGAGGGTGAAATCCGAATTGTAATATAGGGCATTTGATCCCGATGCGTACCCTTATATTAAAACATTACAGACCATATACACGGTATTAATATTATTATCCCAATATAGATTTCAATTATGTGATATGAACACTATACCACCCACCACTCATATACATGTTGACTGATAGGAGAAAGGATATAGACCTACTTGGATATTTACGTCTTGCTGTTGACGAAGTCTTATCAAAATTGGTGTATGGCCAAAAGCTTTGATAATTAAAGTGTTAAAAAAGGAAGAGATAGATATTAGTATCATAGACCAGCAACAGTGACAATAACCTATCATACATGTATTATGTTGGTAATATTTTACAATATTACTGTCCTCAAAAGCATCGCCGTCTACCATGTTTGGAATATAATCACCAGTTGCATGTAGTAGGGAGAAGAGGGGACAATTAGTTGCTAAAGAATAATAGATAATGTAAGTTTGTTTCCTTGTCTGAATTGATGGCAAGGTTTGTATGTCTAGAGTATATTACTAAAGTGAGACCTGACACGCTTTACGGTACCTTTTAGCTAGTACGTTTTTAGCTAGTACGTTTTCTTTAATTCATTAACAAATTACGAATCCCAACATTAGCCCTTATGCTGTCGGAACATTTATGCGTTTTCAAGCAAATTTCAGATGAAATGAATTCAACTCAGTTTGCTATAATGCTTACTGGTGGATGCTTTGTCAATCTAATAAATAAATTTTGAAAACGCACCTTTTGAATAAATATTACTATTTTTGATCTTTTGGAGCTGGAAATTGCGTTAGCAATTCCAGCTTCAAATGGAGAAAAATAGTCCTAAGTAATTCGGCAGCATATGGGTTGAGTTGAGCAATACAGAGTATTAATTTTACATCGTCTGATTTAAATTGTTGATCGTAATTTAGGTTGTGTGTTTATGTATAGGTAAAGCTAATAGAGGTTTAGTGTGAACTAACTGTGGCATTTGCCGTCCCACATGTGACAACCATGTCATAGGAATCTGTACTTCAGATTGTAAGCAACATTGTGAGTGTATGCCAGAAAGACCAATTCTGAAAGGAAACACATGTGTGACACTGAATGAATGCTGTGAGTATAGTGCTTATATTATCACATATACATCTAGAGCGATACACAACATCTTTGTCTCTTTATACATTATATGTTTTCATTTCAAAGAAAAGCGTAACATAATTGGGGCGTATTAGTTTTGCATGTTTTATCATTTAATTAATACATTCAATTAAATAATACAATAATATAACAATTAGAAAAAAATAATAAATTGCTTAGCCATATGTTTGTGTCTTAAGAAACTTAAGATATATGTGCACAGTCGAAGTGAAAAGTCTTTATATTCCACATTTATTAACATTTTATTTGTGTTTATACTATTTACTTGTACCATGTACAATACTATTAATAATATTAACTATTTAAGCGCCAATTCGAGCTATAACTATTCCTAACGTTAAATATATGTTTCTAAAGCTGAAACTTACCATGTTAATTTATTCAGTAAAATTTAATATGACTGGTTGAAGTGTTAGTAAATTGAGGTTATGAATCACATGAGAGACGCACACCATGGGTGAAAATTACAAGTAACCCTTGCAATGCTGAAATATTTTTGTAAAAACTATGGAGAACAACCTTTTTTTTCTCAATTTGAAATCATTGTCTTAGTTAGCTCTTTCCCATTTATTTAAATACCTATGTTATGGTCCACGACCATTACACATATTTTATTCATTGCAATGCGGGGACTGTCGTTATACGGCAGAATCTGTCGTCTATCTAGACGGCAGATTCTGACGTATAAGGACGGTCCCCGCGCTGAAAGGGGGACACATATGAACAATCATGACACATAGGCTACCTCTAAATTCGTCTTCCACATATGTTCTTGTGCCATCCATGATTTTCCATGCTTTTTGCTGCTTAAGTATATAGGTATAAATATTTCATACTAATAAAACAATAGTCCACCTATTCCAGTGTCATTTGAAATACTATTATATTTATTAATACAACTTGAAGAAACATTTATAAGCTCACACAAATTACTTTTACAATATATACATGTGTATACATAATATATGTAATCTGTTTTTTTTTTGTTCCACATAAGTTCTTCTTACTTGTAATCTTTACATCCCTGACTGCAATAACGCTGGCTGACAACTTGTGTGGTTTGAATATAAAAAACGCTGAAACACAAACTTCCATCATGGCAGTTTTGAAATTATTTCCAAATATATTTTCTACTATAACGTACATTTTGTGTTTTAGTTTCTTTTGATCACTGTATTTTGTTATTGCTCTTCATACATATTTTCCTACGATTCTTTCAATGTATCTCATACAAATTAATTGTCGGTAACCATTGTAATTTTGCCAATCTAATTGATAATCGATAATTGAATAAATAAATATGTTGCCAATTATTCCATTGTAGATTTTATCTTAAACATTATTGCTTACAACTTCAGTTATTTTATATATTTCCTTATTTAGAACAGTACAATTGACAAATTAAGCTAATTTTAATAAAACCTTTTTTCTGAAGACAATGTTCACTTAAAAAAAAATACTATACAGTGTAATACTGATAACAGCCGCATGTTAAACTGGACTTAGCAACTTTTGTTTTTTATAAGTGTCTTAAAGATAACAAACATAGTCAGTTTCTTAGGTTCCAGCTGTTTTCAGACTAATTTCCTTGTCTGTTTCCTGTGGAGGTCTCTCATCCAGTGACTAATTAATTTTACGATGACAGCGGACAGGCAGAAAGACAATCAGGCAGGCGAGCGGGCAGGCAGGCAGGCAGGTAATCAGGCATGTGGACAGTAGAGACTATGTATTTTGATGTAGTGGAAACGGTTTTTTATATCTACAGTAGCTAAATCGTCTTTAGGCTCAATCAGTTGGGCGACAGTTTTAATATCTTCACACTGAAATGTCACCTTACAACAACTGTCATTCACTAACGTAACTGGCCTAATATTCAATATTAAGCGGAATTCATTATTCCGTTTTGCAACCACGTCATTCGCGAAACACAATGTGGCTTGTCAACACTACCAGCAAACCAGTAGTGGTTTAACGCCTCGTGTTTGCTGGTATGCGTTTAATAGCACGCTGGGCATTAGTGCATATTGCTGGCGGTGATTACAAGCAGACACCGACCCAATGTATGTTAAATGTTGGGCTAGTGTCGCTGGTGTTGGCCAGTATCCATTCAGCCCTAGTCAGTACTTTGTGCTTGTGGGAGTGCGTGCACATAGTATACAACGTCCCAATGCTGATTAAATGTTGGCCAGCATCATACACAATGGCCCGGCATCGTACTAATGCACATGACACCGACACATTGCCGGGTCAATGGTGGGCTTACGTGGCATTTAAACCAAAGCTGGGTTAATGTTGGCCCGCCATCTGTGAATGGGCCAACATTCAGCGTGGCGCCAAACACGACACAGTAACCCAATACTGGGCTAATGCTGACTCAGCGTCATAGACAGTGGGCCAACATTAGCCCAGCATTGGGTCAACGTCTCGTGTTTTACAGATCAAGGAAATTTAATAGAGACTCTATTGAGTTTCCTTGGACAGAACGTGGCAGACACTGAGCAGACAGAGGTAAACCAGCATGTCCCCACCTCTGTTTCCAGAGGGGGAGACATAATAATCAACAAGCGGTATAATCAGATAATACACATGTAGCATTATGTTCGGCTTGCTGTTTTTATCTCTAATCTCTAATCTACAATATTTACAACGAATCAATATTCTTGTTTTGTGTTTAGCCTAAGTCAACGGTTATATTACTATTAATATATTATCAACATTGATGTGAGGTTTGAATGAGTATAAATTTCAGACAGAGTAAGCTAAAAATGCGTCCATTAAGACATTAAATTTGACCGCGATGAATAAACAGTGATGTACATGTGATACTTTCCAGGACGTCCTTCTAAACCCTAGGCTGGGGAAAAGATATGTGCTAAAAAATAAAACATGTAAATACTCTAAAGGCTAACATCTGATCATAATGTCTGATATTTTATTTAACCCTTGTGCGGTTGAATTGTTTGGTTCTATTTTTCAGTTATTTGATGCTTGAATCGCAAACGCATGTTTAAGTTTCAAAGGGCGAAATGTTATTCAATTTAAAAAAAATAGACAACATTAGATTTCGTTGGAAGGTTACTCGAGTAGGTTTATATAAATGCTTGTAGTAAAACAAGGGTTCAGTTTATTTGAATCATACATTAACCCTTTCAACGCTGAAATATTTTTATATCAAATTTGGGGAGGATTTTGGTCAATTTGAAATCACCACAGATGTCTCAGTTGGCTCTTGCCGCTTCATTTGAAAACCTATGTTATTGGTCTACGGCCATTAGAATTTGTTTACTCTTACAGTGCGGGGACTTCATTAACTTAGCAGCATAAGGGTTAACCCTTTCAGTACGCCACGACGGCCCACGTACTGAAAGGGTTAACCATAGTGCTTCACACTCTATCAGATCTGCTCTACTCGTATGTAAATTATTTCTGATACTGATGAAAAATGGTAGAACAACTTAGCCAATCATAGCTGGACATTAAAAGTTATATCTGCTTTGACCAAATCGTAAATTTTGCCTCTCTGCATTGCCATTTAAACCTTACAATTCTGAAATATATTTATAAAAACCATGCAGATCACAGTTTTTTTCAATTTGAAATCATCATAAATGTCTTAGTCAGTTTTTTCCGCTTCATTTGAATACCTATGTTATAAGTCTACGGCCATTATATATTTTTTTTAATTCTTTCAGTGCGGGGGCCCTAGGGTAGTGGTTAGCACCGCTGACTTTCACGCCAGAGTTCGGGGCTCGGTTCCCGGTCTCGGCGGTTTGAAAGAGACAAAAAATGTGTCTGGAGGACAGTGGCATCTCAATCATGTCACCATCCTCAGGAGGTTCTCCTGGCCCGGTCTAGCCTATATGTGCAGGTATATATATAGGTGGCCTAAAGCCCGATACATTTCATTTCATTTCTTTCCGCTTCATTTGAATACCTATGTTATAAGTCTACGGCCATTATATATTTTTTTTAATTCTCTCAGTGAGGGGATTGACTTTAGACGTTAGATTCTGACGTCTAAAGTCAATCCTCACGCTGAAAGGTTCAAGTTGTTAAACTCATCAACCAAAACACAGGGATAACTGAATATGTATTTTACACCTCCGTGCATTCATATTAATGCTGCGATGATTTGTAAGTACATCAATAGAACGATAAAAAAAAGTATTTCTCAGATCATTTAGATACGTATTTCAGATTATTCCCCCTAATCCTTTGTCTTGGTCCTGAAAGGGTATATTTAAACACAAATATATTTTTCCTATGTTGATTAGTAGCGGGGATATTAAAACATGTATTTTCTGGCGGCCATTTTTAAAAAAATGACCACTATTGAGATAAAAATATTAAATTAGCGTATGTGTAATTATTGGTCTGTATATTTAGACATCAATTTTTGTCTAAAAATTAAAATCAATTAGAAACTAGATAATAAAACACGTATATCCTGGCGGCCATTTTGGAAAAAATGACTTTCACGATGGTCAAATTTAAAATTTCCGTATTTATAATTGTCTTTTTTATAATCCTTGGCCCATAAAATGTATGTTTAGAGACCAACAGTTTCTAATTCAACATACGTGAATTAGAAACTGATATATTGAGACATGTATATTCTGACGGCCATTTTGAAAAATGGCCACCATTGGTATGTTTTCCTAGCATGCAAAATTTCATGCTTTTATCATAAATGAACAATTTTTTTACCAGTTAACCTAACTAATAGGGTACCCAGTCGTCCCAGTGTGCATTAAATATATTTATGAATATTGCTCTTCATTACACATAATATATTAAAGGTGATCTATCACCTCTTATATGGTATGAATAAGTATATCCTTATATGGGGTGATTGGCTATCATGTGACCCTCTCAGAGGGTCACATGATAGCCAATCACCCCATATAAGGAAACACTTGTGTCCCATCTTGTGGCAACTTTGTGTTATTTGTCACAAAATTATTCATACTATACCAGGGGTGATAGATCACCTTTAAATGGTCAGCTTTGCTCACAAAATATATTTATTCATTCATTCATTCATTCATTCATTCATTCATTCATTCATTCATTCTTTCTTTCACATTCAAAATACACCTCCACCCACCCGCACATGCAACATGGATTCTACAGGACAGTAGGCAAAAATTGGTAATCACAATAATCCATCTTTCACCACTGACCTGTGTTGACATCCTTTCCTGTGTGGCATTTATCAAGTGTCATCTGATGTGAATATCAGCAAACAGTACACTCAATCAAACACAGCATACCCTCCTAGAATAAAATCAGCATCAGAACAACGTGTGGGATATTAGGCCAGCAACAGGATTAATGCATGGACCCAATACCTGTTTAATGTTGGCCCACCGTCTACGACGCTGGCCCAACATTGAACCGACATTGCATGATGTCTCTTTTTCGCTGGGTAGTGTAGGCTGTGATCCTTCATGACAAGGTCAGAATATGTCACAGGCAACATATTTATTTTCTTAAAACCGCAAAAAAGAAGCCATCTATATTTCTAAAATGCAGTGTTTTGTGAATCTGCCCCTTACTCTTACTGTCTGCATACCTGCCTCATATACATATGACACATTTCTGTCACATTTACTGACAAAATACGCGAAAGGGATGTACATATTATTATAATAACTTATAAGAAATTGATAAATACATATATAAGATGTCCAGGGCCTAGTTTCACCAGCCTGACTTAAGTCAAAATTTTGTCTGTATACAACTATCAAGACGTGATTCCGTCTCAACCAATCAGTGAGCTTAAGACTTACTTAAGTCCACTGACTCAAGTCCACGTAATGTTGATGAAACCGGCCCAGGTCTGTACGCATGTACTTATAAGCGTGATTTTTTTTATCAGTGGTATACAGTACTTCGTTATACAGCATATAACTAACTGATCCTGTTGTGACTGGCATTAGGCCAGGTAAATCCACTTATC
>OZ024909.1:75326464-75333964 GCA_964017125.1 Flabesymbios commensalis | reverse complement strand
ATAAATCTCACAAAATTATTGGAGTCAGAGAAGGTAAGGAATTCATCAAACGTAACGAGCCCCCTTACCCCCCGTGTCATCGTCACAGCCATCAATTGATGGATATGTACTGTATACAATGTAAGCAGCCAATGTGTAACACCTGCTCCATATCTGTCCATGACGGCCACAAGCGCAGTGAGCTAGAGAGGCAGGGGGCAGTTTGTAAAATAAAGCTGGAACAAACGAGTAAGTACACGGATATGTTAATAGAGGATGTAAAACAAGCTATGATGAAGAGCAAGCAGCAGGCACAACAAGCTGACAGAGATATTGATGATGTATGTGACAATATCAAGTCTACGTTTAAGGCAATACGTGATAAACTAGATAAAGAAGAGAACAAAATGTTGTCAGAGATTCACAGTGTCCGCAGACGTGTTAATAAGGTGGTAGATGTCACTGCAGACGGTCAGGCCATGACACTGGCCAGTCTGCAGAGTGTGAGATCTTGTCAAGTTGAGCTGGCTGACACAGAACTACAGACCCATTTCTATATTGCCAGCTATCTCAAAAATATTCGAACGTGTTTTATTTAATCAAATTGACGAATATTTCTCCTCTCATAATCTATACAACGACAGTCAGTATGGGTTTAGGAAAAAACACTCTACCGAACATGCAACATTAGAATTAGTGGATAGAATTTCACAGGAACTAGATAAAGGTAATACACCATTAAATATATTTATTGACCTATCAAAGGCATTTGACACATTAGATCATAAATTACACAAATTGAATCACTATGGTTTCGATGGTCCAGCGCTAAACATAATGAAAAGTTATTTGACAGATCGAAAACAATACGTAGAATTTAAAAATGTTGCATCCACACAAAACAGAATTATTACCGGAGTACCACAAGGTTCAATATTAGGTCCCCTATTGTTTATAATATACATTAATGATATTTCAGAAGCGAGCAAACTTTTTAATTTCATAATCTACGCCGACGATACGGCCCTTAATAGCACCCTGAATGTTTTTAAGTTTAATGAGCAATTCTCCGAAAATATCAATACAGAATTGAGCAAAATAAATGACTGGCTAAGAACCAATAAACTTTCCCTAAATGCAACGAAAACAAAACTAATGATATTCCACAAGCCTCAAAAAAAAGTTGAATGTCGTCTTCTACAGATTAATGGGACAGAAATTGAACGTGTTCAAGAATTTAATTACTTAGGCATTCAACTAAACGAACATCTTACTTGGAAAAACCATGTGAATAAAATTGTCAATAAAATTTCTAGATCTATTGGGATATTAAACAAATTAAAACGTTGCCTACCACAAGATACCCTATATCTTTTGTATAACTCTCTTGTACTCAGTCATTTAAATTATGGTATCTTAGCCTGGGGATATCAAACTGATAGACTCTACAAGCTACAGAAAAAAGCAGTTAGAATAATTTGCCTTGGTAAATTTAATTGTCATTCAGAACCATTGTTTAAAAAACTTCAACTACTAAAGATTAAAGATATACACACACTCCAAGAGCTTAAATTTTATCATCAACTGAAAAATAACCAGCTGCCGTCATATTTCCGCAACATGACCAACGACCATGGCCTGGATACTCACCCATATCCTACACGCCACAAAAATAAATTACGCTTGCCCAGTACAAATCACGAATTCGCAAGGAAATGTATCCGATACAGTGCAATAGAAACAGCAATAAATACTTCTAACCATATTATCGAAAAAGTAAACACACATAGCCTACACGGTTTTATGACTTATTTTAAGAAAATAACTATTGATCAATATGAGTCATCGTGCAGACTAAACAATTGTTACGTTTGTCATAATAGGTGATTAGTTAAATAAATCTTTTTATAGATGCATCTAATATATGTATATAGGAACAAGTTATATTGTCTATGTTTCGAAACTAATTCAATACAAATTATATAATATAATTGTATGTACTGTATAAATGTCGACTGTCATAACTTTTATATTGCTCTGCAATTAATTATTTTTGTTTTTCATACATGTATGTATCATTATATAGAAGGTTAAATTCGCGTCGATTTATATTTATATGAACAATTTCTTTATGATTATCATATTGTATGCCATATTATGTAAGCATAATAATAATGTATATTTATTTAAAACCATTTGTTCATTGTACTCATAAATGATTTAATCTTATTATATTTTTGTATTAATGAATATACTAAACATGTTAAATATAGTGATGTATTCCCGGCAAACACCGGACGCTGGGCCGGTGTTGATTTAGTGTTGGCACAGAGTCGGAGACGATGGGCCGGCATCGGATCAACAGTGGTTCGTCGTCTCGTGTTTGCTGGGGAACCGCTATGTGTTTCTTCTCTATAAAATATATATGAATCTGATGACTTTAACCCAGGGAACCACTTTTCTCGAACATGTTAGTATCAAATATGTCACGCGTTTTTATTGTATTTCTATAATATATATTCAGCTTCATCTCATCATCTGTACATAATTCATTTCTCTTCTACAGTTTGCACTGTTTTTAATGAATAACAAAGTCACTTCCCTGACCGTCCCTTTCAATAAGTGACGTTAAGCAACCTTCTTACTCACATTACCGGCCGATATGTATATTTTATATATAATGTAATTAATTGTTTATCATTGTTGTAGGGTGGCTCCTTTGATAGCGACATGTGCTTATGTCTTAAAAGGAGTCTCCCTCACCATATTGTATTATATATTGGTGGAATAAAGCTATCTGTCTGTCTGTCTGTCTGTCTGTCTGTCTGTCTGTCTGATCGTGTGTATGATTACGTAACAGCCACAGAATCACTACAGCGAGATATAGAGAATCACGTGACTGACTTAGCAGGATTCACGTGGAGCTGTGAAATCATCAAGGAAAGTAAACCTGGCGAAATGATTCAAGGGCGAGTTGACATCAAGCAATCTGAGGTGGTACTGAAAAAGCAAGAGGAAGTAGGTAGGATCCGCTTACAGAAGCAAGATAAAACTGGAGTGATGGGTATGGTGGTGTACAAGGAACGTGTTTATGTTGTACATCACAAAGGTTTATTTGTATACTGTTATAACCCTGATGGTTCACTCAATGAGAAGTATGAACATGAAGGTGGTGCAGAAACTAGTGTTCAGGGAATGTGCATGTCGATACATGGTGGCACCACGATGCTGGTTGTAAGTGACTTCACTAACCGAGCGCTGGTCTGGATTACAATTAGTGGTGGCGTCATGAAGCACCACCATACTCAACAGGTTAAATATAAACCTTGTGGTTCATACAATGACAGAGGTCACCTGATGGTGTGTAGTCCTGTCAACCATAAGATTCACAGCTACACAGGAGCAGGGCAGCGATTTTCCGAGATCACCCTACCCGATGACGTCGATCCGCGCTATGTAACACGTCATGAAGGCGACCAGTATGTCATCACAGACTGGGTGAATCACCAGGTGGCGGTGATTGACGGAGTGGGACATGTGAAGAGACGATACAAGGATGATATACACGGCGTGAAACTGAATAAACCATTAGATATAACCACAGATAGACACGACAGAATACTCGTTGTGGACAACAAAGAGCACTGTGTACTACAGATGTCCCCGGACGTGGAAGAGGTGAAACAGCTGCTCCGGGGATACGTGAGATGGCCATCATGTGTATGTCTGGATGAGGAAAATCACAAGATGTATGTCACTGCTGAAGATATGCATGGTATAGACTTTGTGTTTGTTTATGATTACAATGTCCTCACTGGCGGGAAAACATTTACTGAGAAGATAACTAAACTAGACATGGTAGCTGTAATGTGAACACTCCAAGTGCTGAAGCAAAAAAAACATTATATATATTTAGATTTTTCTGATCGATTTAAAGCTGAAATAAAACATCCAGCTTTAACATGTTTAACATCTGGTTGACGTGAAGTAAATGAAGAAAAAAATGCTTAAGAGTATATATTATGATAATACGTTAGATGAGTTCTGTGGATAATATTATAATACGTTACATGAGTTCTGTGGATGATATTATAATACGTTACATGAGTTCTGTGAATAATATGATATTACGTTATGTGAGTTCTGTGGATAATATGATAATACGTTACGTGAGTTATGTGGATAATATGATAATACGTTACGTGAGTTCTGTGGATAATATTATCGTTATGTGAGTTCTGTGGATAATATGATAATACGTTATGTGAGTTCTGTGGATAATATTATAATACGCTATGTGAGTTCTGTGGATAATATGATAATACGTTATGTGAGTTCTGTGGATAATATGATAATACGTTATGTGAGCTTTGTGTATAATATGATAAGACGTTATGTGTGTTATTTTGATAATAATATTATGTTGATACATTACGTGATTCTGTCGATAATATTATATTATGTTACGTCACTTCTGTTGGCAATATGCCTAGTACGTTGCATTCAGTATACATGATGTTATGTAGCCAAGTACAATATGTTGATGTAATATACACATATTGTATCACATCATGTTCTTGCAAAATTAAAATGAAATGAATCGGGCTTTAGGCCACCTTTGTGCACAAATAGGCTAAACTGGGCCAGGAGAACCTCCTGAGGATGGTGAGATGAATGGGATGCCACTGTCCTCCAGACACAGGATTCGAAATTCGAGCCCTGGCGGTCTGAGGCCGAGCACGCTACCTCTCGGTCACGGAGGCTCCTGAGTTTCACGCGTGGATGGGGAAGAAACATCTTTCAAACCGCCGAGACCGGGAACCGAACGCCGGACTCTAGCGGTGCTAACCACTACCCTAGGGCTCCCGCCCATCATGTTCTTGCATATAACATAGGTAGTGTAGGATTGATTATCTACAGTGTTAATGTGAAACAAATATAAAATTAACCTAACATCAGAATATCCATCCCAATTGATTTCATGAAGCGTTATATATGTCAATTATTATATTTAGAATCATTACTCAGTGAGAATTACCACTCGCAAATGATAGCATGGCTATTCAACCTTGATGTATAAAATTATTATCAATAAAGATGTAATTGATATGTTTATTATACAATTTTGTTGTTATTTTAGCTCAGTTTTTGTATGTTTATTGCTTATGTAGGATAAGTTGCGCTGATAGCCTTAGATTGTTTGTGAGTCGCTTGCTTGACGCATAGTATAATACAGAATCGTCTGGTTGATACGTGGTACAATACAGAATCGTTCGGTAGTAACTTTACACAATCATCTAATTGACACGTGACACAGTAAATAATATCCTGCTTGACACGCGACAAAGAACAGGATTATATTGCTTGACACAGTACAGCACATACTGCTTGACACGCGACACAGTTCAGAATCGTGTGCTTGACACGCGACACAGTTCAGAATCGTGTGCTTGACACGCGACACAGTTCAGAATCGTGTGCTTGACACTTGACAAAGTTCAGAATTGTGTGCTTGACGCGCGACACAGTTCAAAAACGTATGCTTGACACGCGACACAGTTCAGAATCGTGTGCTTGACACGCGACACAGTTCAAGAAGGTATGCTTGACACGCGACACAGTTCAGAATTGTGTGCTTGACGCGCGACACAGTTCAAGAACGTATGCTTGACACGCGACACAGTTCAGAATTGTGTGCTTGACGCGCGACACAGTTCAAGAACGTATGCTTGACACGCGACACAGTTCAGAATTGTGTGCTTGACGCGCGACACAGTTCAAGAACGTATGCTTGACACGCGACACAGTTCAGAATTGTGTGCTTAACGCGCGACACAGCTCAGAATTGTGTGCTTGACACGCGACACAGTTCAGAATTGTGTGCTTGACGCGCGACACAGTTCAAGAACGTATGCTTGACACGCGACACAGTTCAGAATTGTGTGCTTGACGCGCGACACAGTTCAAGAACGTATGCTTGACACGCGACACAGTTCAGAATTGTGTGCTTGACGCGCGACACAGTTCAGAATTGTGTGCTTGACACGCGACACAGCTCAGAATTGTGTGCTTGACACGCGACACAGTTCAGAATTGTGTGCTTGACACGCGACACTGTTCAGAATTGTGTGCTTGTATTGATACGCGACACAGAACATAATTGTTTGCCTGACACGCGACATGGTGCAGAATCGTGTGGTTGATTCATAGCACCGTGTTTCTTGCAAATGATTCTACAGAATAAGCTAGACGATCGAAATATAAATAAGATTTGGATTAATTCAATCAGCACAGCATATGAACTACAAACAAACCTTTTCATTAATCTCCATGGTAGAAAAATCATTGTCTATCCCAGAAAACACGACACTTTGAAATAATGTTGGATTATTGTTGGGCCAGCGCCGGAGACGTGGACTAGTATTAACAAGCATTGGGTAGACATGTCGTGTTTGCTGGGATGTCTTGTAATCTATTACTAGTTATAGCTATAAACCTATTAATCCTTAACTCTTACAACGCCGAAATATGTTTTTATATAAAACATGGGGACCAAAGGGTTTTTCTAATTTGAAATCATCATAGATTACTTAGTCGGCTTTTTCCGTTTCATTCTAATACCTATGTTATGGGTCTACGGCCATTGTAAATATTTTAATTCTTTCAGCGCGAGGATCGACCTCAGACGTGAGAATCTGACGACCATGGACAATAAATTGTGACGACTAAGGACGGTCCCAGCACTGAAAGGGTTAAAACGCTGCATTATGAGATGGATTTTTTACTCATTTGAAGTTGTATCTCGCTACTGTGACCCACAACTTCAAGTAGGAGAACATGACTCTAATATCCACAATTTGAACTAGCAATGTAGCAAAGCAGATGTGTCGTTTTGCTTCACTGAACCATAACATTGCGGTGGACGCTGACCATGATTCGCATGTTCACTCGTGGAATCATGACGACAAATCTACTGTAATTTACATTTCTCATTCCAATTTTCTTGTTATAAGGAATAAAATAAAGCCACAAAGCGGTTACAGACGCAATTACTACTATAAAGATAAACTGCGTTCAGTTTTAATCGCGAAATTTAAAAACTTGTCATATTGCCTAATCTTTGCAAGACTTTTCCATACTTTGCGATTTTTTTGATGTTAATCGAAAAGGAGCACAACGTCACTCTGGAGAAATATGATTTTAAAATAGGGCCTACATGTCATCTCGCTTCAGATAATTATCCTGGTTCCAGACACTTGGGTCGCAATCTTTGTCTGGGAAACGTTGCAAAGCTTCAACACGCAAAGAAGGGAAGAAGAAAGGGTAATATATAATGATTATATCAGGATTGATAAGTATGATCAGATACAATGAGATGTCGTCGTGCTTTGTAATCTTTGCTTATCATAATCTATACTGGCAATGTTCTATCTTCCTTCCGTGTTGTCGTGTATTTTCTCACAATTGAGACATCTATAACATCTATAACATCTGTTTGCTGATATCAATAGTGGTAGATTG
>OZ024909.1:75293964-75321464 GCA_964017125.1 Flabesymbios commensalis | reverse complement strand
CAGTTTTAATCTCGAAATTTTAAAACTTGTCATATTGTCTATTCTTTGCAAGATTTTTCCATACTTTGCGATTTTTTTTATGTTCATCGAAAAGGAGCACAGCGTCACTCTGGAGAAATATGATTTTAAAATAGGGCCTACATGTCATCTCACTTCAGATAATCTTTGTCTGAGAGACGTTGCAAAGCTTCAACACGCAAAGAAGGGAAGAAGAAAGAGTAAAATATAATGATTATATCAGGATTGATAAGTATGATCAGATACAATGAGATGTCGTCGTGCTTTGTAATATTTGTTTATCATAATCTATACTGGCAATGTTCTATCTTCCTTCCGTGTTGTCGTGTATTTTCTCACAATTGAGACATCTATAACATCTATAACATCTGTTTGCTGAAATCAATACTGATATTTTTTCAAATTAATTATAAACATTATATACGTAAAAGAAGTACAATGTGTTTTAAACATATATTGTGGTTGTGGTCCTAGTAAATTAAATGATTTGCAAAATAACATGATGGTAGATTGATGAGAATGATGGTAGATTGCTTTCATAGACAACTTGAAACAATGAATTTGGACGTCCGGTGTTTTTTTATTGCCGCTTCCACAGTGCGCATAGCTAGTGTACTTTGTTTAAAGCAGATAACATTAATCCTACATATATCAGATCATGTTTTCCAGAATAAGAAATGATAAATAATTCCCCATAATATCAGAGTATCTTTGTCAGAATAGTTCAGGTTAATTCTCCACATATCAGCTCTATCCTGTCAGCCATGAGTTATCTCTACCGCCTACAAACACAGACATATACTTGTTTCTGTTATAATCTATGGTCGCCAGATAAACTTTATCAGCGGAAGCCACTTGTGTTTTTCGTATAAATTATGCCTTATCTTTCTCGCCTGCAATGACAGGCAGCCAATTGTCTTGGTGGTTGTGGAATCTCCTATCTGGCCCGATCTAAATCTTGTCTTGTGTGAGTTGAACAAACGATGTAACCGATTCTTCACTTGGTGATAAGTGAGGGTGTGTCGCGTTGGGTTGTTGGAATCGCACTCTTGTTTCTATCCTGGTCCAGCTACTTGGAGCTGTGATTGCTACATATTATTCAATATTTTTCGTGGATTGTCTTCTATGTACACATCACATCTCTTAAGACCTGATTTTTGTTTTTTTAATTGAAATATACCTCGAATATGAATAAATACCCCCCGAAGCTGCTCAAAAAGCACATGAGACAATGTAAAAATACGTCAGCTTCTGGGGGCCGCTCAAGTAACTCTGCCCTTCGGCTTTCATCTCAAGCTTTTTCTAGATACGACCCTGAATAATATCATCCTACGGATGCCCCAACACCTCAATGTTGGGTTAATGTTGAGCCAGCGTCAAAGACGTTGAGTAAACATTGACCCTTACAGTGCGGGGACCGATTTTAGACGTCAAAATCTGACGTCCATAGACGTCAGATTCTGACATTTTAAATCGATCCCCGCACTGGAAGAAATAAAATAGTTATAATGGGCGTAGATCCATAACATAGGTATTCAAATGAAGCAGAAAGAGCTGACTAGGACATTTATAATGATTTCAAATTTCAATTTTTAATTTAACTTCTCTTGTTTTTCTGTGATAGAATAGGATAGGATAGCTGCCTTGTAGCTCCTCCCACCATAAAATTGATGATTTATCTGAGATGAGGTACAATAATCCAAGATAATGAACATATTAGAAAAAATATATAAAGGTGCAGATTTATATTATGATATCAAGTGTGAAGACCTATCATCCGACTTTACATCTCACCCCCTGGTTACTGGACCTGTTCATTCGCTAGCGATTTTAACTCCACGGAGAGCATACAGTCCTGCAACCGTTTGGGCGCATTGAACTTATCGTACACATTGCCATCTCTGTCCTACCAGGTACTCATTTCTACCTGAGTCAAGTGAAACATTTGAGGGTGAAGTGCCTTGCCCAAGGACACAACATCTTAACAATGTCCCAAGATTGAGAGGAGAGAAACATGATATTTCTCTGAAAATTCTGCACCAAGCGGGATTCGAAACCGCACGGCAGGCAGAGACATTGGCAGAGAGCTACGCTCTAACCATTGCGCCATGTCCCTCTCTAAATAGGCCTATGTGCTAGCTAGGCGGGCCCAGTTTATTCTCTATGTGCGCAAGGATGGTTTATGATGATTGGTGAACTGATTAGATATGTACCTCGGGGAATCATCATAATAAATGATTTCCCAGATGAAATCCATCTACTTGTAAAGGGCTTTTATCTGTTCTGCAGTGAATGTTAACCATTTAAGAGCCAACACGAAGTCGATGTTATCCCTAACACGACTATAATAATGTTCATTACGAATAGTGAGTGTTCAAACATTTCTAACTTATATGGTCTCAAATCAAAAAAAAATGAGTATTATTTTCAACCACTTGAAGTTGTGGGTCGCGCTAGCGAGACACATCAATAGGCCGGTGAAATTGTAAATAAGATAATTTAGCGGATAGATTGTTAACATAGGATGCCGCTCTTTGATGCATGAAGCTTTGATCAATAGACTTGAAATAACAATAACATGTTCAGACCGTGTTATGAATGATTAGGCGCTCTAATAACATGGTCATTTTTAAAATGTGTATGTACCTCGTATGAATCGCTCAAATATATAATAAAGTAAATTAAGCCAACACAGACATTTCAAATACATTGACGATTATGAGCCACGATGTCGTAAACTAGATTTTGAGGGAAATCAGGTACGTTTGCACATGTAATTCCTGATGACCAATACGTATCTATGAAACTATATCAATCAATCAATCAATCAATCAATCAATCAATCAATCAATCAATCAATCAATCAATCAATCAATCAATCAATCAATCAATCAATCAATCAATCAATCAATCAATCAATCAATCAATCAATCAATCAATCAATCAATCAATCAATCAATCAATCAATCAATCAATCAATCAATCAATCAATCAATCAATCAATCAATCAATCAATCAATCAATCAATCAATCAATCAATCAATCAATCAATCAATCAATCAATCAATCAATCAATCAATCAATCAATCAATCAATCAATCAATCAATCAATCAATCAATCAATCAATCAATCAATCAATCAATCAATCAATCAAACAATCAATCAATCAATCAATCAATCAATCAATCAATCAATCAATCAATCAATCAATCAATCAATCAATCAATCAATCAATCAATCAATCAATCAATCAATCAATCAATCAATCAATCAATCAATCAGTCAGTCAGTCAGTCAATCAATCAATCAGTCAATCAATCAATCAATCAATCAATCGATCAATCAATCAATCAATCAATCAATCAATCAATCAATCAATCAATCAAAAACAAACAATCAATCAAGCAATCAATTAATCAATCGATCAACTTCTGTAGCGCTTAAATCCACGATGATCGGAGCTCAGAGGCGCGACAAACATAATCGTAATCAGACTCATAGTTACAAACCGTTTGCGTTTGTTTTCTAGGCCAACTAGACCATAGAGGATTTATTTCGGAAAAAACTGACAATAAAAATGATTTCAATTTCTTCCGGAAACTAATTTGTGTTTTCACAGAGAGAATTTCTAAAGCAAGTTCTTTCCAAAGTTTAAGTGCAGCAACATTATAGGCCCTGCTTCCTACCGCGCTTCTGACCCGTGGAACATTCAGCTGATCACTGGAATGAAGTGTACGTACCTTTCGCGATGGCTGAAGCATGTTTTGAATATAACTGGTTGTCCACTGGAACACAATTTAAATTTGATTCTGTAACGAACAATCAATTACAAATACATTCGCGAAAGTATTTGGTGTGATCACTTTGACCAAACCTATTTCTGCAAGTTGATGGAGCTCTTTATAGTGGGAGGGCATGATAAAACAATCTTGTATTTTCGGATTGTGCGCTGCAGAGACAGTAGCTGGCAGGATGTATATCGATCTTCTCACCAGATGTCGCTTTATCAACAGAAAAGTACGGTAAATTCGATTTGAAAACAGGTCAGTGAGGATAGGTAGATGATCACTGTCTGACTCTATTAAATCTTAAATATATTTGTCACAAAAAGTATATATCACAGTTTTTGAGAATGAAATAAGGGTTTAAACATTAAAAAAAAACTTATGCTCGGGCACAAATTAAACAAATATGAGTAATTTTACATTGCGCTTTAAGAATGATTTATTTTGCGATGACGTTTTGATTATATTAAACCAATCTTTAGGGCTAAAAATATTGTATGCTGATGAAACATTTATCAATGTTTCTATGTTTGACAGTTGCTACTTTATCGCTTATATATAACCTGTTGCGTTTTAAATTTAAATAAAAACCGTAAGCGGTGGGCTTTCATTTGCTATAATTATGTACACATTTTGATTTTAGAGCAAGTTCAGTAATATTGTTCAGAATGTGAAATACATTGAAAATATTATGTATTTCTATCTCAGAGAAATATTTATATTAATATGATGTGTTTGTACCCCAGTCCAATAAAAGCCACATTATGATGTATTTTCATTTCAGTGCAATTATAAGTCTAGTATTGCTAAAAGCCACATATGATGTATTTTTATTTAAGTGTAATTATAGGTCTAGTATTGCTTAAAGCCACATATGATGTATTTTTATTTCAGTGTAATTATAGGTCTAGTATTGCTAAAAGCCACATATGATGTATTTTTATTTCAGTGTAATATGTCTAGTATCGCTAAAAGCCACATATGATGTATTTTCATCGCAGTGTAATAGGTTCAAGTTTCGCTAACAGCTAAATATGATGTATGTGTAACATCCTAGTGTAATATGTTAAGTATCGCTAACAGCCAAATATGATGTGCCTGTATTCCAGTGTAATATATCTGGTGTCACCAAAAGACTCATTTTTTAAAAACCAAATTACAAGAAAGATACATTTTGGTCGTGAATATTATTACAAATCTTTTTTCCGGAATATTGTACAGCTCTATTGACCATTAAAAAAAATCCCAATCGGTGTGTGCAGGTTTGAAAATGTTCGTGTAAAGTGTGTATGGTTTTGATTATTTGTTATAAATATGAATGAAAATAATTCTGGAGGTTTATTGTTATTAAATTGATACATGACTATTATTATGCATTTCCTGAATATATATAGTTTTGCTTTTCTGTTTAACAAGTTTAGATAAATATGAGGTGCGATCAGCTTAATACGAAAAGGTGGTCCAAGTCCTTTATTCTACCCCCGACCAATAGAAGAGTGGTTCAGCCTGTCACATGATGAGATCGGCCAAATACCGCCGTCATTTAGTTGTTATTTAAATTAGGGGGTAGAATACGAGACTTGGGCCTCAATTTAAGATATGCAACAGGATGCATACATCCGACGAGGAAGCTAAAAAGGTTAGCATACATGGTCTATACTACTGTATTTTTGCCTGATGTTTTTTGTGACAGGATAATATTTATCCACATCAAACAGCCATCTCGACTAATGTCGTTACATCTCGTGTTCTGTACCAGACTTACCTGAAGCTATTGTAACGCACTCGTGCCGAGGATGTGTGACGTATCACACAAAACCAAAGTAACTCGGAGACTTCAATAAGATCAAGGGTAAATATGGAGGGAAAGGTCAGACGATTTCTAGCTAAATAAATAAGGAGGTTAAAACAGTTTAATACTTTATTAAAGCATACCAAAACACACAACAATAACATTAGTCTATGAATAAATAGATATGGCAACAGTTCTTAAGTTAAATGAATAG
Organism: Flabesymbios commensalis; assembly: GCA_964017125.1. Taxonomy (NCBI): domain Eukaryota; kingdom Metazoa; phylum Annelida; class Polychaeta; order Terebellida; family Flabelligeridae; genus Flabesymbios; species Flabesymbios commensalis. Next base: position 75,315,654 of record OZ024909.1, on the reverse strand, counting down.
ATTATAAATATAATGTACACAATTTATAGCAAATAGAAGGCAATATTAAATAAACAATTATATCTGGATACTGTTCACAATGTCTAAGATGACAAATTATTATGATGGGAATGGTAGCTGTAGTCTAGGCCCATAGTCAAAGTAGGTAAAGATGTGTAGAAATCTCAGTCATGCTGCCTTGACCATACAGGTAGGATTGTAGTCTATCTATTAAAGATGAAATATAGCTGAATAATGTATGTGACTAAAATCGTAGATCAAACTTGAAGATGGGTAGAAATCCCCTGCTGAGGCCATTTAGTCGTTAAAGATGAAATTATAGTTGATAGTAGGCCTAGATCTCTCAATCAGTCAATGAAGTCAAATATGAAATTGTCAAAGTAGTCTAGTCTATAGTCTATTTAAAGAAATGATGGATTATTGTAATTTAGTAGATGTGTAAAAAGTCTCGAAGTGTATAGTTTAGTCATGAGAAGTCAAGTTATAGCCTAACAGTTAGTTGTCTAAGTTGTTAAGAAATAGTAGAATAATCTCTGTATATAAGTGATGTTGAAGTAGTCTAGCAATCAATTAATTAACTTATCTAGGCTAATTCTAAAGTTGAGCTAGAATTAGTCTACAAAGTCTAGATCGAGTCTAAAAGAAATAGTCTAGTCTAGAATGTTGATTTGGGAAGTCAAATCATTCATAGATGAAGCTGTCAGTTGATCACAATCACTAGGCCTAACTTTAGAACAGAAGAAATAAACAAACATTGTAGTCACATAGGCATAGTCTAGTTTTAGTCTATTGACAGCTATGAATAAGGTCAAGGTTATCAAACACTTTGTTGACATGATAATCTGGAGACTGAACTGAACCACTGAACTTTCTAAGTAAGCCCAGCAATAAAAATAGACTATCGGCTCCCTGTCCATTTGTTGCACATATAGAAACTCAACATGAAGACCAGTGAGTAGAATTAAAGATGATCCCATTGAAATCAGTAGAATATGAAGATATTTGAAGTTGTAACTTGTAAGTTGTAGCCTGTAGGTCTATGCCAGTCTGTTGAAGACCATCATGTTTCTTCTGCATGCATGAAGGTGACCAGGCGACCCCCTCCCCCTGACGACCCCTTGGCCAATCTGCCAGTCAGTAGTTTGTAGGTGGAGCTCTCAGACAACAAGCTCCCAGAATGTATTCAAATATCTATATTTATCAAGATTGGACCCTCTGGCCACGCCCACTCGAGCTCTGGTTGGCTCACGTGCATCTGCCCACTGATGATGGACAGGTGGAAGCATGCACCCAGAATCCAGTCACTGAGGATGGTACACACACAAATAAATCATCCACAATACGAGGCGAAACACTAATATAAGTCTTAAATATATAGAATTCGATCGTAGCCGTAACAAGAATCACACTGATATGTTTATGACGATAATTAAAGTTGATCTGACTGTGTAATAGTTGACAACAGGCGTTGACTTGATGTCCCTAAAATGACAGTCACCATCTTGCTATGAATAATTTATGCACCTCCACAGTCACATGACCTGGCAGTCTGATCAGCTGTCTCTGTCAAACTTAGTGAAACCAGTCAACATTCTAGGTCTAGAATCTATTAGATTTATAAATACAACCAAATAACTAAACTCCCTTAACTAGAAGAAATAACACTAATTCATACATGAAGTAATAAAATTATAACAATATATTCATCCACTGACAGTGAATAGACTAGACTAACAACAAATGCTGAAATAGGCTAGTCTATCACTCACAAACGTCATATAGCTTCAAGACTATTCAGACCATAATCATAGGCCTAGCCTATATAAACTTGAACTGAAGTTGAACCAAAACAAGGACGACTGCATGAGCGTTACACTATATTTTTATGTTGTCTATGCTGAACCCTTAAAGCCTGAATTAATTTGTAAAAAAACATCGCAATCAAAGGGTTTTTTTCAACTTGAAATCATCATAAATGTCTTAGTTAGCTCTTTCTGATTCATTTGAATACCTATGTTATGGGCCTACGGCCATTAGAAATATTTTTACTCTTACAGTGGGGGGATCGACTTTTAGACGTCAGAATCTGACGTCTACAGACGTCAGATTCTGACGACTAAAGTTGATCCCCGCACTGTAAGGGTTAAAAATACCGTGAATAGACAGGAAAAAAAAAAAAAAATGACAAAAAATAATTGTATTAGTTTAGAGAAATATAAACAATAATCTATGGAATTTATAGAAGCAGATAAAAATACTGAAAAAAAAAACAGACAGATAAATAGATAAGCAGATCCATGAACATTATATCAAAGTACTACGTTTACCATTTTTTTTTGTTTGGCTTTAGGACTGTCATTAGGCCTACATGGTACACAACATCATTTCAGTATTTTATGATTTATTTTCAAATACTTTTTCTTAAAAAAATTGATCTGGGAATGTGAAGGCCCTGTGACACATGGAATGACTGGAGAACGGACTCAGATAATGCTCATTGCTGGGACATTTCTCAGTCTACATTTAAGATATGGCCGGCTCCGTTGGCTCATTCTCATCAATCGAGGCTTGTAACCTGGAGGTACCAGGTTCAAATCCCGGTGGTGGCGGATTTTGTGATCGTGGTTGTGCATATACAGTGTTCCAAACTGTTCAAAGACATTGAGTTCAAAGTGCTGCCTATGTTACTGTGCATTATAAAGAACCCTTGAAGTCATTAGAAATAAGGGTAGGGCTACTAAGTCTCGGCTTCGGGCTGCCTTCTGTGGCAATGAATCAGCAAACGTGATATGTTGACCCAATGCTGTTTTAATGCTTGACCACCGTCTGCGACTCTGATCCAACATTAAACCAGCATAGGCTCAACGTGCCGTGTTTGCTGGCAGCTGCGTCCTGCCTTTCAGCCTCGTCCAGACATCTAATGCGGGAAGCCGTCAGACGATGGCCAAGACGATGTTGTGTTAGAGCTGTCCACACCATGACTCTAAGAAGTCAATTATGTAGTAACATTAGTTTGATTATCTTGATGGTCAATTGAGAGAACTGGTTTGATTTTAACACATAATCTCCAGGTAATCACAGTTATACGTTAGCGATTAGTGGATTAACCCTTAATCGGATAAACTCTTAATCCGCTAAGCGCGACTAAAGTCGTTATGTTTGGTTTATTAACCATTTAAATAAAAAAAAACTAGTCCCTTTAATTATAATCTGCATAAATTTCAAAAGGGACCTTAAAAAGTAGAATATTGAGTAGTTTTAACAAATCAGTGAGAATGTGGATGCGAGACGGCAGCAGCCCCACAATCACTGTGAGCTTGAAAATCAAAACAAAATAAAATCCGTCTGATTCAACTAAGATATATTGAGAAGATAGTTGAAAATAATGTCGAGGATAGAAGTATATGTCAGGCTTACCCGGCGGACAGGACACAGGATTATTGTATTTCGCGTATTTCTCAGTCAATTCTCAACCAATTTTCATGAAATTTTACACACACTATTTTCCATTCATTTCGTGACTACACTGAAAATTTCGCGAAGTTTCGATAATTATTTTAAAAATTAGACAATTTGACATGTAATAAAACTCTGAGACGAAACTAATGGGTTTATAGAGGGCAACATTTTTATTTATTCACTACATGTCGAATGGTCTAACTTCTTATATATTTATCAAAGCTTCGCGAAACTTTCATGAATAGGAAATAGTGTGTGTAAAATTTTATGAAAATTGGTTGAAAATTGATCGAGAAATCGGCGAAATTCATTCACCACGGTCAATGTGAATCCGACTATAGTCCAGTAACCAATGTTGGTTTAATGTTGGGCCATCGTCTTTACGATGGTTCAACATTCACCCAACATCAGTTCAGATTTTCCCGTTTTTTGGGTAATGATTTAACCCTTTAAGCACTCACGATGCATTAAAGCATCATTTTACATTCTGAAAACATAACTAATTTTCCAACAACCAAGGATTTTAGATCGAAAATTTACATGAAACTGGTTTACCAATATATGGCAATTTTCTTTAATTTTTCACCCACTTCAAGTCATCTTTATCCACTATAAGTCGAGAATTGCGACAGCAATTCGCGGCTTGTAGTGGATGAAGATGACAATGGTACATTCAGGTTTGAAAGGGTTACATTGATGGTGAACTGATGTCTGCAACGCGACTGCTGAGAAAAAGACAAAAGACAGGAAAAGCCTGTCACATACTGGACGGGAAAATGGGAAGTGACAAAAGGCGGGAAGTGGCAGCTGCTGCGTGAATTGTGAGTTATGCCAAACTAAACGAAAATAAAAAAGGAGTGTGTCACATTTAATATGAGCCGCGTTGATGAATTACACTAGCTGCCCAGACATCATAGAAATAAATTGGCATTATGGAGGAAACTCTAGGCCGGCGTAAGTGAAAACGGATTTTGAAAAAGCTGGGATAAAGGGCAGAATGAGAAAATAGTAGTGATTTATATGTTATGTTCCTGCTCCAATAACTATTTAAAAGTATCAACAAGAAATAATAGTGGGAGACAATGATGTAATAAATTCGCACATCTGGCTAATATTGTCAAATTTTGTGCACAATCCCACAAGACAATATTTTTCAGCATTTTTGATTGACCCAATCTGGCAAATTGCTGGATCCATCTATCAGGCAAAATTCAAAAAGGCCGAATTCAAAAACAGAAATTATATCTTGGCAACATATGTCCCAAATTTGCCAATTTTAACATAAATTTTATATATTTATATATTTCTTTAACAAGGAATCTAGTTTTAATGGTTTGAAAGTGATTAGGTGAACTTGCACGTTTAAATTACCTTAAAATGCCAAAAATGTGAAATTGTGTAAGATAATATGATAGAAAACGAAATATGAAATGCTGGACAGATTTAAGAAAGATTTAATGACATTGTTTTAATATTTGACTTTTAAAAATTAAATGTCAATTGAAACAGAATGTTATCTGAAATTAAGCTGAGCCATTTACTCGATTAAACAAATCCTCAGATAGGCATTTGTATTGCATTTGGCAAACATTCTATGAACAGTCATTGTTTATGCACTCGCTCTTCCCGCGACATAGATGTGTGTATCCCATATTAACACTGGAGAATTTGAAAAAACATTACATGTTTTTTTGACAATCGCAGTTTTACGGGGATAAAACAATGTAATTGTATGCAGATTGACTGAAACGTTTTGCGAAAACCGAAAGCAACCCATGCTTCATCTAATTTCAAGTAAATCTAATAGCAATGCGACTGTCAGTTTTTATATATAGTTATGCACAAGGCGTTAACCGAGAGGGTGTTATTGGAATATTTGATGCCTATTCCATCAGGTTTCATAATATTAGTAAATTAGAACCCCGTCAGATTTTCATTTCTGCTGATCTTCCCTGGTGGAATGTATTATACTATTTTAAAAACGTAGCCATTTCTTGACCTATGAATCTTAAGAGATCAGCCTTATCTTCCGTTTTTTTTAATTTTTTCCAGTCACCGGGGATGTATGCATATTACATTTGGTCAATTAACGCTGCATTGCCCATCACATGCTATATAAGCTAATCAGCACCCATTAGTTGGTTGTTACTTTAATTCAGATAATCATTAATGCAAGATACGGCCTACCGCAGCCGTATATTGGATCTCACTTGTGTTGTGGAGATTCAATATCACTCACCAGATGTCCTTCTGGTATGGTATATAATTTGACTTGGATTAACACACTGGGAGATTCATTTATTTCACCAAAAATATGTACATACTGATTCTAAAAGCATTTATATAGTATGATGGGGAAGTATACTAATTATGGTGGGGAGACTCCTTTGACATGGGCATGTCGCTATCAAATGAGCCACCATCCTGGTATCAACTCAAATGAAAATTAATAAAACATTCATGTATCATAATGGCATGATGAGGATGGTGGATGTGATCGTAGTTTAAAAACGTTTAAGATATTTTTCAAAATGATAACAGTTTCAAGTAAGATAATAATTTTATATAGTATTATGTCAACAAAGTCGTGCTTACAAATACTATTGAACGTATTGTTTTTGATACCTAAGATTACATAGAAAAAGAGATCAGCCAAATAACCCTAGCTCTGGTAAACCACTATATAACCCTAGTCCCGCATACCGTGAGAGACCGTTAGAAAACGTAGCAAGACCTAACACAAATTGAAAAAAAACAAAAATCTAGTGTAATACGTTTTGGGCGAGCGTGGCCGGTCTTGGCTAGCCGTGTGTTACCAGGGTTACCACTGGTTACACCTTTGCGGTTTGCCAGCAAGCCAGCTGTGACTGTGAGAGTGACTGGCGTGGCCGATCATACTCATACTCATACATAGTCATAGTAGGTCTAGCTTCATAGGCTAACGTTAGCGTTAAGATATTTTTTGTCAAGAAATAGGTCTCCCCGTGATTTATGGGCCTACAATAGGCCTATAATTTTTAATGCATGGAAACAAACGTCATGAACTTTGTCGTTGAGTGACGGCGATGAATCAAAGTTCTGTCAAACTTAAAGCAGGGACAGCTAGCAGAACCGATCCCAGGTGGCAGGGAATTTCACCACTTTGACCTTGGTAAATCTTAATATTTTGGTCAATATTTCATTTTTTCGCACTTGTTGGGCCACGGAAACATCTGCACAACGTCATCTTCGCATTCTGCAACACAACATTAACTCAATAACTGGGCGTTGCTTTAGTTCAAAGGAAGGGGTGCTGGGTGTGAAAATTAAACCCACATGTAAACACTCAAACACCCGGGCATTTGGCTCTTTCTATGTCTCTCTTTGCCTGGCGAGCCCGGCCAATTTCATTTATGGCCGGGTATTGGCCAAGGTTCTTAGTCACGTGACCATCATGCCTGGGCTATTGAGGCCGGTGAATAATTTTCTGGGTCAAGTCATAGGAAATGCGTCAGAGGGGAAATGCAATACTGTGAACAGCTCTTCATCCGGGGAAGTGACCTTTAAAAAATGTCTGAATTCGGGGATTACCCTATTTTCATCTATAAATAGCAACAAGTCACAAACATTCGCCACTGGGCCATACCAGAGGCTACATGAAGCTCGGCCACGCCGCGTAGTGTGGCTCTGGGAACCAAAGTAGGTCTCCCTTGTATTCAGCGCCCCTGGCGAATAGCACGGATTGTAGGTACCCCATTGATACATGTCATTTGAAATTAAACTGAGCCATATTATACTCGATTAAACAAATCATTAGTTAGCCACTTGTATTGCAATTAGCAAACATTCTACAGTGTTCTATGGACTGTCATTGTTTATGCACCCACTCTCACCGCGTCATAGATGTATGTATACCATATTAACATTAGTACATTTGCAAAAAAGACATGACTTTTTTTGACAATTGCTGTGTTGCGGTGTTGAAACAATGTAATTGATTTGCATGGATATTGACTGAAAAGTTTTGCCAGAACCGAAAGCAACCCATAATTCATTTAATCTCAGGCTAGTAAATCTAACAGCAATCAGCTAGACTGTCAGCTTCTATATATTCACATTGCATTAACCGAGAGAGAAATATTGGAATGGCAAACAATAACTCGGTCAGTGGCGGATTTAGCATGTTCAAATTGATCGGATTACAGACCTAACAAAACGGTAATTTTTCGGTTTGGAATTCAATCATCGTTTTAAAAACAATCATGGCGTTCCAAAACGAAAGTAACATGTATCTATCGTCGTTGTTAATTAAGGGAACTACTACTTTAAAATGATTGATAAGCCTAATCGTTGGCGCTATCAGGTTTCATAATATGATTAAATTGGAACCCTGTCAGATTTGTATTTCTGCTGGCGTTTTTGAAGGGATATATTATACTATTTTAGAAACGTAACCATTTCTTGACCTATGAATCTAAAGAGATCAGCCTTATCTTTTTTTTAATTTTTCCAGTCACCAGGGGTGTAAGCCATATAGGCCTACACTTGGTCCATCGACGCTGCATTGCCCATTACATGCCATATAAGCTAATCATCACCCATTAGTTGGTTGTTACTTTAATTCAGATAATAATTCATGCAAGAGGAGGCCTACAGGAGTCGTGTATTATAAAGCATTTGTGTTCTGGAGATTTAATGTCACCCACCAGATGTCCTTCTGGTATGGTATATAATTTGACTTAGATTACCACACTGGGAGATTCATTTATTTCACCAAAAATATGTACATACGGATTATAAACGCATCTATATAGTATGATGGGGAGGTATACTAATTATGGTGGGGAGACACCTTTGACATGGGCATGTCGCTATCAAATGAGCCACCATCCTGGTATCAACTCAAATGAAAATTAATTAAACATTCATGTATCATAGTGGCATGATGAGGTTGGTGGATGTGATCATAGTTTAAAAACTATCAAGATATTTTTCAAAATGATGACAGTTTCAAGTAAAATAATAATATTATATAGTATTAGGTCAACAAAATCGTGCTAACAAATACTATTGAACGTATTGTTTTGGATACCTAAGATTACATAGAAACGCAATGAGACTGTAGACTGTCCATTTTGCAGTAAGAATAAAATTGAGGCAGCCTATGTTTTCAAAATGATGATGGAAGTGTTCATTTTTGACCCTCTCAGCGCGGGGACTGACTTTATACAGTGGCCATAGACACATGACGTAGGTATAGTAATAAAGCAGAAGCAGCTCACCAGGATATTTATGATGATTTAAAATTGAAAAAGACCCTTTGTCTCCTTGGTTTATTCTAATATATGTCAACGTTGTAAGGGGTAAACATAAAATTTAAAGTACATATAAACTAAAATAAGCTATATGGTACAATACTATTTCAATATATACTTAAATTAAATAAAAGCCAAATATTTCGGAGAATAATGAGGTAAATGAGGTAAAATATTTTAATACACTTACATAAATATACCCGAACTATAAACCAAGTATAGCACCTTACCCTGCGCAACGACGTGGGCGTGGACGTGATCAGGTGTGGAGTGAAACACCTATTAGTCCCAACACCAGTATTTATTTGCTTATTTGTGTTGGGATTCCATTGTTTATCCTGTTTTTATCAAAACAAATAAATAAACTCCCAATTATTCAATACTTCTATTTACTAGAAACATGAAAAAGCCATGTTCCATATATATTTGTTGCTGCTTAAATACGTGATGGCGCTGCTTACGTTTTACTTTGATCGTGATTGAGCTGGTACTGTAAGCTCAAGCCGTAAGCAGCCGTACTGTTGTTTAAATTTGTTATTGCGAATAAAATATATATGAGTATTTGTCACCAACTTGAAGTTGTGGGTTGCAGTAGACAGACACAACTTCAAGTGGGTGGACATCTACATTTTTAAACTGTGTAATTGAAAAAATTTATGTCACTGACCACCTCTTGCTGTTCTGCGTTTTGAAACATCAAGGTGTGCACATTTTGGGCTGCAAATTAGAAAAATATAAGTGATTTTCACCCGCTTAAATTGTGAGTCGCGATACTCCAAGTGGCTGGATACTCAAATTTACAACTCAGATTGCTAGGGCTTTACAAGGGACCACTATAGAAATATAAGTCAGACCCTTTAATTTATCCCTGGTGACCTGCATGTGGCTCTGATGATTATGACCATGTATTGTACTGTTCTGTTTTAGAAAAATAAATTGGGTAAAATAAAAATAAGGTTATTGATCACCCATATCTCGTTGTTGTCTATTTTTATGTGACCGTGCTTCATAAGGATGTTTTTTTTTAAATCGCTGGAGGCTCTGTTCAAAGTGAGAGTAGAATATTGATTAGTGATAACTTTATATAAACAAATTAAAATGACTTTGACTCGCGGCGCCACCTTATTGTTATAGCTCAGCCTTGAGAAGAATATAATTGAAGTAAGTTATGGTGCAATTACTATTATGACTCTCTGCTTTGACCGAATCAATGGGAAGATTTTGCTGATCGAATAAATTAACACTAGTTCTTGTAAGCCACTATGTAACACTACATCTGGCAAACCACTATATCCCCTAGTGCTGGTTAACCACAAAATAACCGTAGCTTTGGTAAACTCTATATAAACTACTATATGTCCCTATATCTGGAAAACCTCTATATAACCCAAACTCTGGTAAACCACTATACAACCCTAGTTCTGGTAAACCACTATACAACCCTAGTTCTGGTAAACCACTATATAACCTTAGCTCTGGCATATCAATATATAACCCTAGTTTGGTAAACCAATATATAACCCTAGTTTGGTAAACCACTATATAACCCTAGCTCTGGTAAACCACTATATAACCCTAGCTCTGGTAAACCGCTATATAACCCTAGCTCTAGTAAACCACTATATAACCCTAGCTCTAGTAAACCACTATATAACCCTATCTCTAGTAAACCACTATATAACCCTAGATCTGGTAAACCACTATATAACCCTAGCTCTGGCATACCAATATATAACCCTAGTTTGGTAAACCACTATATAACCCTAGCTCTGGTAAACCACTATATAGCCCTAGCTCTGGTAAGCCACTATATAACCCTAGCTCTAGTAAACCACTATATAACCCTAGCTCTAGTAAACCACTATATAACCCTTGCTCTAGTAAACCACTATATAACCCTAGCTCTGGTAAGCCACTATATAAACCTACATCTGGTAAACTACTATGTAACCCTAGCTCTGGTGAACCTCTATATAACCCTATATCTATGTAACTCTGCATGTTTAGATGTTTCGACATGGGCCTGCCTAGGTTAGGTACATTTAATTGAGTTATTTAGGGGGGTGTGCACAAATTAAGTTAGTTACATACATGTAAGAAGATTATCAGGTTTCGGTACAAATGCATGAAACATGATTTTTATCATGTATTAAAGATGCGATACCTACACCGGGTATACGAGGGCAGCCACAGGAAAGACATTTGGGAAATAAAGGTAAGTTTGGGATATTTTGTCCCTCTGATAACTAACACGTGTAGCAGTACTGAGACTGGCCTGCCCGGGGATCGAACCACCAAACCTGACATCGTGATGCATGATCGGTAATTGATGGCTCGATTGGTAACGCTAAGCATCATGATGTCACGGTTGGTTGGTGGTTTGATCCTGGGATGGGCAGTTTCAATACTGCTACATACGGCAGAGCTGCATTTATTGCTTTTCGTCTTAGGATAGGACTTAATGTAAACTTGGGATAAATAAATTCCATAAATAAATTATCAATCAGTTTAGTAGTCGTAATATATATTAGTAATGAGAAGTTGATTTTCTTATTATCTGTGTGAGGCTAAGGTGGGAATAAGTAGCCGGGACATGTATTGTCACTCATTATTAACTCATTAATTTATCTTATTAAAATTTTCCACCACTTGATGTTGTGAATCGCGGTACTTCAAGTCCGCATTAATTATGTATATTTGTTTAACCGTTACAGCGCGGGGATCGACTTTAGTCGTTGGAATCTGACGTCTGTAGACGTCAGATTCTAACTACTAAAGTCGATCCCCGCACTGTAAGAGTAAAAATATTAATAATGGTCACAGACCCATAACACAGGTATTCAAATGAATCGGAAAGAGCTAACTAAGACATTGATGATGATTATAAATTGAAATAAACCCTTTAGCCTCCAAAATTTTTATGAAAAAATTCAGCGCTCTAAGGGTTAATTACAAAAAACATATTTTGATGATACAGGCGCAATAGAGCCCTATCTGATTCTTTCAAATTGATAACTTAGATTTTAAAAACGTAAAATATTTAACTCTTGAGCTGCTGCATTATTTGTGAATATTTCTCATTCAATTGAAACTGGAATTGCTAACGCAATTTCCAACTTGAAAAGAATAGAACAATTTCGTAAACCGAGCATCTACCCCAAGATATCTTACAAATTTGCGTGGTATCTTACTGAATCTGAAATATGCTTGAAAACTTATATATAATTCTAGATTCAAATGTATGAAAAATATAAATAAACAGTTCAGTATTACAAGGGTTAATATATAAAGCAAATATGCTGAGACAGATTTTAGGCCAGTAACCTTTACCAACCCATGTAATCTCTATGATTTTTTTTTACACTTACCACGAGAGGATAGTAGGCTACATCTGGGATTGATCTGTTCTTTACCGAGTGATATTTCTGTGTTTATTCACATAATTACATTATCAAGGATATTGCTCAATTGCATGTACATGTACCCTGAGTACGAAATAAATATATTATTATTAGACGCTATGCATTGCTCATGATGTTGAATTGAAATACTAGTAGGAGCGTGCAGCGCGAGGGCTGACGCAAGATTATGCACTAGTTTTGGTGTAAACCTTATAGTGCCTCTCTCTTTTCACCTGGTGAGGTAGGTGATTGTACGAGGCATTGGCAACGTAAGTCCGTGAGACAAGGAACCAGGTCTGCTGAACCATATAGAAACAGCCGTTTGAGCTACCAGCCATCAGAGGTAAGGGCAAGGACTGACCCTATTAGGATGTTCTCTGATTTCTGAGCAGTGTGTTTGAAACCACCATCATTGAAGCGTCATCTTTAGCCAGCCATCCGCGTCTGCCGTGCCATCACCCAAGCTAGCAACGTAATGAAAAAGAGCTCATTGCTTAAAACCAGATCCGCATCCAGCAGTGCTATGATATAGAGCTCACTGCTTTAATATGTCTTACAAAACGGTTCCTCTCAGAATCCGTGTTTATGCGTCAGCCTGGATTGCAGCCAGCAATTTATCCAGAATTGTATTTGAGCCCGATCGTTTTTGAACGATCTCATGATTCAATACCAGATTCTTAAAACACTCTGTGTTTTCAAGTGGTCTGAATGTTTTAGCCGCCAGTGCCGTCATCCTAGTTTTGATCATAGGGACATTAGTGAGGTCATGCAGGTCTATTGATCTAGCTCGGTCATAGTAGGTCAGGCACTTATTTGAATTGAAATATTACACATCAGCCATTTTTCTATCTGCTCAGCTCAGCTCAAATTTGGCTACAGTTGGGCTGAGCTGACCAATACAACCATTGATGGAACTGGGTAATTTTTTGCTCAGTGTAACAAGGTGCCATCTTGTTTCGGGACTGAAACAAGATGGCACTTTGTTACACTTAGCCAAAAAATACCTAACACGGGCCCTTGTCGCACAAGAAGGTAACTAGAAATAAGGCAAGAAGTTCAGCTCAGTTAATCTAATTATTTGGACCAGGTGACAGTGATCCCTGGATGGTGTAGGCGGTGATGCCAAATATTTGTACATATTTTATGTAGCTTACCCACTGGTGAAACTAGGGACCAAGTAAATATTTGACTACTGCAACAAGGCGCCATCATGTTCAAGGCCTATCTTTCAAACCTCACCAAACTTGTTAAAATGAAAAGCAATTCACACAAGAAGGTCCTAACTTAAAACGGCACTTTTTTATTTTGTATCTTTAAACTATTACGTCTGGTAAACAATGTGCCAAAGCAACATGACACATTGTTGCACTCTGGGTGACTTTTCAATCAAAAATGGACGTGGCACATTGTTGCCCCAGAGGGACGATATATAGGTCTAGGAACCATACACAACAGTTGTGGAGCTATGACGTCATGAAATGTGCAGATGTGATCTATTATTTATCAGTTTTGTTTTAAGAGTTTATAATAGACATCTGGAAATTCTTCATCTGTTATATTTCTCAAATGAGCAAACGCCTTATTGATATCCTGTAACATGTTATGAGTGATTTTTTTCTGCCTGTCCTCGTGCTTTGTGTGGAGCCTCTAGTTTGCCACTAGATGACTCTGCTGTGCAGGTCATCACTGTGTCAGTGACCGGTACACTTAAAAACTCTGTTATGCGCCTCAGGTGCGGGACAATATTCTGAACCAGATCCTCATAGTGGACGACGATTAGATCACCAGGGTATTCTCCCAACCAGTATGTGTGAAATGCCTCCCAGTTTTTTGTCTGTGCTTTCACCATCTCAGGCCACACTACAACAATAAGTGGTATTTACAGCTAGTGTACACATATTTAAGTGCACTAATAATTTTAAGTGCATGTACCTGAAACACAAGTTTTAAGTGAACTAATTTTTGTTTTGGTGTGTTCGAGAGCATGAGCTATCACAATTCTTTTATATGATAGACATGTATAGATATGTACTGACCACAAGAAATCCATTCAGCTTTATTGGTCATTACAATTGAGCAGCAATACAGTGAATAGTATAATGCAAATAGATGCTGATGCAAAATATATATTCCGAAATTTACCTGGTGCATTAATGGCTGGTTTGTTTGTTGGTAAATGATATTATACAACTAACTATTCATGCACCTGCCAGTCTGACGAGATCATTTGTGGAGGTGACAAAGAATTGAGACGTAACCTATTTGCAATGGTTGTTCATAAGTTTAGTAAACAGAATAAAACATATTGGTCTGGAACTTAGAACGTGTATTCTAACGGACAAAGCTGTAACGTCATTCGATTTTGTCTCGTGACGCTACTGCTCTGACCGTTACAATACTCATTCAAATTTTCAGACAACGATGTATTATTAGACTGTTAATGCTTTTGGAAAGACTATTTTGTGTGAGAACACCCACTAAAACTAGGAAGTCCCATTACGGAATTATCTTTTAAATGTTTACCTTTGGTGTTGAATAATGCAGGATTAGCTGTTCCTATGTGCTCATTAGCGCCTTGCCTGTTATAATCTGCCACTATGGCGCCTACAGGATGCCGCATTAATAGTATAACTTTATCAAATTTGGGGGAGCAATCCGAGCCATAAAAATGAGTTTTAACAGCTACAGCTTGGCCCGTTGTGATTCCCTCTCCTGGAAAACCATTCTTCTTCAACCAAGGGTCAAAATACAAAGACCCAGTATAGTAACCTGGGAGCAAAAGAAAAATATATTCCTTTGTTATTTCAATAATTTAAATTTTTTAAATTATTATTTCAAGTATGGGGATCGATTTTTGATTTTATACTTTGCTTTTTCCTCCTGTAATAAATGTGTTTCCAGATGCTTGAAAGCTCTCCACAAATAATATAATATTGAGATCAATGGTCATAATGGCTTAGTCAGTTATTTCTGCTTCAATTGAAAACCTATGGTATAGGTCTACGATCAGTATCTAATTATATTTAACTCTTACAGCGCGGGGATAGACTTTAGTCGTCAGAATCTGACATCTGTAGACGTCAGATTCTGACAACTAAAATCAATCCCCGCGGTGTAAGATTAAAAATATTTCTAATGGTCCTAAACCCATAACATAGGTATTCATATCAATCGGAAAGAGCTGACTAAAACATTTATGATGATTTCAAAATAAAAAAAAACCTTTGGTCTCCAAGTTTTTCATAAAAAAATCAGCGCTTTAATGGTTAATATTTTCAGGGAAGTTAAATACTTGCCTGTTGCCTGTTGTAACAGATGTCTGATCCATGTGTTCCCAGATCCTGGAAAGCTCGCCAAAGCTGTAACAGGGCCTGCAGGGGATATATAACTTAAGCTGCTACAAATCATCTGCTGCACTTATAAGATTGCGAGTTAATATCAAAGCGAAAACAATTTTAATTGTAATTTTCAACCACTTGAAATACAATTTATCAAAATGAAGATTTTTTGTTTTTTAAAGAAGTGCATGTTTCGCCTTTACACATATAACTCAAAGAGATAATAAATGGGTTATATCACTATACAAGGCGTGGCTGATGCATAAAAGGGGAATCGTTTTAAAAATATTATCAAACCGTTCTCACTACGTTAACTAATTTAAGTTATCAATCTCGCTAGTTTGATCCAGGAGCCTATTAATTTGTTGCATTAATGTTTTTGTCATTATTTGTGGTAAGAGGGGTGCAGTGTGTGTTGACATTTCTGAGAAACAGACTTAGTCCTTATGAGAATGTCAAATATAATGTTTGATGTCTCTATGGGTCATATAGTTGCGTATTTATAAGGTGTTAGGAAAAAATATATTCTCGATTATATTCGTGATTAGAGCTCTAAGGGATAAAGTTGGAATAATGTTAGACTAGCATCACAGATGGTAGCCCAGGATTAGATAAGCATTGGGTTAATATATCGAGTTATCTGGGTAGTTGCTTTTTTGGCGACGGGGGGAGGGGCAAAGCGTCACCCGCATAGTAATGCGCAGTCCACCAAACACGGGACAATCACCCAATGCTGTTTCAATGGCGGGCCAGCGTGGAATACGTTGGACCAACAGTATTGGGTGAATGGCACGTTTTTGGTGGGGTGCTGCCGCTAAGTATACAGCAGACCCAATGTTTGAGTATTGGAGTGTTGGGCCAGTGTCGTAGACGATTGGTTGGCATTGAACTAGCAATGGGCTGCGACGCTGGCCCAATATTAAACCGGAATTAGGTGAGTAGGCCTGCATCGTGTGTGTTAGTTTCACTAAACACAACTGTTAGTTGCCTCAACCGAGACAATAATATAAGTTAATATAAAATAGCGAGCCATACGAAAGAGATCCTAATTTAGAATGGATTTACACAGCAGAGATATACGGATCATGGGATTAGTAGAGTGAACTAAGACAGCCAGGCTCCGGCCAAGGAGGAGGGGCCGATTATACGCTGGCAGTGGAAACAGCTCACGTGCAGAAAGCGCACCGGCCGGCCAAGTCACAAGGGAGGTCATAGGCCGCACGGTGGCTACTGAGTAAGACTGATCACAAGCAACAGTCCAGCAAAATAAGGATAGCCTAGCAGTTGCGAGAGGTGAAATCAGGACAGAATATATATACTTAACGTAAGGCTCCAGGATCGAGGAACAACGCATAAAGATACGAAAATAGAGTACAACCCCAATGAGCATCGCTAATACCGGACGCCATATTAGGCGACCAGAAAGAGTGGTGCCGAGCTGGGATTTATAAGATGGGGAGAGAACAGGAGCGGGAAAAGAGCGGGCCGAGCAATGCTAAGACGATGACCACCTGCAGTTATGAATCAGATTGAGTTAAAAGGATTACATACAAGAATGGAGCTCTCATCCGAAATTAGAGTTAAAGTGTAGTCAGAGTGCAACTTAGTTTATCAACAACGGAATATTGTGACTAGAAAGTTGATCCAGTGAACATTTACTACCCAGATCTCTGTGTATACTAGTGAAATGGCTCGCGGCCAGTGAACAGACTTATTATATAAAGTTACAGCTTGGTACCATTCAAACATTAATTGAAATGTACATGTTTGGACAAAATAAACCTAAAGTGATGTTAAGAGCATCTGAAGAGTTAGATCGTCTCTACACAACTTACTTCCCGTATGTTGTGTCCATGTAACTCCCATGTTATCTCAATCGATCCCTCAAACTATAACATAAGTTAGCCGCCGCTATTCTTACACTTAATTGCTGATAATTCCCCAGTCAGTAATTAATATGTGTACGAGGTAGACCTACATCTAGAGACATTCGCAGCACGATTCACGGGCAAGTATTGAACACTGTTGAATGGATGTTGACCAGCACCGGCGATCGTGGTGGAAGGAACAAACGATTAAGTTATATTTGATATTTTAACTTATCTCCTTTGTTTTTTTCTTAATTATATCCTTGACGTTTAGGATTAAGGCCCATGAAGAAGACCAATACAGTTATGTTAACAAAATATTAAGCCAATTTTTGTCTACAACAATCAAATAGCCAGAAGCTTGGCCTCAGAGATCAGGAATCAAGTAGGCTATTTATTTAATTTCAGACAGAAAAATGACAAATTTTGATGTCGAAACACAAATTATTCTCAAAAACATTGATTCAATAAATTCAATGCAAACAAAATGGATTCACAAATATATTAGTAGTGCTTAGCACTTAAATGAGTATGAATACTTAGGTCATTGTCACGTCTTTACACACGACTGTGAAGCTAAATTAGGTGAATCAGGGTGTAAATGCGTAAATGGCCAGCAGCATGGTGTCAAGCAGAGTGTAAATGACCGGCAGCATGGTGTCAATCAGGGTGTAAATAATGATCAGGGCGGGGGGCCTAGGGTAGTGGTTAGCACCGCTGCCTTTCACGCCAGAGTCCGGGTTTCGGTTCAAGAAACAAAGAAATGTTTTTTCCCCATCCACGTGTGGAAGTCAGTATTGTGGGGGGGCTTCCGTGGACGAGAGGTAGCGTGCTCTGCCTCAGACCGCCAGGGCTCGAATTTTGAATCCTGTGTCATCTCAATCATCTCACCATCCTCAGGAGGTTCTCCTTCCCCAGTTCAGCCTATATGTGCACAAAGGTGGCCTAAAGCCCGATTGATTTCATTTTTAGATAATCCTCAGCAGGACGTAAATGCTAGCAGGGTGTAAATAGTCAGCAGCATGGTGTAAATGGTCAGCTGCAGGGTGTAAATGGTTTGTAGTAGGGCGTAAATGGTTCGTAACAGGGCGTAAATGGTCAGCAGCAAGACGTAAATGGTCAGTAGCAGAGTTTAAATGATCAGCAGCAAGGTGTATATGGTGAGCAGCAGGGTATAAATGGTAAGCACCGAGACATAAATGGTCAGCAACATGGCGTAAATTGTCAGCAGCAGAATGTAAATTGACAGCAGCAGGGCGTAAATTGTCGGCAGGAGTGCATAAATGGACAGCTGCAGGAGCGTAAAGGGACTGCAGAATGTCGTAAGAGGTTAGGAGCAAGGCGTAAATAGTTATCAGCAGGCGTATATGGTAAACAGCAGGGTGTAAATGGTCACCAGTAGAGCGTAAATGATCCACAGCAGGGCGTAAAGGGACAGCATTGAGATGCAAATTTATTTCATCAGGAGTGCATGAATGGTCAGTAGCAGGGCGTAAATGGTAAACAACAGAGCGAAAATTGTCAGCAGTACGACGTAAATGATGAGCAGCAGGGTGTGAAATTGGTCAGCAGCAGGACGTAAATGGTCAGCAGCCGGGTGTAAATGATGAGCAGCAGGGTTTAAATGGTCAGCAGCAGGGTGTAAATGGTCAGCAGCAGGGTGTAAAATTGGTCAGCTGCAGGGCGTAAATGATGAGCAGCAGGGTGTGAAATTGGTCAGCAGCAGGGTGTAAATGATGAGCAGCAGGGTGGTAAATTGGTCAGCAGCAGGGGTGTAAGTGGTCAGTGTAAATGTTCAGAAGCCGGGTGTAAATGGTCAGCAGAAGGGCGTGAATGGTCAGCAACAACATGTAAATGATCAACAGCAGGGCGTGAATGGTCAGCATCTGGACGTAAATGGTGTATTTTTTACATGTTTTTCTGAATTAAGTTTTTGTTTTTAAAGCGACTGTATTTTCAACATGATAAAGCTGTATTGTTTATTTAGCACATATATGATATATAATAATTCCACCAACCTGTTTGTCTGCTTACTTACCGGTGACACATTCCACTATGCCTTCAGCTAAACACTGAACATAGCATACACTTTTGCTGATGTCGATCTCCTAACTCTTTTTCCGCTAAGTTATCATATTTAAATTTTCACCCACTTGAAGTTGTGTCTCGTACCGTGACCCACAACTTCAAGTGGGTGAAAAGTATTCATATATGTCTAATTCGAGAGCAAGCATTTGCAAATCCTGATGTTTAAACACACGTCATTTCATTTCCAGTAACTGATTTAATCGCCTAATAAAACAGTTTGTAAACGATTATAGTCGTGTGTGGCGCTAATAGGGTTAAATGCAGGTGTTTGCTGGGTGTGAACAATCCAATGGTGGTCCAATGCTGGGCCAGCGCCGTAGACATTGGCCCAGCATTGGGTATTTTCTCTGGGTAATTCCCCGGTTTTCTGGGTAAGCACAATGGTGTAGTATTGTGAATGTGATTTCTGAGTCACGCCCTGTGAGCTAGAGGACGGCCAGTAGTTAGCCAGAGGGACCAGTGGCCCCGTGGTCAATGGAAACGTCCTAATCACATAGTGTCAATCACCCAGCTATTCAGGCGCTACACTTATGTTCATTCACATCAAGATGTATACTGTTAGCCCCATTCTCAACTTAAAGCAGGACAGTCGTTTGGCTTCAATGATTCATTTATCAACTTCTCATGTACCCCACACCTTACCATGTTGACACCGTTGCGCATGCGTGTGGGCCTACAACCCATTATCAACGAATCGTGCCGATCCACCTACTTTTAAGATTAATAAAAATGTAGTAGTTTTATAAAATACCCATTTATGACCCTTTACCTGATTAATCATTAAAATTTTGTTAGTATTCTTTATTCATTTGAAGCTAGAATTGCAATTTCCAGCTTCAAAAGTCAAAAAATATTTCTTTTTATGAAAACTAAACATCTCCAATGTTGGATTATTTGCTCAACAGATATCTACCATAACACATTGTACCTCCTAGGCGTGTTTTTTTATTTGGTTTTATTTGGTTTTATTTGGTTTGGGATGGAAGCTGAGAATGACTTTATTGTGAATTATACCGATATTATTACATATGAAATAAAAGCTGGTAACGGATTTGATGTGGATTATACCGTTATTATAATATATGAAATGGAAGCCGGTAACGGATTTTTGTAGATTATACCGTTATTATAGTATATGAAATGGAAGCTGTTAACGGATTTATTGCTGATTCCGCTGTTATATTATATGAAATACAAGCTGAGAACGACTATACTGTAAATCTGGTGATTTTAGCGTGTTTAGATTTTCGCTAATTTGTGATATTGGGACTTTTCACGAAGCTTAGATTTCGTGACTTACCATTTTCCATGATAGGTAGCACTATTATAATAATAATTTGATTATACCGTTATTATAATACATGAAAGGGAAGCCGAGAACAGCTTTATAGTGGATTATACCGTTATCATTATATATAAAGTGACAGCTGAGAACGACTTCACTGTGGATCATACCGTTATTTAGTCAATAAAATATGAGTGAAAATACATCATCTGGTGAATAAATGATGGAGATTAAGGGTTAAATAACAACATAAGGTCAACGTTTTGCGGTTACTGGCTTTTAAACAGCTCAACGCATCATATTGCATATATTAACCCTTTAGACACTAGGTTGTAGTCGTTTTTAATCCGCATCATATTGCTCATATTAACCCTTTAAACGCAAAGCTGCTGCCGTTTTTAATCCGCATCATATTGCACATATTAACAATAAAAATAATGAGTTATGTGAGCATATTACACACTTTTTTGGTTAGACGTAAAAATTGACGAGCTTTTCTTCAGGCTCGGGAAAATTGACTGTATCTCACATTTTTGACCAATGAGTAGTCAAAGGTTGAGCTATGTCAATATTATTTGATATCAATGAAAAGCTACTGGCACCTGCCTTCACATGGATGTAAAATATGTTGTGTCTGATTATTGACTAATGCACAAGAGAGCGTTAAGTTGGTATTAATTTTACCTATTTTTCATACTTTTTCAGTAAATAGTCAAAATACTTTTCTCTCAGCTGATTTTTGTATGTAATAGATGTTTAATTTTGATTCAAACATGTTTTGGAAATATTGTTGACTTAAAATAAACCCATTTGGAATAACAAATAATGAGCTATTTGAACATATTACACACTTTTTTGGTTGGACGTTAAATTTGAGCACTACAATAACGCACTAGATTTGTATTTTATCCCTTCATTAGAACAATTTACAACGTTTTTTTAGTGAAAACCATCAGG
>OZ024909.1:75109288-75293764 GCA_964017125.1 Flabesymbios commensalis | reverse complement strand
CATTTAAGTTATGATAAATATATAATTTAGATGTCTGCAAAATGACAAAATAATAAAAATCAACTTATGGGTGTATATATGTTGTCCATTGTTTTTGGAATATGCGAGAGCGAAAAAATGATGTATGCATGCATTACATATCGATATATATGTCAGTTGGCATTTTCTTAGTTAATAATTTAAATAATATTGAGACTCGTGATTGCTTGTTTAACATGGTAAGAAATGGCCGCCACTTTCAACTTACTGCTAGCAATTCGAAATTATTACATTATAAATTAAATATCTGAAATTAGCTATGCTAATGTCGCGCTTAACTTCCGACTTTGTGGATGTTACTTGTCGTCGAGTGGAAATTGACAATAAATATCGATGACACATTTCACTTTCACAGAGACTATACAACAGTAGCTGCCTGTCACAGTCACATTCTCGTTATTCTCAGGCAGACTCCTTTCAGCCCAAATTAGAAGCAACTGTACCCATTATATGCAGCGTGAGTCGTTTTCAACCTACTCTGTCTCGTAAATCTAATCAAACGAGCCACACTTTAGGACCAGCTGACAGTTACAGCGGTGTGACAACAATCTGGATGACAGTGATCTGCTGACAAATAACAGCCTTTGATCCCTTTGTGCTGCTATGCCAAATTATGTATTGCTATTTTTTGTTCATTTAATCCTTACAACGCTTGTATAAACCATGGAGGACAGAAGTTTTTTCTATTTGAAATCAAACTAAATGTATCATAGACATTACGACCATTATAATTCGTTATTTGTCGTGAAAAGGTTAAAGCCGGAATTACTGACGTAATTCTCACCTTTAAATGACGAAGAATAAAAGACACTTGGAAAGCGCTGAATTATTTTTGTAAAATTCATGGGAACTAAAAGATTTGTTTTCAATTTGAAATCATCATAAGTGTCTTTGTTAGCTCTTTCTGATTCATTTGAATACCTATTTCATAAATCTACGGATATTAGAAATATTTTAAATCTTACTTAAAACACATTTATCCCCAGCTCTCAGTCACTCAGTCACTCAGTCACTCAGTCACTCAGTCACTCAGTCACTCAGTCACTCAGTCACTCAGTCACTCAGTCACTCACTCACTCACTCACTCACTCACTCAGTCACTCAGTCACTCACTCACGCAGTCACTCACTCACTCAGTCACTCAGTCACTCACTCACTCATTCACTCACTCACTCAGTCACTCACTCACTCAGTCACTCAGTCACTCACTCACTCACTCACTCACTCACTCACTCACTCACTCACTCACTCACTCACTCACTCACTCACTCACTCACTCACTCACTCACTCACTCACTCACTCACTCACTCACTCACTCACTCACTCACTCACTCACTCACTCACTCACTCACTCACTCACTCACTCACTCACTCACTCACTCACTCACTCAGTCACGCACTCATTCACTCAATCACTCACCCACTCACCCACTCACCCACTCACCCACTCACCCACAGAAAAAAGTAATTTGGAGAGTCTCCGTGACCAAGAAGTAGCGTGCTTGTTCTCAGATCACCATATTATATATATATGCCTCGAATTATCAATTGCGAGTCTCAACGGCAGTCTCATCTAATTTATCTAACTAACATTAATGGGTAATTCTGGTTCGGTTTAGTATGTATGTGCGCAGACTACAGGGCAATAACACGGCGAACCACACTAGTATACACACTATTTAGTGTAATTATTTATATATACTGAACTTGTATTAAATTATTAAATATCAGATACTGCACTATAATTATCTTTTATGTAAGGCAATACTTATGACGATATATATCATTTTTATGCGGTTAAGATAACTTATTTTATTTCGAGGATGACTTTGTATGTGGCGCCAAGATGACTTCTTAATAGGCTAAGATTAATTTCAATGTGTTTTTTGTGGTAAGGATTAATTTGTATGTGGTCAAGATGACTTTTTATCTAGTATTAAAAGCCATATTCATAGATTACCGTTCAAACAATACTATGCAATGTACATATAGTCCAGTCATTTAATGGCCAAAAATACTCAAACACAACAGATTGCAAACGTTTTCATTTATATCCCAATCGGTCCAGAAGCATTAATTGAAAGACATATTAGTCCCCCAAAATCCAATTAGTGGAAGGACACATAATTTGTATAAGCCCAAAATGGCCGCCGTTCCATTTTTGGACCATATTTTGTATACATTACTTTTCATAAAACAGACCTAGGAGCGAGTGTGATACCTCTTTTTGGTGTGATTTTGACTGGTGACTGTGAATATTATGATGACTCAAGGTCATCGCAAAGTCACATAGTCAATTTCAAGGTCCAAAATTAAAAACAAAAGTATTTTAACAAATATAATTCAAAACAGGTGTGATAGGGGCCTACATCTTTTTAAAATTTTTTTGTCTGGAATTTTGTTTTTGTAGTAGGCTGGTGATTCCAGGACATCTGCAAGATCAAAGCTTATTTTTAGTTGTTCAAGATGGCATCCAATATGGCCGTTAGCGTATATTGAGATTGATGAAAATGTGTAAATTGGTCAATTCTAGATACATTCTGTGATGTAAAACACAGTTTAAACTGGGTTTATCGTCAGTGAGTCCACATAGACAAATCCAAGACTATTGTAATCAATATTTAACCCTTGTAGCCCAATATATCATTTTAGCAAAGATCCTGGGCACTGCAATAGCAATCGAAAAATAACTAAGTCATTGTTACTGTTGATGTTTTGGTATCACTGCATTAACATTGTGTGTTTATTTGTAGTTTATTGTGTTTTTATTCAATCAAAATGCCGTTCAAGATGGCCGCTGACGAATAGTAAAAGTTAGAAAATTGTGCAAATTAGTTAATTTTCGCTTAATTTTGTAATGCGTCATTTCAGTGGGTTAATCTTGACCACTCACAGATAATTTTGAGCAACATTTAGCCATTTATACCACCTGAACTTGTTGAACCACTTGCACTATAAACGTATCCAACCGTTTTCCAGATAAGGAACTGTTGCTGTGTTCTTTTCTAATTATACGTTCCAGTATTTCAAACGGATCATGGCCTCATCAAAAGTGATCTTAACAACATAAAAAGTGATCTTGGTCACATAGGAAGTCATATTGCCACATAAAAACGAACTGAGCCACATAAAAATCACCTTGACCACATAAAAAAATAATTTTGATCACATTTTATATGATCTTGATCACATAAAAAGTCATGTGCACAACATCAAAAGTCAGCGCGACCTTATAAAACATTATCTTGACCCCAAGAAGTCATATTGGCCACATAAAAAGTCTTCTTAGTCACATAAAATGTAATTTTAACCACATTATTTTGAACATAATAAAAAAACTTCAACTGCAGAAAAAGTCATTTTGACCACATAGAAAGTCATCTTGACCACTACAAAGTCATCTTATCCACATGAAACGTCATCGTGTTCACATAAACAGTATTCTTAGCCACGTAAAAAGTCGTCTTGGCCACATACAACGCCATCTTGGTTACTAAATAAAATATCATGGCCATGTAAAAAGTCATCTAAACCACATAAAAAGTCATCTTCGCCATACAAAAAAAAACACTTTTTAACCAGATAAAAAGTGATATTGGCCAAATACAAATTATCTTGGCCTCATAAAATTTCAACCAGGCAAAATAAAAAGTCATCTTGACCACATACAAATTTATCCTTACCACAAAAAACACACTGAAATTAATCTTAGCCTATTAAGAAGTCATCTGTCATCCTCGAAATAAAATAAGTTATCCTCACCGCATAAAAAATGATATATATCGTCATAAGTATTGCCTTACATGAAAAATAATTATAGTGCAGTATCTGATATTTAATAATTTAATACAAGTTCAGTATATATAAATAATTACACTAAAAAGTGTGTATACTAGTGTGGTTCGCTGTGTTATTGCCCTGTAGTCTGCGCACATACATACTAAACTGAACCAGAATTACCCATTAATGTTAGTTAGATAAATTAGATGAGACTGCCGTTGAGACTCGCAATTGATAATTCGAGGAATATATATATAATATGGTGATCTGAGAACAAGCACGCTACTTCTTGGTCACGGAGACTCTCCAAATTACATTTTTCTGTTTTCATTCTGCTCTTGTCTCGCTGCTGTTCTACCCTCTCCCTGCTTTTACTCTTAATTGCTTTACCCTTGCTCTACCCTATTTCACTGTTCTGACTCTATGATTGCTCTATCTCTGTTCGGCTCGTGTTCTACTTTTGTTTCTGCTCTTGTTCTGCTCTTGTTCAGTTCTTGTTCAAATGTTGTTCTGTGTTTTCTTGTCCTTAGATCTTTCCCTTTATTCATCTACTTTTGTTGTGATTTTACACTTCGTTTTCCCTACTCTTGTGCTTTTTCGCGCTTTCTTGTTCTAATCTTACTGGTTTACGAATATTGATTTGCTCGTGCTATTCTCTGATTCTGCTTTTGTTTTGATCCTGTTCCGCTCTTTCTTTGACTCTGTCATTGCTTTGCCCCGCCCTGATGTTTGATATTGTATTTTTTCTTCTACAGCTCTCCTTGTTTTTATTCAGATCTTCCTATGCTCTGGTATCATGTTAATGTTCATCTTCCTTTTGTTCTCTTCTTGACGTTTTGTTCTACTCTCCGTTATCATTATACTCTGCTCTCATCACATTTAAGTTATGATAAATATTTAATTTAGATGTCTGCAAAATGACAAAATAATAAAAATCAACTAATGGGTGTATATATGTTGTCCATTGTTTTTGGAATATGCGAGAGCGAAAAAATGATGTATGCATGCATTACATATCGATATATATGTCAGTTTGAATTTTCTTGATTAATAATTTAAATAATATTGAGACTCGTGATTGCTTGTTTAACATGGTAAGAAATGGCTGCCACTTTCAACTTACTGCTAGCAATTCGAAATTATTACATTATAAATTAAATATCTAAAATTAGCCATGCTAATGTCGCGCTTAACTTCTGACTCTGTGGATGTTACTTGTCGTCGAGTGGAAATTAACAATAAATATCGATGACACATTTCACTTTCACAGAGACTTTACAACAGTAGCTGCCTGTCACAGTCACATTCTCGTTATTCTCAGGCAGACTCCTTTCAGCCCGAATTAGAAGCAACTGTACCCATTATATGCAGCGTGAGTCGTTTTCAACCTACTCTGTCTCGTAAATCTAATCAAACGAGCCACACTTTAGGACCAGTTGACAGTTACAGCGGTGTGACAACGATCTGGATGACTGTGATCTGCTGACAAATCACAGCCTTTGATCCCTTTGTGCTGCTATGCCAAATTATGTATTGCTATTTTTTGTTCATTTAATCCTTACAACGCTTGTATAAACCATGGAGGACAGAAGTTTTTTCTATTTGAAATCAAACTAAATGTATCATAGGTCTACGACCATTATAATTCGCTATTTGTCGTGAAAAGGTTAAAGCCGGAATTAATGACGTAATTCTCACCTTTAAATGACGAAGAATAAAAGACACTTGGGAAGCGCTGAATTATTTTTGTAAAACTCATGGGAACCAAAGGATTTGTTTTCAATTTGAAATCATCATAAGTGTCTTTGTTAGCTCTTTCTGATTCATTTGAATACCTATGTCATAAATCTACGGCTATTAGAAATATTTTAAATCTTACAGTGCGGGGATCCCCGCACTGTAAGGGCTAATAGATTGTGATGATTTATCATCTCCAAATAATCTTTTATTAATTTCAGTGGCATTTTATTTTGTTTGAATCTTAGTGCACATAAAACACATTTATTCCCAGCTCTCAGTCACTCAGTCACTCAGTCACTCAGTCACTCAGTCACTCAGTCACTCACTCACTTACTCACTCACTCACTCACTCACTCACTCACTCACTCACTCACTCACTCACTCACTCACTCACTCACTCACTCACTCACTCACTCACTCACTCACTCACTCACTCACCCACCCACCCACTCACTCACTCACTCACTCACTCACTCACTCACTCACACACTCACTCACTCACTCACCACTCGCTCGCTCGCTCGCTCGCTCACTCACTCACTCACTCACTCACTCACTCACTCACTCACTCACTCACTCACTCACTCACTCACTCACTCACTCACTCACTCACCCACTCACTCACTCACTCACTCACTCACTCACTCACTCACTCACTCACTCACTCACTCACTCACTCACTCACTCACTCACTCACTCACTCACTCACTCACTCACTCACTCACTCACTCACTCACTCACTCACTCACTCACTCACTCACTCACTCACTCATTCACTCACTCACTCACTCACTCACTCACTCACTCACTCACTCACAAACTCACTCACCACTCGCTCGCTCGCTCGCTCGCTCGCTCGCTCGCTCGCTCGCTCACTCACTCACTCACTCACTCACTCACTCACTCACTCACTCACTCACTCACTCACTCACTCACTCACTCACTCACTCACTCACTCACTCACTCGCTCGCTCGCTCGCTCGCTCACTCACTCACTCACTCACTCACTCACTCACTCACTCACTCACTCACTCATTCACTCACTCACTCACTCACTCAATCACTCACTCACTCACTCACCCACTCACTCACTCACTCACTCACTCACTCACTCACTTGAGATGTTAGAATAAAATGCCATGATTTCCTCCACCCAGCAGGACCGAGTGTTATAAATAACAAGATTTGCCGCTGGAGGAGAACCCCGTTTTTATCCTTAATGTAGCCTGATAAATAACATCATTTCCAGAACCGAGAGGGACTATGACCGTATTTCCCATGCAGACTAAAATTTTATTCGGCCTCCTCCGATTTTGTCTCACGCTTTGGCGAAATCCCAGCAAACACGAAACATTCAACCAATGTTAGCTTAATGTTGGCCCAGCGTCGTAGATAATAAATAAATACATTGATATTGGTTAAATGTCACGTGTTTGCTGGGATGGCGTCGGTTGTATGCATAAGTGACAAGCATTACAGCAATACTAGGTCAATGTGACATGTTTTCTGAACGGAGGTAACTAGAACAAGCATTGGGCCAATGTCAGTTCAACTTTGATGACAATTGGCCAATTATTTGAAAACGCTAGTATTTTCAGCCCATTAAACACAAGACATTGATCAAATGATGGGTTTATGCTGGACCAGCGTCCTAGACGGTGACCCAGCATAGGACCAATATTGGGTAGCCCTGAAAACAAGTCTATTCCGCCCGAGCGGCATATGCACCTCGGGCGGAATAGCCTTGTATTCAGGGCTAAAAATATTGGGGAACTTTATGTTTTTGCTAAGTGGTTATTAGACACAGCACGCCTGTCATAAAAACACCTGTAAATCATTGGGAATGGCAGGTGGTGAAAGGGACGACGATGTACCTAATTATCCCTATCTCGATCATCACTAAGATTCAGGCACTGTTGCTATTCCACCAACCATCATTACTACAGTTAGGATATGAAGACTTTTATATCAACACTTTGGAAAAGTCACATTCCGCCACCATATCGCATGCATTTTAACTTAACCCTTTAAACGCCAAATTATTTAATCTGAATTTTCACCCACTTGAAGTTGTGTCTCGCTGACGCGATCCACAACTTCAAGTGAGTGGAAATTATTCAGATTTGACAATATGGAGGTCAACAGTTTTCAAATATTGCTGATTGATGTCACATTTTATCATTAACATGTTTAAAAGGTGGTACTTAATGTGCTAATAAAAAATGAAAACCCGAATATATGCGGCACCGGCGGTTAAAGGGTTAACTGTAATCAGCGGATACAGTAGATGTTTATCTGCGACATAAGTTAAGAACGTATCATTTTTCATTATGTTAATAGTATTAATCTTCTGAAAGCGCTCTCGGTAAACACACAACTTTGAACTGATGTCGCTTTAATGCTGCTCCGGCGTCGCAGGTTATGCAAACAACCTTGCCAATGTTATGGATAAACTTGATATTTTGCAAAGCATATGCCCTTGTCCTGATGGTGGCCAGTAACATAGGCATTGCAATTTTAAAAGTCCTTTGACCTTTTCAGCGCGGGGACAGTCTTTATACGTCAGAATCTGGTGTCTACAGAAGTCAGATTTTGATGTATAAAGACGGTCCCCGCGCTGAAAGAATTAAATAGAGACGTCAGAGTCAGACGTATAAAGACGGTCCCCGCACTGAAAGAATTAAAACATTTATAATAGTCATAGATCCATAGGTATTCCAATGAATCGGAAAGAGCTAACTAAGACATTTATGATGATTTTAAATTGACAAATCCCTTTAATCTCCATGATTTACACGACATTAATTCAGCGTTGTAAGAGTATACCCTGCTTGGAATGATAAAGTTTTTTTACGGTGCATTTCGCATCATTAGCACCTCTATAATGAAAATCAGGCGGATAGCAAGCGAAAATTCTCGATCTGACAGAGAAATCCAAGATGGCCGCCAAGATGGCCGCCAAGATGGCCACAACCATATGATAAAACCTAACTTTTGCACTATTTGATTTAGAATGTCATGTGATACCATTTTTCTCATAGTAATGCACACCGGCAGTCCATTTCTGGCATTTAATTTGTGATAAGAGTACAGAGATTCAATATGGCCGCCAAAATAGCCGCCATTTCACAGAAAAAGTCAATTTTAAATATTGAAACCAGAATGTCAAGTGACACCACTTTTTTGTAGCTATTTACATGGTTTGTATTAAGAATTACGGTGGATTTTGAATCGTTAGGACCTCTATAATGAATATCACAGCGGATAGCAAGCGACTCTCCTTGAGCTAACTGAGAAATCCAAGATGGCCACCAAGATTGCTGCCAAGATGGCCGCTGCCGCATTATAAAACCCAACTTTCGAACCATTTGACTCAGAATACCAAGTAATAACACTTTTCTGATAGTGATGCACAGCAGCAGTCCATTTCTAGCATTGTTTTTGTCATTACAGTTCACAGATAGAAGATGGACACCAGAATTCATTCTTCAGATGTTTGGCCTATGCAAGGTCAATAACAATGTAATGTTAAATCACAATAACTTTATTGAAATAAGAATCTTAGCAACCAATAGATGAAAGGGAACAGGTTACATAATATTTTTGACAATAATAGCAAAACATTAATTTAGCTCATGTGACAGCCATGATGTGTTTTTGTAATCCTCCTCTCCTTTGCAGTTGCATAATGGGGTGCACCACAGGGCAGGGGCTCATCTAGCCAGCCGTCCAGCCGTCTTTTTGGACGGCCAGTTTTCCTGTTTGGGCAACTTTGGATGGGACGGCAAAAGTTAGAAGACCTCCAAAAAGACGGCCAATATTACGTTACAATCCCCTAAAAGGATGGGCTTGAAACCCAAAGTCCACAGGGATGCGATCCGCTGCAATGTAAATATTATGGCTCAGTGAAGCGAAGTTACCCAGCTCCCTTTGTATGTAAACGTGGCTATATCATTTATATAGACACTTAATATAGCTCAATAAGCCTTGATAAAGATGACTAAAGACAAGGTATGACATAATACGTGGAAATAAAAAATATAAAGTGTCGCTTAGTTTGTGCAAGAATCCCTTCTCATATGGATGAGAAAATGTCGTGGTCCAGAAGGGATAATATTTGATACCCTAAAAAACGAACAAGCATAATATAAATGTGGCACAGACACTCACGAATGACTCTGTGAGCAATGTCTGGGGGGCTTATGTGTCACCCTAGATGACACACATGTATGCAAGGAAGATGATAACTTTCGCGTGCAGTTACATACTGTAATAGAACTTCAATGGTATAGTAGTGCAGGCACTGATCTTTGACACCAGGTCACTGACGTGGGATGAAATGAGTCACTCTCATATATTGTGCGAAAGGCCACAGTGTTTCAGTATGAAATTACATTCCAAAACTGCGACCATCTTGGCATGTCTGCGGGTTAATTTCCTAGACATGCCTAAAATGAGCACTCCACCACGCGATTCAGTAATCAAATATAGGCAAAGCAAAATACAATTGAATAAGTTATTATATGCGACAGGTCAAAACTCAATGCCATTTGCTCAATCACAACACAGTTGACCTCCACCTTGTAGTAACAGAAGACTATGATGAAATCCTGACTCAGGTTTTTAAAGGGTAAAAACATCCGCTTTTGCACTTCGTTTCCAAACATGAAGAAGCTGATGTTATTTTGACACAACGGGTCATGTACATAGGACACAACAAGTCAAGAATAACTTTGATTGCCGATGACACTGATATTTCAATGAAAGGTGCTGTGCCGAAATAGTAACGTCATTACTATTTCAGCACAGCCTTTCTTAAGAGATCAATTTTAAGTACGCTTCGCGTCAAAATTGTTATATTTTTGCTCTCCTGGTATGCCATCATTCAAAACAGAATCAAAATTGTCCAATGATAATGCAATCCCTTATAATACGGTGGAACCTGTATATATATTCCAGCAACCATTACAAAATATGAAGAAATATCAGATACTCCTTCTTCGTGCCGTAAGTGGATGTGTCAACCTGACAGAAATTTGTGGGATAACTATTGACTTAGCGAAGATAAAAGAGGCTTTAATGGATTGTTCCTTAATTGCCATGAGAAACACCTATGGTAAAAGTTTCATGCAAATCCGTTCATTTCTCTGTAAGTAATCTTGCTGCCCGACAGATAAACCAACACGACCAGGATGTGTAGTGTACATAACGCCAATGGAAGCAAACCAAATTATACTAAAACATAAACTATGCTAGGCCCGCCAGGTGTCTCACTTTGTCACTTTGATTACAATATACATTTATTTTGGCTTCTTACAGCCACTGAGAGGTGCAGTGGTCCAGGGTTCAATACATCTTGCTAAAGATATAGGCCTACTATTCGCTAATTGTAATAGCAATCATTTAATACACTTTTGTGAGTTAAGCTCACAGCTCCCAGATACAAATTGCTAGTTTAGACAAAGTTTTAAATTTGTCTCATTCTGATAAAATGGGTAGGGCTACAATTTTATGATTTTTACAATATAACTTTAGTCTAGTGATTGTAATGTAGTTTCTCATATATAAACACTAGAACATCTTGCGTGTTTTGGGCATGTTGCTGCTGTAGAATTCGTCTCGCTCCTATCTGCAGCAGACAATTTCAAATGAATAAATAAACTTGCTGTTTGTTATATCAGTCAGTGTTTATATTATTGCACATTCCAAGTACCAGTATATAGATACATAATCACTATGAAGCCTATGCTAATGTAAAAGAGCTACGACGTCGCTTACGCTAATTAGATTATATTTCCACATAGGCCTACAATGGCTCTTCACAACTACGCCCACAGGAAGATTTACATGTACATGTTCATCACGATGTATTATATAATGCTTTAGTGGATCAGCAACAACATATTGCTAATTTCAGAGAAACATACCTACTGTGATAACCATCATTATTTTGTCAGCTTTCAAATTTATTTTGGCGGCCATTTTGTATTTTTGCAAACAGACATATCTAAGTGTTAACGTAAAAACTGGAATGGATGATTCACAGATGGCAAAAACATATGGTTAGACACTAATATTACAATTCTATTATCTGAATTAGTTCAAAGTTCTGTATCTTTGTTTTCGGATTTCTAAGTTTAGTTTGGCGGCCATTTTAATTTTTTTGAACAGCTATATGTGATTCTGAGCAGTACTTGAAATGGATTCTCGGATGCTCAAAACATATGTTCTGCCACCAGGATCAGAATTGTTAGCACAAAAGTTCTGTATCTTTCATATTTAACCGCCATCTTTGCGGCCATCTTGGATTTTAAAAAGCGAAGAAGTATACACCCACTGGTTTTGGGTACTAGACAGGATAGTCAAGGACAATTTTGCAAGGTTAGAGGCCGTGCCACTAAACTATACCTTACGTCGGATCAGAGAAGTCGCTCCCCCAGATATGCCCACGCCAAATCTATGAAATGATTACATCGATGCTCGGCGGATATTCTATGAGCGGGCTAAGAACATGGATTTTCTCTTCTTCTTCGTTTGCTTAAGGATAGATCTCCCTCCCCTGCTTTTCACCCAACTGATGGTTGATACCATCCGGAGGGCAGTGCAATGCTTTTCCCTGCGATTGTACCTCAAGGCACTCCTCTGGCTCCCGCTGATCTACTCAAATTAAGTGTGGTTGTTGTAGTGAAAATCTATGTTCAAGCAAGATGCACAGTTGTAAGGCAAATGGACTAAAGTGCACCATATTCTGCAACTGCAAAGTACTTAGGCAGATTAGCATAACAATCGTGAAAATCCCAGGGAAAGTGCCAAACTTGGCAGGGAGTTAGGGTTTAGTACATAGAAAAGCATCCAGGGTGGACCCAAGTGGACCCACCAACATAGCAGCCATTTTGAACAAATACAAAATGGCCGCCATCCGGCTGCGTCAAAAATGCAACTTTTGAACCCATTGCCGTAGAATGCTGTTTAATACCTCTTTTGGTAGGTGTTGGAGTATGAGGAATCCATTTATGAGGTTATTTTAATGATAACTGGTAAAGGTCACGTGTTTTGCAAGGTCATCTATCAGTTTCAGTGAGCGAAGAGTGTAAGCATTTTTATATTCTTCCCGACTGATAATGTTCCAATGTGATCGACAAATAAAAGGTAACAAAAAAGTAAAAAGAATCACCATAGGTTTAACAATGTTTATTAACATACATTCATCTTCTTAGCTCAAGTAAGTAGACGAAGTCAAACTATATCATTAACCGACCATGATTTGGAACAATGATGCAACAGGAGCTGTTCATGAGTCATTGTTACAGCACGAGCCCTGGCAAAAGCACAGTGAGAAGATGATTGCAAGAATAAATAATAGCCGTCACATGAACTGAATCAGTGTTTTGATAATATTGTTAAACAGATTATGTAACATGTTCCCTTTCATCATACAAAATCTCATCCATCGGTTGCTAAGATTATTATTTCAATAAAGTTATTGTGATTTAACATTACATCGCTATTCACCTTGCATAGGCCAAACAAGCTGAAGAATGCATTTTGGCGGCCATCTTCTATCTGTGAACTCTAATGACAAAAACAAGGCTTAAAATGGACTGCTGGTGTGCATTACTATCAGAAAAGTGGTATTACTTGATATTCTGAGTCAAATGGTTCAAAAGTTAGGTTTTATCATGCGGTAGCGCCCATATTGGCAGCCATCTTGGCGGTCATCTTGGATTTCTCAGTTAGGTCAAGGATAGTCGCTTGCTATCAGCTGTGATAATTATCATGGAGTTCTTAATGATGTAATATCTACCGTAATTCTTAATACAAACCATGTAAATAGCTTCTAGGCTCAATATATAAAATTAACGTTTTTTCTGTGAAATGGCGGCCATTTTGGCGGCCATCTTGAATCTGTGCACTCCGATAACAAATTAAATGCCAGAAATGGCCTGCTGATGTGCATTACTATCAGAAAAGTGGTATTACATTATATCAAAAGTTAGGTTTTATCATATGTTGTGGCCGTCTTGGCGGCCATCTTGGCGGTCATCTTGGATTTCTCGGTTAGCTCAAGGATTTTTGCTTGCTATCCGCCTTAACACACATATGGCTCAAAACTCCATTTTAGAGCCGTCACAGTCTGCTTACCGAAAACATCACAGTACGGAGACTGCCCTTCTCAGAGTCCAAAATGACATACTGCAGGCCATAGATAGGAAGAAATGTGTGATGCTGCTACTATTAGATCTTTCTGCCGCTTTTGACACCATTGACCACGAAATCCTATTGCAGCGTCTCAGAGTGAGCGGAGGTGTATGTGGCACAGCCTTGGCATGGTTTAGGTCTTACCTGAGTGGCAGGACATAGTCTGTGAAGATTCTCAACACAACATCAAAGCCTAGATTGCTCAGATACGGTGTGCCTCAAGGCTCTGTACTAGGGCCACTTCTGCTTACATTATACTCTGCGCCCATAGCAAGTATAGTGCGGCGGCATGGACTGATCGCTCACTTGTACACGGACGACACTCAGTTGTACATCGTGTTTGACCAGGATGATGCCGTAGATACCATCAAGCGGATTGAAGCCTGTGTTATGGAGATAAAGGAATGGATGGCAATGAATTGGCTAAAACTGAATGATGAAAAGACTCTCTCGTTGCTGTTACGGACACCTACAGTGGGACATCTCTCCAACATCAGCGATATTATCATTGGTGACAGCAACATCACTCCATCTCCCTCAGCTCGCAACCTTGGTGCCATTTTTGATGAACATTTGACTATGGAGGCGCATGTCAACAGTGTTTGCCGATCTTCTTTTTTCCACCTGCACAACATCAGTAGCATTCGAAGAGTGTTGGATATGAAGACAACTGTCATCATTGTCAAGGCCCTAGTCATTTCCCGACTTGACTACTGCAACTCTCTGCTATGTGGACTCCCAACTATACTCATAAAGAGATTGCAGAGGGTACAAAATGCAGCAGCTAGAGTGATAGCTAAAGCCGGAAGAAGGGACCATATCTCACCAATTCTCCTCAAACTTCATTGGCTACCGGTCGAATTTCGCATAAAGTACAAGATCCTGCTATTAACATATCGTGCTCTACATGGCCTCGCCCCAACTTACATCACAGAGCTGCTAGTGCCTTATACACCACCTAGAACACTGCGTTCGAGCACAGAGCAGCTTTTGGTAGTCCAAAAGTACAGACTTAAAAACTTCGGTGGCAGGAGTTTTGAAACTGCGGCTCCAGCACTCTGGAACAGTTTGGAGAGCCAGATCCGTCTGCAGAAAACCCTGACCTCTTTTAGAAGGTTGCTAAAAACTCACCTGTTTCGTCAAGCGTTTGGTGACCTCACGCAGCAATTGACTTTCTTTTCACTGTTTTTCGAATGTGAAGCGCTCTGAACAGCTTTCAGCTGGATACATGCGCTATACAAGATTTCATTCATTCATTCATTCATTTATTACAGAGGTCCTAATGATGTAAAATCCACCATAAGAAAAACTTTATCATTCCAAGCAGGGTTCGGCTTTGGTACCCTGACTATTAAGGAAACACAAGAAATTGATCTTTGACCCGGTGTCGGAACCCAGCTGCCGAGCTAACACGATACGGGGGACGGGATGGTGATCACGTAGGCCACTCGCATTTAGATGAGCGAGCCTATTATGAGCGACAGGTTATTTGATTATGTAATATAAAACAGAAGTGACATTCTTACCGCCTGTGCTAAGAACCTTAGACTCGGATACAGAATTGCAACAAGGATTGTGTCAATGCTGGATGCCTTTTCTGATCAGTGTTTTGTAAGTGCTCTATTTTCAGCGCACGTAAGCTACACGAAGATTAGACGCAGCAGGTCTGTCATAAAAACACCTGTACATTTCTTCTGAATGGCAGGTGGTGAAAGAGACTGAGATTTGTCATTTTGATCATTATCTTGTCACTTAGAGACCTCGTTAATTCGTCCATTAATATAGATAATTAACGTGCACAACGTACCCGACATAAATTCAATACATATTGACATCTGTCCGAAACGCGAATTATTCACGAATTTTAATATTGTCCAAGATATCAATTTTGTTCACGTTTTTCTTTCTCAGTTGGTGTAGAGAAAACTTCGACAAATTCACACACAACAGTAATATAATAGAACAGCTAACCATTTCAGTGAGGGGACCGACATTAGAAATCAGAATCTGACGTCTATTAGTCTAAAGTCGTCCCCGTACTGAAAGAGGGATAGGTTTATAATGGCCGTAAAACGCAGAAAGAGGTTACAGAAAGCGTCATGTCTGATCACTTCAATTTGACAAAAGTCTCCTTGGTTTAAACAAAAATATTTCAGCGTTTTAAGGGTTTAAAAACTGACTCTATGATACATCATGTTTTTAGGTTTTTATTCTCTCATAAGCAGCAATTATTGTATTCGCTGAAGCAATAGTTTATTATGCACTCCTACTTGTATGAATCTTGTATTCTCCCTTGATGGCACTCGGTGATATACTAGTTACTAGCTTGGAATAAGGACTGAATTGTGATTTGGGGTCGCGGTTTTCTTGTGAATGACAGATAGGTCACCTTGATCTTGAGTTTGCCTCGCATGCAGACATCCCTGATGGAGTCTTAATACTCTTTTACAGGTTGTGCCGTCTTCACTTGGTAATTAGATCCACCATATATAACCTGACGAACCCGCGTGGTTGTCTTCGTCCTTCTAATAAACAGTGCTTAAGAATGTCCCTGATGTGAGCACACGTAATTACGCGCGCCTTGAGGGTGCGAGCAACAGTTTGGACTGATATGAAGGCGTCTGAACAAAGTAATTAGAACAAGCCTGTATCAACTTCTAAGCATAACCTAGTTTCACTGGAATTAATATGTGTTCTCTTTTTCAATTAAAATTTCACAATACATAGCATCGTTTTCATCCAGTCATTCATTCATCAAACAACACTCTTTATTATGTGGTTTACAAACAACATCATATATACATGATCTAAGGTTTGTTGGAAATAACCTAGAAAAATAGCACAAATCCAGAGAATAATTTGTCTGGTGTAGCGGAACAGTTGGCTTCTCAATTTTGGGCTATTGCTATACTGCTACACAATTTTCCTAGCACAAATTATCCCCTGCAAATGAATAGATGGTGATGCAGTATATTTATGTAACTCCACATATAAAACAATCAGTATTTGCTGTTGTATCCCACTTAAGTACAAGTTCACCACATGCTAAAATTGATAAGCAATTTTATAATTAAATTCGGAAATGGTTGTAAAACATTCTCACGTTAATACACAAAACATTCCATTTGATTTTCTTTTTTTTTGTGGAAATATGTACCACTTTGGTTCCGCAACATATTATACCAGTTTTTTATAAAATATTTGATTTGTATATACTGATGTCATTAGTGTTACTTGAGTAATCAAAATGAGCCTTTTACAAGTAGCAGATATGCTGTTATCAATTTAAAACGTAAATATATTTTTTGAGCACAATATTTATAAAAAAAACATTTTCGGTTCATTTTCAACACTCCCATAGACGAAATTTGCATTGAAGTTATCATTTAACGAATGTAAATTTTTCACGTGTATAATACCTGCTAGATCCACTTATTAAAGGACATTACGCTTTTATCATCACTAATTTTGGATAATGTTTTGAAAGGGATGAAATGTAACGAAGCATAAGCATAATTAAACAGTCAGTCAGTGACCACAAATTTTCCCGGAATCCCGTTCGTGATCCGGATCATCTCCAAAATGTAATGGATTGCTCTTTGATCCGTGACACACCTCTGGTAAAGGTTTGACCAAAACCCTTACATTACCTTTTTAAGTAATCATGCGGACGGGCAGACAAACAAAGAGGACTAAAACATAACATTATTTGGTGGATGTAATATCCATGTTAAGCACTAAGCATATTCAATCTGCCTACAGCGCACGAAATGTGAACAATGAGGCCACACGTTTCGTAATTTCAAACAATGCATGTTTTGAGGTTAGGCACTATAACTGGCAAGGAACTTTATCAAGTACCATTCTCAGTGAGTAATTAAAATGGTTCAACTTTAAATCACACATTCATTCATCAAGTAATATAACCTAACAACTTAAGAATTTAAAAAAATGTTTCTTTTCATCATTCAATATGGACAAGTTTGTTTTATAAATAATTTTATTTTCAGCGGATCCGGGGGCTTCAGTGGTTAGGACAATGCTAGACCAATCAGATAAAGTGTTTTAAATGTCGTGATTTGACGGGTGTTATAAATAACAAGATTTGCAAGGCGAGGAAAAAGTGCAGCGCTTTAAACAGGCGATATGGCTATAAATAACCAGCCCTGTGTTGAGCCGACAGCGAGTAAGGCCGAATCCTCCAGACCGGAGTAAATCACATTCGGTCTTCTCTGATTTTTTCTCAGGCTGAGCAACACGAAGTAATACTACTTCACCACGAAACCTTCAAGTATAGGATCTCACAATAATAATTTGAAATTAGCTGAAAACACGATAACCTGCTATGTATGTAGACAAATTAACGTTTAAAACGCTTAGCACGACAAGAGTTGATTGATCTGTTTAATTAGCGGGTTCAATCACTGTTATTGGGAATGAAATCAGTGTTTAAACGTCGATATTTGAAAATGTTTAGTCGCAAATGAACAAAGTTGTGGGTCGCGGTAGTGAGACATAACTTAATTTGGTAAAATTTGCAATTCATAACTAGTTACAGCGCGGGGATCGACATTAGACGTTCGAATGTGGCGTTTGTAGACGTCAGACTATGACGTCTTAAGTCGACCTCCGCACTGTAAGAGTAAAAAAAATTCATGGCCGTTGACCAATAAAATGGGTATTCGAATGAAGCAGAAAGACAAAACTAAGACATTTAGGATGATTTTTTATTTAAAAAGCCCTTTGGTCTTCATGGTTTGCACAGCATTATTTCAGCGCTTTAAGGGTTAATTGTGTTAATACCTGCATTGTTAACCCTCAATGTCATATTGCTATTTTTATCTTTGTTATTTAAAACCAGAAACTGTGTAAGAGAACTGCACATTAAATGTGATGAAATCAACTTATTCAGTTTTTATTGCAATTTGTCATTATATTTTTTATTATGTTTTTACCTTGGGAGTACTTTACAAAATCTATTTTTGTTTTTGGTTGGCCAAAATTATTGCCCACAAATTGTGTTTTTGATAATAGAGAGACGTGGCTTCAGCACGAGAGGAAGAGAATAAGATTTATCTCATAATTTACATATAACATCTGCTGATATTTTATCGACTTAGGCATAGTGCTGACTCCGTGCTTCATTCCAACGCGATATTACCATAATTGTGCACAAAGCGACGTAAAACAATATTCACTCACTCTGTCACTAATCACGCTATGTTTAAAAAAAATAGAATCGTAATACACACGAAATAAATACGTTGATATCAATTTGAGGTGGGGGGGGGGGGTTAGTTTGAAACTAGAAAGGGTAACTTGAAACCAGTGTAACAATTTCTTGCTCCCGGGGGTGATCGGAAGCTGTTACACTGGTGCCAATCTGTCACGTCACATAATCAAATATAATTATTATATTTTTGCAGTATATTTAAGGCATAGAAATGTCTGATTTCTTTTTAAATATTTTTTGATTACACAAATAAAGGCAAAATAGGAACAAACTATCACCCATCCCCTTAAGTATGCCACATTTTCTTACTATGCATACATTCCCTGTCAATAGCCGGTACTTTGTTGACAGTATTGTCACGATATCATTGACGATACTTCATTGACAATGGTCATGATATCAATCAGACGGCGATATGTTAAAATCTATGCCTCCTCCGATTGGTCAAGCTACACCCTGTCAATAGGGATAAACTTCCATTATTGCCAGGACAAGTATGTCAATAACAGCAAAAAGTTACTATTGACAGAAAATATTCTCTATATTAGACAAATATTCTGCTTATTGCCAAGATTATTCTGTCTAAGCTAATACTGACAGGAATATCCAGTCAATAGCCTCGTGTAGTCATTTCGATCTTTTTTTATTCCACAAATTGACCCTATAAATTGAGACGTCCCGTAATTTGTTTTTTCGTTGACATTTTGTTGCCACCACAGTGCGTATAGTAGCTGTTGTTTTTATGCAAATATATTGTGGCAAATCTGGAAACGATGCGCTGAGGGGGCACCAATGAGATGGCATAATACCATATCTTGATTTCCAGAATAAGAAAGGAGAAAGCAGATCCAGCTAATGTTGTCTCTTGCACACATAGACAGACAATTGCTTTTGTTTATAACTAATGTCCCCCAGATAAGCTTTATCAGCCACTTGTTTTTTTCCCCTTAGCTTATGCCTTATCTCTTTTTGCCTGCAACAAGAATCAACCAATGGTCTTGCATGTCGTGTAATCTGCTATATGGCCAGACGTTATAAATCTAGGATACGTTGAACAAACGCTACAACATATAGTCTACCCACAACTGAGGTTTGTATCTGGCCAATGGAATCAGATCTTTGTTTCTATATTGATTTCCATATGAATGACTTATGACACCCAGACACAGTCGTAAACTTGTCTTGTTCCACATGACCGCTTATTATGTCTATCACTTGCTGCAATCAGAAGCAGCCATTGTCTTGGCGGTTATGTAATCTCCTATCCGACCAGAAGTTATCAATAAATCGTGGATTGACCAACTGAGAGCACAATGCAAAGACACCTAACGACACCTAGCGAATAAATAAGAGTCTCAGTAAAAGACTCAGTTTAATGTTTTCTCCCGTCTCACTCGTGTCTGGTCATTAGAATCGAAGTAGTGTCTCAGTCAACGCCGGCCCCGATGGCTTATTCGATCCAGTTGTGGCTCGTTCTTCCACTGTATGTATAGGATAGAGCCCGAGGAGTTCTACTTCCTTAGTTGTATAAAAGGTCGAGGCCACAGCTTAGAATGGTTACATTCAGATTATGTATAATCCTTACCCTGCCAAACTCACCGATTTCATTAGCATGATTAGTGGGCCCAGTTCAGCCTCTATGTGCAAAATGTGCCATAAAGCCTCATTCGTCCATTCGTTCATTATTTTGCATCGGACGGGCAACATTACAACTATATCGGGCTAAATGTCATAATCGTTAAAAATAATTTATTAATAAAAAAATTAATGAAAAGCTGAACACATTACTCTGAATGTAATATCAAGTGCCATTTCCCCTTTAACCGCCAAATTATTCAATTCAAGTTTTCACCCACTTGGAGCTGTGTCTCGCTGACGCGATCTACAACTTCAAGTGAGCGAAAATTATTCAGATTTGACAAAATGGAGGTAAAAAAATGTCCAATCTTGCTGATAAATGTCACTTTTTACCTTTAACAGGTTTAAAAGCTGATATGTAATGTGCTAATATAAAATGTAAGAAGCGAATATGGACGGCACCGGCGGGTATAGGGCTAATACATATATGGGGATTAGAAGGTGTATTGCCTATTTCACCGAGTAAGACCATCAGAAAAACACGTTCACGAGAAAAAAAACAATGAAAACTTTCATTAAAATCTGAGCTATTGTTTGCTGACAATGAATGCCTGTGATTGTTGAGCTGATTAAACGTCTGCCTCTGAGAACAGTCATAATAGATGATTTCCCTAATGAAATACATAAACATGTAAAGGTATTGTAATAGTCCCAACAGTGGATGTTAACCATGCATACTGCTCTTTGAAGCATTGATCGATGAATACTTTGATATGAGGCAGGCAGTGATTGGGTTTCACGTCAGAATCAAGAGATGAAATGATAAAAAAAATGTTTATTAATTCATTTATCCATGCATGTATTCAGATTTTTTATTCGCTTCAATTTTCCAACATTGCACCAAATATAAAAGGCATATATAAATTTTCTTGTGATTTTGTATATGTTTTTATATGCACTGCATCTCCTTCAGATGACCACATGGCTTTTTTTTGCAATGCATATTTTTGGTGATGTAGCTTCTCTAAACTATCAAATTGGAACGAAGCGCAAGATTTAATGGTTTCACATTCCGATCGACTGCATACATACATACATACATTCATACATACATACATACATGTATAAATACATTGTGACAACGCACCACTAATACATTTAAATTTTCGATTACCTTAACTCTTACAGCGCAGTGATCGACTTTAGACGTCAGGATCTGACGTCGGTAGACGTCAGATGCTGACGTCTAAAGTCAAACCCCGCACTGTGAGAATGCAAATATGTATAAGGGTAGTAGACCCACAACAAAGGTATTCAAATGAAGCTGAAAGAGCTAACTAAGACAATTATGATGCTTTTAAATTGAACAAACCCTTTGGTCTACATGGTGTATACAAAAGTTTTTGCAGCGCTTTTCAGCGAGTTAGTTTACTGCGATCATCTATAGTAAGCGACCCAAAATAACTTAAAAGAACTTATTAAACTGGAGTCGTCACACATACCAGTGCCATACAAGCTTACAGACATATTCACATCTGGTCACACAACAATTATAGTGGACACAGAAAGACTGAGGCAGCATCAGTGCTACATGCAAAACCATCGCAGGGCTGACTATTTTGTCAATGAACCATAACCTTAGTGACCTGAGGCCGGAGAGGGCTGATCCAGGTTGATATTCCTCCCGTCTAAGGGGGTTCAGAGGATTCACCTCCAAGCAAGGGGGTAGATGAAACGAATGACATTTCAGGCCACCTTTATGCACATATAGGCTAAACTGGGTCAGGAGAACCTTCTGAGGATGGTGAGATGAATGAGATTGCACTGCTCTCTAGACACAGGATTCGAAATTCTAGCCCTGGCGGTCTCAGTCCGAGCACGCTACCTATCGGTCACGGAGGTTC
The DNA here is from genome assembly GCA_964017125.1 of Flabesymbios commensalis. Classification (NCBI taxonomy): domain Eukaryota; kingdom Metazoa; phylum Annelida; class Polychaeta; order Terebellida; family Flabelligeridae; genus Flabesymbios; species Flabesymbios commensalis. Next base: position 75,271,290 of record OZ024909.1, on the reverse strand, counting down.
TCCACAATGTTTAATCATTACGAGTGAGCGGGGAAGACACATTTTGTTTCTCTGAAACTTGTAGCCGAGAGTGGTGTTCGAACGCGCGATCGCCGACTCCCCAAGCAGACAGATTCAACCACTGCACCAGGCACCCGCCCCAGCAAGGGGGTACTCAAGCCTAAAGGACTACCACTCCATTAACCATTTCAGTGTGGGGACCGACTTTAGACCGAATCTATGTCTATGGACGTCAGATTATGAGGATGAGGATTATGAGGATTTCGAATTGAAAAAACCTCTTTCGTCTCCATGATGTATACACAAATATTCAGCGCTTTAAGGGTTAATATACTAAGATCGACTACTTCGAGCGACTGAATTTACTTTGATTTATTAAATTGGGGTCACCCATCTAACAAATGCACTTAGAGCCAGGATAACTGAGTGATTTAAGACACCTCGTCATGCCATACTGACGACCAAATATGCACACTTTACACCAAACAACACATAATTATACGTTTGTCGAGGGTTGTTTCAATGTCTGTAACGGTGGTGCAAAGCTGAACCAACACACCACATATAATTCAGAGCACACAGATCAGCGAGGTAAGAAACACTTATTATAACATATCATACAGTATGCTACTCATATACGAATAGAGAGGTGACGCTTCAATATGGAGGTCATGCCTCTGACTAAACTGCTTCTGATGTTATGGGTGACCAGTAAACAATATACAACAGCAGGTAACCCAGTAAACACAAAACATTTTGATAACTTTCATACAATGTTGAGACAACGTCGAAGACGTTGGACCGACGTCGTCTGTCACTGATTTTCTGAATAACATGCCACATATACCACATAACATATAATTAAAGGTGTGGTCAACTGTCAAAATTCGCGGGACAAGGGTCCCCCAGAAGGCAATAGTGCCCGTGGGTGGGGCAAGGCCCTATTCCATAATAATACTAAATATGCGTTTCATACCCAAAGCCTCATTAAGAGCAAGTTCTCAAATCACAGCAAGTTTATATATACTTGCGCGACATCTATGAGGTAATAATTCAAAGCCATTTGCCCTTGTCCCTACTTGGTCGCTGGCTTGCAAACAAACTGACTGTATTACTGCGGGGATTTGGAAACTGCTTGACCCCAAACGCTTGTATTGACACTCGGTAAACACAAAACAATTGTATGACTTCATGCAATGTTGGACCAACGTCGAAATTTTTGGGCCGACGTTGTATAAATGTTATACAAATGTCTTGTGCAGAAGGACTTTCTCACAAATTTTGTACATATATTCGATGTTGGTTCAATGTGGGCCAGCGTCGCAGACGTTGGCCTAGCATTAAAACAGCATTGGATCAATGTCTCGTTTAAGTATTATCTTGTAAACAGTTCAGTGGCTATATTAATGCCGTCAATCTGTACTCAATAGGCTACTGTTGGCCTACACTTGACCGTCCCAGGCATGCGCATTAAACTCCCGTTCTAATGATAAATCACCCATTGCAGTAGAGTAAATAGTCTTCTCTTCACATAAGCTGTACATGCTTTTTTTATTATAAAATAATCAAAATTAACTTCGAAACAACCTGGTCAACCTGGTCAAAGAAAACAACAAAATAAATCGTAGTTGATAGACATATCCATATCTGGCCTTTGTTTTCTGAACCCAGATATGTGTATGCTTAAAAAAGTGCGTTATTTATATTTATAAATGTCATACATATTTTTAATGGAAGAATATTGCAGCCTTTCGTGAAAGTAGGTCGATTTAGCCTGAGCAGAAATCTGAAACATGAAACGTTGCTTAGAATTTTGGGGTATACTTTTATTATCCACTTGTTTTTACATAATTTGTGTGACTGAATATGAGGTTACAACGCACTTGTAATAGCATCGACTTGCAGACTACATTCCAATTAACCTCATGTTGCTAGTGGTAAGAATTTTATTTTGCATGTCATCTCATAATTATCATAATTATATATTCTAGCCAAGTTACCTTCAACTAAATCACCACACACTCATATTTAACTAAACATGATATATATACATAATAATATAATTTATCTCATAATATTCAGCTGGAGTAATGATGATATTTGGAATACTATATTTATAGTGATTTCCTTCTAATATTTTATTTAAACAAATATATAATACTAAAATTACGTTATATCTGCATAAGATAATTCTTAATAAAATACCTGTCCACTTAAAATGTTGTCACTATCAACCAATTTTAGTGCAGAATACATAATTAAATATAAAAACAGTTAGTTTGATAGAAAGTAATAGTAATAGTAATAGATAGCCGAATAATAGTAATAGTAATAGTAATAGTAATAGACTGGCAACACCTGTAATAGTAATAGTAATAGTAATATTAATAGACCGATGACAGAGTAAAAGTAATAGTAATAGATCATATATAATATGGTATCACCCCAGCTTTTATCATTCCGTCGATTAGGAGTATGGAGTATGAAGTATGGAGTATAGGATTGCAATGACCGATGTTGGACTTGTCCTCGTCAAACAAATCCATTTACCCCTTTATGACCTCAACGATGCTGAGGTGTCCGCAGCTGTCGTAAACCGAGGCTGTGTATGTAAGTGAGTCAGAGTAAAGGGTAAAAGGAAGCTCTTATTGAACCACAAGATCTCAATTTTATCTTGTCCTTGGCCGATGACTTATTTTTGTCCGTCGAACATATTTGCATTGGTTCGTGCCCTTGGATTTGCTCCATTCGTTGCGCTATGCCTCCTTCTCCAATGCGACTTGTGAAGCCGCGGAGAGGGTGCGATTCGCTTAAAGATGTGTGTAGCGAAATCCCTGTACTTGAACCCTTTTAAGAAGCTGCCTACTACCAGTAACTCCTGAGATGAAGCTCGTGCCATTGGGTAGACGTCTGTTCCCGTTTCCTCTGTATCTCCATGATCAATTCTAGTGTCAACTCCGGAACCATAGTATCACGCCGGTCTATTACACTCTTGGCACCCTCGAGTGTACCCTTGAGTGACTAAATTGTCTCAGACTGGCTATTCACAAATAAATTTCGTGTTGAAATTGTTCGCCTGTCATGGCTACCGGTGCATTCGCGTTAGCCATTCTGTCACACTTACCTGTCTCCCGGTGTTGAGCTCACATTTTATGGTCAAGTAAATGACGTCTGGGTCTGATCAATAGAAAGTCGCCAGTTGTAGAATCGGGGTCTAGGACACTAAAAACACATTCGACTATCTGACATACTAGTACCGTGGTGCAAGCAGAAAGTGCAGAGAAAAATTAAACAACAGTACTGTTAATAGTAACTTAACATAATTGGTGATATAATCACCCGTAGATTGCTCCTTGCTAAAACTATAAGCCAATTATGCCTACTGTCATCAGTCTTGCTCCTTATATTTAACCCATCATTTACATTCACATAATTGTCACCGGCTGGTCCGTGCTGAGGCTAGAGAACCGGGAAATGACATGGGTGCCACCTCGCACCCCCTGGCTTTTTCCCCTTGACCCTGGTAGGTGGTGCAACCCTGGCTACGCGCCTCTCGCAGTGTAGCCAGCAGTCATTGTCCAAACTTTGATCCGTTCGGCGCAACTGGCCCTAAATCACTGACACTGCCGTGTTCGTGACGATTCCTTGCAGTCGTCACGATCATACTTCGGGTTTATGGGAGCTCGTCCTAAACAGGGCAAATAGTAGGGCCGGTCCTGCTAGACTCTCGGATTACAGGTTTCCTGTTTTATACAAGGCCATGGTTTTCCCCGCTATGCGCGATTCCCATATGAATAATAACAATAGTACTAATATTTATATACCTGTGTATGCGTGCTGGCCGCTTACTGCATATCCAGTGCACATACTGTATTCATTTTGTATTCATTTTGAGAATACTAATGCAATACAATGTAATTTACTGTAGTGATTCATGATTCTTCTGCGTGTATGTGTGCTCTGATAACTTCTTGTGGCACAGCGCACACTGTATTATTCATTATGTTTATTCATTTTGTTTACATTCATTATTAGTCATGATTCATTATTAATTGATGTCTCTGGGAATTATTGGATGCATACCCTTTATTCTACAATATGTCTATTAAAACTTATTATGAAGGTCTAATAATAATAATAATAAAGTTATAATACACTATCTAAAGATCAGTTTGTCACATCCTAAATGTATAATGTTATGTCCTGATATTGTATCATTTCTCAGCATCAGGTTAATTATGTGGCCTCATGTTTATTTTTAGTTTCAGGCAATATTAAATAACCCATACCTTAAAAAAATAGATGTGTTAAATCAAATATTTGGTGATGCACACGCCATACCTCATAATTCCTGAGCTTATTATTTTGATTGATGACTTTGTTTTGATTTCGCATCACATTGCAAGAAATGCATTACTCAGATGGCCACCAATATATGCAACAATCACCAGTAATACTAAACTAATAATATTCATTTTGGTGTGAGGCATTTTGTTTAATAAGGATCATAAAGTGATGGTGTGACAGAATGCAATGAGCATATGTAGAACACTGATAGTAAAGTGAAGGGTTGAAGGCAGTAAATACTGCATCATAAGGTAAGCAAATGTAATAAACAGACCCATTGTGAGCATGTGAGACCAACTTACTCTTGAACATGAATCTCCTACACAAAAAAAATATAAAAACCTCACATGCCAGTTTGTAAATGATTTTCCATTCGCAGTTTTATTAGATGTATATGGTGTTCAGGTATTATATAATCAAATGAAGTGTACATATTCACAGGTAATATACTGTGGATAAGTCTTTACTGATCAACCAACTGACTAATATGTTTATGGACTTCGTACAGAGGTTATCCCAATCTCTGTATATTGTTCAAGCAGCGTTTGGCTCTATTGTAGATGTATGGCCCCCGAATACAGGACAAGTGTGGGATGAATGTGCACATAATTGTCAGCCGACGTGTGAACCAGAACTTCCAGAACTTCCAGGACAATGCCTGATTGAAATGAAATGTATACCGATGTGTGTGTGTCCATTAGAAAAACGTTACAGAAGACGCGATGGTGTGTGTCACTAAAGAAGAGTGTGGTAAGTAACAACAAGCAACATGGTGTGTGCATCACTGGCAGTAGTGCCATTCGACCATACTTGCATGACGGTACTCTTGTTCCCTGAGTCACAGTACGGGGCGCGGCCGAGCTTCATGTAGACTATGGTAGGCGCCAGTAGTGAGTGCCAGGGATTAGCTGCTATTTCTAGATGTAGGCCTACCATAGGCAATCCCCAAATTCAATCATTTTTTAAACGTTACTTCCGCCAGATGTAGTGCTGTTTACAGTATTGTATTTCCCTTATGACGCACTTCCCTTGACTTGACCCAGAAACCTATTGGTCGACAATTAACACAGTCATGTCAGTCACGTGTCTGCGGACCTTGGCCTCTTCCCACCTGTCAATAAAAAAATGGTCAGGCTTGCTGTGCTGGTGTGGTTGATTGGGTACGAGGGACTGCATCTGATATAAGACTTGATGCTTATTGATAGGAATCGGGAAATCCTGGTTTACAGTCGGGATGTAGGCCTATGGTCTTGAGAACAACATTAAATATCCCTCGAGCTCAACAGACATTTGCCTCTATTATAGGACCATGTGACCCAGATACTGGACAAGTGTGGGACGAATGTGGACTTAACTGTCAGCCTATGTGTGAGCCAGAACCTCCAGGACGGTGCTCGATTATAATGGAATGTATACCGACGTGTGTGTGTCCGTTAAAAAGACGTTACAGAAGACGCGATGGTGTGTGTGTCCCTGAAAACCAATGTGGTAAGTAACAATAAGCAACATGGCTCGTGAGTCACTGACATGCAAAATGTAAGTAAGGAAACAAACAAGCAATGTTTCACTGAACAGGAATGTAGTGAACAACAAACTAGATGGCTCATGTGGCACTGTACAGGAATGTGGTAAGTAAAACAAAAAACACGATAGCCTGTGTGCCACTGGACAGGAAATAGGTAAGTAAAACAACGAGCACGATGGTGTGTATGTCACTGAACAAGAAAGAGGTAAGTATAACAACAATCAAGATGGTGAGTTTGTCACTGAACATGAATGTAGTAAACAATAAACGGGATTGGATTGTGTCACTTAAGTGGAATGTCAGCAGAGAGGAATATAGTAAACAACAAACGAGATGGCGTGTGTGTCACTGAACAGAAGATATGTGAGTAAAACAACAAATAAGATCGTGTGTGTGTTACCGGAGGAGAATGTTAATATCCGGCACTATTATCACTAAGTATGTTTTTTCAAGCAACCCTTTAGTTAAATTGAATAAATAAATAGGGGCCTACATTAAAAGTGATATATCACCCCTTATATAGTATGAATAAGTTTGTGACAAATAAATCAAAGTTGCCTCAAGATGGGGCACAAGTGTTTCCTTATATGGGGTGATTGGCTATCATGTGACCCTCTGAGAGGGTCACATGATAGCCTATCACCCCATATAAGGATATCATGTGACCCTCTGAGAGGGTCACATGATAGCCAATCACATCATATAAGGACATAATTAGTCATACCATATAAGGGGTGATAGATCACCTTTAACATCTAAGAATAATTGCTCAATTATGTTGAGATACCATTTTCAGTGGCAGAGAAGGTGTAGGCCTACTTAAAACGTTTGGTTCATGCGCTTGGGATAAGGTAATCACTGTTATATACCCTAACTAAATAGTAATATTATTTGTAATGTAGAGTGTGTAATTCACCCAGTGTATTTTTTTCAGGACCATGTGATCCCAGTACAGGTGAAGTCTGGCAGGTATGTGGCAGTGAATGTCCACCAACGTGTCTGGATCCCAATCCTGTATGGTCGCCTGAGTTTAAATCCGGATGTCAATGTCCACCTGAGAAACCATTCATGCATGTGCTGAGTAGTAGTAACATTAGTACTTAGGATAAAGTCACATTATTTTGTGTATGGTTCTTACAGTTAACATTCAAGCTTCAATAATTTTAATTTTGTTTTAATGCACAATTTTTTTTTCATTGAACGATTTCCCAGCACATAGGCTGATTTGGTAACAAAGGACTTATAGGAGATTCTAAGTTCGATCCATTCTATTTTAATATTTTTTTCGTTATCAGTGTTCATATGTATACTATTTTATTTGAGAGATGCTAGAATTCTGATTTTTCTAACCTATAAAAAATAAGTGCAGCACAAATTTCTTTTTTCTAAGGTGTATAAGCTGAGCAATGTTTACAGTGTTCTTTCCACAATCGAATCGACCACTTTTAAGTAAGTTAAAACTACCCATACATTTATTTAAAAAAATACTTCATCCCGTCCCCCGGGTAATTGAATAGTGATCCCCTAAGTTAAAAGTAGGTAATCGTCTTGTTATCTCTGATGGGTCATCCGTTTGATCGAAGATTTCCTAATAAATAATATTTGATTATTTTATTTATTTATAACAAAATAATGCATGAAACATTAATTCATTCATTCATTTATTCATCCATTCATTCATCCATGCATTCATTCATTCGTTCATTCATTCATTCATTTATTTATTTATTCATTCATTCATTCATTCATTCATTCATTCATCCATTCATTTATTTATTTATTTATTCATTCATTCATTCATTTATCCATTCATTCATTCATTCATTCATTCATTCATTCATTCATTCATTCATTCATTCATTCATTATTCTTCATTATAATTAATACATTAATTTCATAAATTAATTATAAATAATTCATTCATTCATTCATTCATTAATTTAATCATTCATTTATTCATCGTGCGCTCGTTCGTTCGTACCTTCGTTCATCGTAATAGTGGAGTAATATTGACCTATGAGATTGACACATTAAAGACAGAGACTAACATTGACACATATTTGCGCATTCCATTCACTAATACTATTTTTTACTAATTTATTGTGCACCACATCTGTAATATTGCACCAGGTGGTTGACAGAAACATTTATTTCCGCAACTTTAAGCAACTCTATTTGATATGTGTAATTAACAGGTGAAGTGTGTGATCCCCGTTCAGGTCAAGTTTGGATTGACTGCGGCAATCCATGTCCACCGACCTGTGAGAAACCTAACCTGAATTTTTGCTTCACCCTTTGCGTTTCTTGATGCCATCGTCCACCTGAGACACCCATCATACACGGGGGAAAATGTATTAAATTGTCTGAATGTGGTGGATTATTGCTTCGTTTGCTGAACCGTTTTGAATGATTTTATATTTTGTAAAACAATTGTGGAGATAGAAGGTCTTTGCGTTCATTGAAAACGATCATGAATGGCAGTTGATGTACGACCATTATCAAAGCTCCGGATACTCTTGCAATTCAAACGATACTAACTAATACATCGGTCCACTAACGAAAACGCCACAAGAATTGGTCCCAAAATCTTCAGTGCGGCGTTCATAGGGTCATTGTGATCGAGTTTTGGGCTCACTAATCTCAAATGTGGGTCCGGCTGGCAGTGCTATTGAAATAAACCACCTATTTGCAATTTTGTGCTGTAGAAGCAGCACACAATTACAACTTTTATTTTAGAACTACTTTAGATTTAGCCGTCATTTGTCGTTAAACTAGCTCAATCATCAGTCATTAGGAAATAAAGTAATTCGCATAGCCTTGCACATATCACTAGACTAACACTTATTACTTATTACCCAAAAAAACTGATATAAAAAAGTATATAAAAAAGTATATGGAGTAAAAAGTTATTTTAACCTTTGTATTTTATGTTCAGAGTTATCCACAGAGGCTGCTTTACGTGAGACAATGATCATAAGAGAGAGATATATATATAACTAAATACTATAATTAAATATAACTTAGCTCACATTACCACGTTGACAGTTGAACTTTGAAGTATTGAGTAAAATAATAACAAAAATAGTATGATCAGTGCCATAGACAATACTAAGGAGTGCTTATCATTAATGAGACATACTCGTTTATATAATTGATTTTTATCTTTAGAACTCGCAACATAAGTTACTACATTAGAAACAGCTCGACCAACGAAACCAGGTGTGCACATTAATTAATACTGTGAAACACTATTACCGTAATTAGATTAGTTGAAATGAAATTGTAATGGTAAATGAACAAGATGTATGTAATAAGAAAGGGGTCGCTCACAATTATTTATATATTCAAGTATTACTGAATACAATTATTTACCCATATAATTGTATGTAACAGTATTTACTTTTCAGAGTAAATCATGTATTTATACTTTAAGACACATTTCACCAAATGTCGGTGCATTGAAGATTGTGAATATAAAAGTAATATTATATTGAAATATTACAGCTGGTCCCTCCGTGACTTGTATGTTGTTGGTGGAGCCGCTAAGCCACATATCCAACAATGCTATGCATTTACAACAATTGTTACTTTCTCTTCTAGAAGTTACCACAGAAGCTTCTATACCTAAAACCACTCACAATATAGAACACGGTAAATAATAATTTAGTGAAATATCATTTAGTTAAAAATAAATATTTTTTTTATAATTTAAATAATTCGAAAATGTTATATTTTATAGTGCTAGTGACGAGTCAATTGAATAATCACGGAATAATGTATTTGTTCTGTTTTGTTTTCTCAGAAGTTACTACATCAGAATCAAATCGAACGACCACTCCAGTTATGAACATAGTTATACCTTTTCATAACTTTGTTTTAAACAGTAAATATGTGTATTTATGTCCAGAATATACAATTAATGTTGAATAATTAGCCTGGCCTGATACACTATGTAGCAATACAATAATACATTGTTACAACAATATATATGAGCCTTGTTGATATGTTATACTCACACATAATATATGTGTATGGTATCGACATGTACTATATATTTGTGTATGTATGTGCTTAAGTCTTGGCATATAAGCGTAACTTTTTATTTATCTGATTTTTTTCTGTATTTGTTTATTTGATTATAACTTCAACTGGACGAAAAATGGGAGCATGGGAGGTAAAAATATTTAAGAAGTATTAGTAAAGATGTGTCAATTTAGTTAATATAATTTGAACAAAGTAGGTGATTTGAGACATATAAAAATCTGTCTGTGTATATATTATTGTATCTATATAGTATATGGGTCCAAGGCTACTGTTCATGTTTTTATTTTTCAAGTCATATTATAAGTATTTGGGTTAAATACAATCATTTATCTATCAGAGATGAATAGTAAAAATGTATTCATGATGAATTTACAACAAATGTCACTTTGTATTCTAGAAATTACACATGCTGCTATACCCGAAACCACTCACAATATAATAAATAACGATACATAATTTAATAATAATTATTTATTTAAAGAAATGAAACTATTTTTTATAATAAAAATTATTGGAACGTTTCGTATTCAATAATGTTAATGACAAGTCGATTTAGTTTAGAATTTGGAATAATGTGTTTCTTTGTAATGTTTTCTCAGAAGTTACTACATTTGAAACAGATATAACCAGCACTCAAGGTACAAACATAAGTATACAATTTCGTAACTTTGTTTTAAACAGTAAAAATGTGTATTTTTGTACAAATTATATAATTAATGTTGAATAATTAGTCTGGTCTAATACACTACAATATTCTACTCAAACAGGATATATGTTTATGGTATCGACATGTACAATATACATGCACAGTATTATTTGTTCTTTGACTATAACAGAACATGAACGATACATAGGATTATGGCAGTTAAAAACAGTCAAGAAAGATGTTTTGTTCTCGTTAAAGATGTGTCAATTTAGCTAATATAATTTGATCGAAGTAGTTAATTTGAGATATATAATAAGCTGTCTGTGTACACGTTTCCTTTTATCTACATAGTATAATATCGCTACCATAATTTACAACGATTTGACGTAATGTTTTGGTAATATTTTTCTTACTGTAGTCTCTTGTGTGGGGAGAGGCCTGATTTGGAATGAGTGTGGTAGAAACTGTACACCAACCTGTGAACCTGCCTGCTCGGAAACATGTATTCCTAAGTGTGTATGTTCTGCTCATAGACCATTCAGGAAAGGGAAAAGATGCATACAAGCAAAAAAATGCTGTAAGTCATCTCTTGTGCGACTGGGACCGGATAAATATACGTGTGCAAGCTAGATCCAAATAAAGCGAATTTGCTTGGAATGAAAAATATCTTGATGCACCAAAAAAATGGCAGCTCAGCTGTATAACTCCCAGGAGACTGAGTTGGAATTTGAATGATAACAGGCCTTGCTAAGTTACTCTCGATGTTCAGCGCTCTGAACAGTTTCCAGCTGGATACATGCGCTATATAAGATTTCATTCATTCATTCATTCATTCATTCATTCATTCATTCATTCATTCATTCATTCATTCATTCATTCATTCATTATACATAAAACAATATACTGTATATAGCAGAACTGTGTGTCTGGAGGGTGAGTTCCAAATTGTAATATAGGGTATTTGATCCCGATGCGTACCCTTATATTAAAACATTTCAGACCATATACACGGTATTAATATTATTATCCCAATATAGATTTTAGTTCATGTGATATGAACACTATACAACCCACCACTTATATACATGTTGATTGGTAAAAGAAAGGATATAGGCCTACTTGGACATTTACGTCTTGCTGTTGACCATTGATGACGTCGTATCAAAATTAGTGTATGACCAAAAGCTTTGATAATTAAAGTGTTAAAAAAAGAGAAAAATATATATAAGAGTTATCTTCACAAAGGAAGATGATTTTTTGGAGGTGTTGTCTGCCTGTCAGCATGATTACTTACACCGCAATGGGGCGGGGGCCCTAGGGTAGTGGTTAGCACCGCTGCCTTTCACGCCAGAGTCCGGGGTTCGGTTCCCGGTCTCGGCGGTTTGAAAGAAACATAATTGTTTCTTCCCCATCCACGTGTGAAAGTTAGTATTGTGGGGAGCCTCCGTGACCGAGAGGTAGCGTGCTCGGCCTCAGACCGCCAGGGCTCGAATTTCGAATCCTGTGTCTGGAGGACAGTGTCATCTCAATCATCTCATCATCCTCAGGAGGTTCTCCTGGCCCAGTTTAGCCTATATGTGCACAAAGGTGGCCTAAAGCCCGATTCATTTCATTTACACAGCAATGAATTAGCTACAAGCTTCATTCATGCCCTGCTCGAATTCATCGTAGTCTCATAGACCAGCAACAGTGATCTTAACCTATCATACTGTATTATATATATGTATTATTTTGGTAATATTTTACAATATTACTGTCGTCACAAGCATTGCCGTCTACCATGTTTGCAATATGATCACCAGTTGCATGTAATAGGGAGAATAGGGGACAACTAGTTGCTAAACAATAATAGATAATGTAAGCCTGTTTCTTTGTTTGAATTGATGGCAAGGTTTGTATGTCAGAATATTTTACTATAGTAGGAGCTGACACATTTTGCGGTACCTTTTAGCTAGTACTTAAAATCTGGGGTGGATACGTTTTCTTTAATTCATTAACAAATTACGGAGTCTCATCATTTTAATTAGCCCTTTTGCTCTCGGAGCATATATGCGTTTTCAAGCAAATTTCAGGTCAAACAAATTCAACACAAGCTGTTATAATGCTTACTGGTGGATGCTTAGTCAATCTAATAATTCGATTTTGAAAACGCACATTTTTAGCTCATCCGGCCTTTAGGCCTAAGATGAGCTTATGCCATCGTGTGGCGCCTGCCGTCTGTCGTCTGCCGTCTGTCGTCTGCTGTCTGTCGTCTGTCCACAATTAACAAGAAATGTTTCTCCTTTGTTTGAAAGAGCTCGGGCCGGCGCATAGACATTCCTCACGCATTTCAGAAATGTGAATTATTAATTAACTTATGACCTAATTAAGGCCTAATTATGGCACTCTGTCCACAATTCATAAAAAATGCTTCTCCTCCCTCAATTCTTATCCGATTTCAATTTTGTTTGGTTGGTTTGAAAGAGCTCGGGCCTGTGCATATAATTTCTGAACGGATTTTATAATTTTAATTATTAATTAATTTATAACCTAATTAATGCCTAATTAGGGCACTCTGTCCACAATTCACAAGAAATGCTTCTCCTCCTTCAAGTCTTATCCGATTTGAATTTCGTTTGGTTTGGTTGAAAAAGCTCGTGCCTGTGCATGGAACTACCTCGCGGATTAATTATATTAGTTAACTTATGACCTAATTAGGACCTAATTAGGACATTCTGTCCACAATTCACAAAAAATGCTTCTCCTCCCTCAATTCTTATCCGATTTCAATTTTGGTTGGTTTGTTTGAAAGAGCTCGTGCCTGTGCATATAACTTCCTCACGCATTTCAGAAATTTTAATTAATAATGAACTTATGACCTAATTAGGGCTAATTAGGACACTCTGTCCACAATTCACAAGAAATGCTTCTCCTCCTTCAATTGTTATCCGATATCAATTTTGTTTAGTTTATTTGAAAGACCTCGTGCATGTGCATAGAACTCGCTCACGGATTTCAGACATTTTAATTTGTAACTTATGCCCTAAATAAGGATGAGCTTCTGTGTCATTGACACTCTGGTTGCATAAATATTATTATGTTTTATCTTTTGGAGCTGGAAATTGCGTTAGCAATTCTAGCTTCAAATGGAGAAAAATAGTCCTAAGCAATTCGGCAGCATATGGGATAAGTTGAGCAATACAGAGTATTAATTTTACATCGTCTGATTTAAATTGTTGATCGTAATTTAGGTTGTGTGTTTATGTATAGGTAAAGCTAATACAGGTTTAGTGTGGACTAACTGTGGCACTAGCCGTCCCACATGTGACAATCCTGTCATAGGAATCTGTACTTCAGATTGTAAGCAACATTGTGAGTGTATGCCACAAACACAAAGTCAGAATTGTGGGGAACCTCCGTGACCGAGAGGTAGCGTGCTCGGCCTCAGACCGCCAGGGCTCGAATTTCGAATTCTGTGTCTGGAGGGCAGTGTCATCTTAATTATCTCACCATCCTCAGTAGGTTCTCCTGGCCTAGTTTAGCTTATATTTGCACAAAGGTGGCCTAAAGCCCGATTCATTTCATTTCATTTCATTTTGCCACAAACACAAATTCTAAAAGGAAACAAATGTGTGACACTGGACAAATGATGTGAGTATAGTGCTTATTATCGCATATACATCTAGATCGATACACAACATTCAAAGAAAAACGTAACACAAGTTGGGCGTATTAGTTTTGCATGTTTTATCATTTAATTAATACATTCAATTAAATAATACAATATTATAACAATTAGAAAAAAATAATAAATTGTTTAGCCATATGTTTGTGTCTTTGCAGGAAACTTAAGATATATGTGCACAGTCAAAGTGAAAAGTCTTTATAATCCACATTTATTAACATTTTATTTGTGTTTATACTATTTACTTGTACCATGTACAATACTATTAATAATATTAACTATTTAAGCGCCAATTAGAGCTATAACTATTTCTAACGTTAAATATATGTTTCTAAAGCTGAAACTTACCATGTTAATTTATTCAGTAAAATGTAATATGACTGTTTGAAGTGTTAGTAGATTGAGGTTATGAATTACATGAGAGACACACACCATGGGTGAAAATTACAAGTAACCCTTGCAATGCTGAAATATTTTTGTAAAAACTATGGAGAACAACCTTTTTTTTCTCAATTTGAAATCATTGTCTTAGTTAGCTCTTTCTGATTTATTTAAATACCTATGTTATGGTCCACGACCATTACACATATTTTATTCATTGCAATGCGGGGACTGTCGTTATACGGCAGAATCTGTCGTCTATCTAGACGGCAGATTCTGACGTATAAGGACAGTCCCCGCGCTGGAAGGGGGACATATGAACAACCATGACACATAGGCTACCTCTCAATTCGTCTTCCACATATGTTCTTGTGCCATCCATGATTTCCCATGCTATTTGCTGCTTAAGTATATAGGTATAAATATTTCATACTAATAAAACAATACTCCACCTATTTCAGTTTAATTTGAAATATTATTATATTTATTAATACATCTTGAAGAAACATTTATAAGCTCACACAAATTACTTTTAGAATATATACATGTATATACAAAATATATGTATTTTTTTTTTGTTCCACATAAGTTCTACTTACTTGTAATCTTTAAATCCCTGACTGCAATTACGCTGGCTGACAACTTGTGTAGTTTGATTATAAAAAACGCTGAAACACAAACTTCTATCATGGCAGTTTTAAAAGTATTTCCAAATATTTTTTTTACTATGACGTACAGTTTGTGTTCTAGTTTCTTTTTATCACTGTATTTTGTTATTGCTCTTCATACATATTTCCCTACGATTCTTTCAATGTATCTCATACAAATTAATTGTTGGTAACCATTGTAATTTTGCCAATATAATTGCTAATTGATAATTGAATGAATAAATATGTTGTTAACTATTCCATTGTAGATTATATCTCAAACATTATTGCTTACAACTTCAGTTATTTTATATATTTCCTTATTTAGAACAGTACAATGGACTAATTAAGCTAATTTTATTAAAACCTTTTTTCTGAAGACAGTGTTCACTCAAAAAATCAATATACAGTGTATTACTGATAACAGCCGCATGTTAGACTGGACTTAGCAACTTTTCTTTTTATAAGTGTCTCAAAGATAGCAAATATAGTCAGTTTCTTAGGTTCCAGCTGTTTCCAGACTAATTTCCTTGTCTGTTTCCTGTGGAGGTCTCTCATCCAGTGACTAATTAATTTTACGATGACAGCGGACAGGCAGAAAGACAATCAGGCAGGCGAGCGGGCGAGCAGGCAGGTAATCAGGCATGTGGACAGTAGAGACTATGTATTTTGATGTAGTGGAAATGTTTTTTTATATCTACAGTAACTAAATCGTCTTTAGGCTCAATCAGTTGGGCGACAGTTTTAATATCTTCACACTGAAATGTCACCATTCACTAACGTAGCTGGCCTAAAATTCAATATTAGGCGGGATTCATTATTCCGTTTTGCAACCACGTCATTCGCGAAACACAATGTGGCTTGTCAACACTACTAGCAAACCAGCAGTGGTTCAACGCCTCGTGTTTGCTGGTATGCGACCCAATGTATGTTAATTGTTGGGCTAGTGTCGCTGGTGTTGGCCAGTATCCATTCAGCCCTAGTCAGTACTTTATGCTTGCGGGAGTGCGTGGACACAGTATACAACGTCCCAATGGTGTTTAAATGTTGGCCAGCATCATACACAATGGCCCGGCATCGGACTAATGCACATGACACCGACACATTGCCGGGTCAATGGTGGGCTTACGTTGCATTTAAACCAAAGCTGGGTTAATGTTGGCCCGCCATCTGTGAATGGGCCAACATTCAGCGTGGCGCCAAACACGACACAGTAACCCAATACTGGGCTAATTCTGACTCAGCGTCATAGACAGTGGGCCAACATAAGCCCAGCATTGGGTCAACGTCTCGTGTTTTACAGATCAAGGAAATTTAATAGAGACTCTATTGAGTTTCCTTGGACAAAACGTGGCAGACACTGAGCAGACAGAGGTAAACCAGCATGTCCCCACCTCTGTCTACAGGGGGGGGGGGGACATAATAATCAACAGGCGGTATAATCAGATAATACACTTGTAGTATTATGTTCAGCTTGCTGTTTTTATCTCTAATCTACTATATTTACAACGAATCAATATTCTTGTTTTTTGTTTAGCCTAAGTCAACGGTTATATTATTATTAATATATTATCAACATTGATGTGAGGTTCGAATTAGTATAAATTTCAGGCATAGTAAGCTAAAAATGCGTCCATTAAGACATTAAATCTGACCGCGATGAATAAACAGTGATGTACATGTGATACTTTCCAGGACGTCCTTCTAAACCCTAGGCTGGGGAAAAGATATGTGCTAAAAAATAAAACATGTAAATACTATAAAGGCTAACATCTGATCATAATGTCTGATATTTTATTTAACCCTTGTCCGGTTGAATTGTTTGGTTCTATTTTTCAGTTATTTGACGCTGGAATCGCAAACGCATGTTTAAGTTTCAAAGGGCGAAATGTTTTTGTTCAATTTGAAATCACCACAAATGCCTTAGCTGGCTCTTTTCGAATACCTATGTTATTGGTCTACGGCCATTAGAATTTGTTTACTCTTACAGTGCGGGGATCTACATTAACTTAGCAGCATAAGGGTTAACCCTTTCAGTACGTGGGCCGTCGCCACGACGGCCCACGTACTGAAAGGGTTAACCATAGTGCTTCACACTCTATCAGATCTGCTCTACTCATATGTAAATTATTTCTGATACTGATGAAAAATGGTAGAACAACTTAGCCAATCATAGCTGGACATTAAAAGTTATATCTGCTTTGACCAAATCGTAAATTTTGCATCTCTGCATTGCCATTTAAACCTTACAATTCTGAAATATATTTATGAAAACCATGCACATCAAAGGTTTTTTTTTCAATTTGAAATCATCATAAATGTCTTAGTCAGTTGTTTCCGCTTTATTTGAATACCTATGTTATAAGTCTACGGCCATTATATATTTTTTTTAATTCTTTCAGTGCGGGGGCCCTAGGGTAGTGGTTAGCACCGCTGACTTTCACGCCAGAGTTCGGGGCTCGGTTCCCGGTCTCGGCGGTTTAAAAGAGACAAAAAATGTTTCTTCCCCATCCACGTGTGAAAGTCAGTATTGTGGGGAGCCTCTGTCACCAAGAGGTAGCGTGCTCGGCCTCAGACCGCCAGGGCTCGAATTTCGAATCCTGTGTCTGGAGGACAGTGTCATCTCAATCATTTCACCATCCTCAGGAGGTTCTCCTGGCCCGGTTTAGCCTATATGTGCACAAAGGTGGCTTAAAGCCCGATTCATTTCATTTCTTTCCGCTTCATTTGAATACATATGTTATAAGTCTACGGCCATTATATGTTTTTTTTTAATTCTCTCAGTGAGGGGATCGACTTTAGACGTCAGATTCTGACGTCAAAAGTCAATCCCCACGCTGAAAGGTTCAAGTTGGTAAACTCATCAACCAAAACACAGGGATTACTGAATATGTATTTTACACCTCCGTGCATTCATATTAATGCTGCGATTATTTGTAAGTACATCAATAGAACGATCAAACGATAAAGTATTTATCAGATCATTTAGATACGTATTTCAGATTATTCCCCCTAATCCTTTGTCTTGGTCCTGAAAATGTATATTTAAACACAAATATCTTTTTTCTATGTTGATTAGTAGCGGGGATATTAAAACATGTATTTTCTGGCGGCCATTTTGAAAAAATGACCACTATTGAGATAAAAATATTAAATTAGCGTATGTGTAATTATTGGTCTGTATATTTAGACATCAATTTTTTTCTAAAAATTAAAATCAATTAGAAACTAGATGATAAAACACGCATATCCTGGCGGCCATTTTGGAAAAAATGACTTTCACGATGGTCAAATATAAAATTTCCGTATTTATAATTGTCTTTTTTATAATCCTTGGCCCATAAAATGTATGTTTAGAGACCAACATTTTTTTCTACGTGAATTAGAAACTGATATATTGAGACATGTATATTCTGACGGCCATTTTGAAAAATGGCCACCATGAAGGTCAAGCGTCAAATTTGGAATGGCCGTATAGCTAAAATTTACCGTCATGGTATGTTCTCCTAGCATGCAAAATTTCATGCTTTTATCATAAATGAACTATTTTTTTACCAGTTAGCCTAACTAATAGGGTACCCAGTCGTCCCAGTGTGCATTAAATATATTTATGAATATTGCTCTTCATCACACATAATATATTAAAGGTGATCTATCACCTCTTATATGGTATGAATAAGTATATCCTTATATGGGGTGATTGGCTATCATGTGACCCTCTCAGAGGGTCACATGATAGCCAATCACCCCATATAAGGAAACACTTGGGCCCCATCTTGTGGCAACTTTGATTTATTTGTCACAAAATTATTCATACTATATAAGGGGTGATAGATCACCTTTAAATTGTCAGCTTTGTTCACAAAATATATTTATTCATTCATTCATTCATTCATTCATTCATTCATTCATTCATTCATTCATTCTTTCATTCACATTCAAAATACACCACCACCCACCCGCACATGCAACATGGATTCTACAGGTCAGTAGGCAAAAATTGGTAATCACAATAATCCATCTTTCACCACTGACCTGTGTTGACATCCTTTCCTGTATGGCATTTATCAAGTGCCATCTGAATATCAGCAAACAGTACACTCAATCAAACACAGCATACCCTCCTAGAATAAAATCAGCATCAGAAAAACGTGTGGGATATTAGGCCAGTAACAGGATTATTGCATGGACCCAATACCTGTTCAATGTTGGCCCACCGTCTACGACGCTGGCCCAACATTGAACCGACATTGATTGATGTCTCTTTTTCGCTGGGTAGTGTATGCTGTGATCCTTCATGACAAGGTCAGAATATGTCACAGGCAACATCTTTATTTTCTTAAAACCGCAAAAAAGAAGCCATCTATATTTCTAAAATGCAGTGTTTTGTTAATCTGCCTCTTCCTCTTACTGTCTGCATACCTGCCTCATATACATATGACACATTTCTGTCACATTTACTCACAAAATACGCGAAAGGGATGTACATATTATTATAATAACTTATAAGAAATTGATAAATACATATATAAGATGTCCAGGGCCTAGTTTCACCAGCCTGACTTAAGTCGAAATGTTGTCTGTATACAACTATCAAGACGTGATCCCGTCTCAACCAATCAGTGAGCTTAAGACTTACTTAAAGAATCATTCAGCTTCAAAACGCGCATGCCTGGTACGGTCAAGTGTAGGCCAACAGTAGCCTATTGAGTACAGATTGACGGCATTAATATAGCCACTGAACTAATTACAAGATACTACTTAAACGAGACATTGATCCAATGCTGTTTTAATGTTAGGCCAACGTCCGCGACGCTGGCCCAACATTGAACCAACATTAGATAAATGTACAATGTTTGAGAGAAAGTCCTCCTGCCCAGCAAACGCAAGACATTTGTATGACATTTATGCAATGTCGGCCCAACGTCTTCGACGTTGGTCCAACATCGCATAAAGTCATACAAATGTTTTGTGTTTACTGGGTGACAATACAAACTTGGGGGTCAAGCAGTTTCCAAATCCCTGCAGTAATACAGTCAGTTTGTTTGCAAGTAGGCGACCAAGTAGGGGCAAAAGACAAGGGCTTTGAATTATCACCTCATAGATGTCGCTCAAGTATATAAGAACTTGCTGTGATTTGAGAACTTGCTCTTAATGAGGCTTTGGGTATGAAACGCATATTTAGTATTATTATGGAATAGGGCCTTGGCTTACCCACGGTCACTATTGCCTTCTGGGGGACCCTTGTCCCGCGAATTTTGACAGTTGACTACACCTTTAAGTCCACTGACTCAAGTCCACGTAATGTTGATGAAACCGGCCCAGGTCTGTACGCATGTACTTATAAGCGTGATTTTTTATCAGTGGTATACAGTACTTCGTTATACAGCATATAACTAACTGATCCTGTTGTGACTGGCATTAGGCCAGGTAAATCCACTTATCTTGACTACAGACGGCGTGAAGATATCTCTAAGTAGTTATAAATCACTAATTATGCCTTCCAAAAAATCGATCATGTGTATTGACAGAAGATGTGGATAGCGCTTTGAATTATAACATTGTGGTATATTTTAATTACACACTTAATCTGAAAGTCCTATTTTAAATTGAAATGAATGAAACGAATGAAATGAATGTATGAATACATGAAATAAACGAATGAACGAATAAATGAATGTATAAAACAAGACAGGCTGAACCAATGTCAAGTGAATGTTGTGCAGACTATTTGCAAACGTTGCACCAACATTGGGCCAATATATCGTGTTTGCTGAGCAGATAACAGAGATAAGGAATATATAAATGAAATAAATGAGTGAAACGTTTAAATCAAAGTCCTAATGCAGCAATACTTGTAAGTTATTGGTCTCGCATTAGAGAAATATGACAATCTTAAACTATAGAGCTACGTAACGTACAAGCGGATGAAGATGGTATATTAGTTGATAGTAAAGTGTTAACCCTTGCGCTGCTGGGGTCTCATATAAACGGTCCCAAGCAAGTTTACATGCAAATAAATGACAAATACATTAGTGAAATATTTGATTGTGCTATTTTAATCACGTAATACAGTATTCATAAACGGACATATATTTGGTCATTTCAAGCGTATCCGTCACCATAAACTCACCTGCCCCCTCAGCTGAACACAACCAACAAACTAAACCTTCAATTCTGCTCTTATATTGTTTACAATCATGCTCATGTATTGTTTACAAATATATCCAAGTATGTGTTGAAATCATGATTAATGCTATCATTTATTTTGAGAATATGGATCTAAAAAAAATTGTTTTATGTACTTGCGTTGTGGTGTTCTAATTTCAAGATTGATCATTGCAATCGACCTGGCCCCCAAAACCTGCTGAATGACAGGTCACACACAATTTAGCCACACATTGATGGCATTGATGGCTATATTAAGGATTTTACAAAATGTTGGCAGTTGATTTTGGTGGCGTAATATATTTTATAATTCTTGCACAAGAAATAAAATATTATGGCCATAGGTGTACACAAAACATCAGGTGATTTGATCTGCAGTGTAACTTTTTGTCTACCAACACTCCATACTTGTATATCATTTGACCAGGTCAGTCCGCATGTACTTGTAATCTGGTGCTGGTTTGAGATGTTTATTACTATCAGATATAGTTCGGGACCATCTCAAAAATGCTAACTTTGAAAAGAAAAACGCATATCATTTAGCATTTAGCAAACAGGAAGTTCGTAAATTGCAGATAAGCGCTCACTCCAAGCACCCCCCCACCCCCCCCCCATTTGGCATGAAAGAAATGAGACATTTAAAGCCATTTTAAGCAGCATATCTGCGGCACGAAAAAGACAGTCATGGTGGATAAAATAACTTAAATGTTTTTGTTTTTTTAAATACTGAGCCCACTCTCCCACTTTGGCTGCAAGGATTTGTATGTATTTGTTTGCAAAACGCACTGAGGTGCAAACCACGATCCACCTATACGATATCGCGGGGTATTGGTGAGGCGGGTACACAATTCTAAAGTTGTTGAACTTATGTGACGGCCCCCTGTAAAGTAATGCCTAACTCACTCTGGTATGTCTGGCATTAAGCCAGGTAAATCCACTTATCCTGGGTTCAGACCATGTGAAATTATCTAAGAAGTTATAAATCAGTGATAATGTCTTCTGAGAGATAATGTGTACTGGCAGTATTTGCGGATAATGCCTTACATTATAACATTGCATTTTTGTGCAGGATAAATTATTGTTGTAAATATAGCAATTCAATACCACACGTAATATTTTCAAATGTATTCGTCCGGAGATTTTCCACCTTAATTGCATTGATCAAGAATTGAATAAGTCAATCAATCAATCAATCAATCAATCAATCAATCAATCAATCAATCAATCAATCAATCAATCAATCAATCAATCAATCAATCAATCAATCAATCAATCAATCAATCAATCAATCAATCAATCAATCAATCAATCAATCAATCAATCAATCAATCAATCAATCAATCAATCAATCAATCAATCAATCAATTAATCAATCAATCAATCAATCAATCAATCAATCAATCAATCGGTCGGTCGGTCGGTCGGTCGGTCGGTCGGTCGGTCGGTCGGTCGGTCGGTCGGTCGGTCGGTCGGTCGGTCGGTCGGTCGGTCGGTCGGTCGGTCGGTCGGTCGGTCGGTCGGTCGGTCGGTCGGTCAGTCAGTCAGTCAGTCAGTCAGTCAGTCAGTCAGTCAGTCAGTCAGTCAGTCAGTCAGCATAACATCAATTTTCGTATTTTGTTTTCTATGAAACAGTGTATCCCGCAGATTTAAAAAAATATTTGTTATCAATTCTGTAAAGCGCAGTGACGTCACTCGGTGAAAACAAGGTTATATAAGATCCCCTCCCCCATACTTTATTCTGTGAAACGCAGTGACGTCACTCGGTGAAAATAAGGTTATATAATAACCCTCCCCCATACTTCATTGTATTAGTCAGCTTGGTGAAAACAAACAAGGTCATGGTAATTGAGTTTCACAGAATACTTTTAAGAATCCAGAGATAACCCAAACAAACTATTTGTACAACTAAAAGATGGTTGAATTAGGCCAAAATTAGGCCACAAGCTGATGCAGTCGACCAGTGTTTCGCAGGCAATCGGAGCTGTAGGATCCCCCCCCCCCAATTCCTCACTTTCACACACCAATTAACGTCGGGTGGTTTTGAATTACCCTGGATTCGATGTTCTGAGACGGTGATTATTTGTTGTAAAAAGTGTTATTAATCTTTATCAGTGCCCTGAATTGTTTATTGATTTTTAAATATTCCTAGTTAAGTTTAGGAGACTATATAACTTCATATAAATTACTTTTTTAAAGCTGACATCTGAACTTATACAGTCCCTTTAAACACACGTTGCTAGTAAGTGTTCATCCTTGCGCTGCTGGGGTCGCATATATACGGTTCCCAGCTAGTTTATATGCAAATATCATTTTGTTGACAATGAACCAACATTGACAGAACACGTAATGTTTGCTGGGTACACACTCACAACTCTATACTTACACCGATCATAAGTACATCATCACACATATATTACTAGTAGTAAATACAATAGCTGCGATTATTTAATTGTAGGTTAGTAAAGCCATATTGACATGCTATCATATATAACAAAGAGAGGTGGACGTCATCAAGCTGTTAGAAGATCAAAGTACGCACTGGTTTATCTTGATATATGACAGGAGAACAATATAACATAAGTACCAGACCACAGAGGTCCAGTCCTCACAGTGGATCTGCTAAACTACACAGGTGAATAATAACTAGGCTGATCAACTCAACTGATACATTAGATTCACTTTCTCTGGATATAATAACTGATGTCTGATGGCAGCCAAGGCGCCAGGCAAACAACAGAGGCTTCTACGGCTGATAGAGTGTCCTGTATGTCTGAAAGAACTACAGGATCCTCGTCTGCTGACATGCAGACACGCTTTATGTTACACGTGCCTCAAAGAGTATACAGTGAAAAATCAGTATGTTAAAGAGTTGCCCTGCCCTGTGTGTAGAGAGGTGACTACTTTATACAAAGGTGGCGTAGATAATCTGCCCAAGTTTTTCTTCATGAATGAGCTCAAAGAAGTGGTTATGGAGAAGGATGAGATGAGGGAGTGAACACCACATAAACCTAGAGGTGTCGTCTGTTCTACAGAGGAATGTGGAGAGGTGGCTGTTAAATTCTGCACAAAAGGTTGTGAATGCCTCTGTCAACAGTGTCTTGATGAACATAATATTCCCAAACGTAATAAATCTCACAAAATTATAGGAGTCAGAGAAGGTAAGGAATTCATCAAACGTAATGAGCCCCCTTACCCCCCGTGTCATCGTCACAACCATCAATTGATGGATATGTACTGTATACAATGTAAACAGCCAATGTGTAACACCTGCTCCATATCTGTCCATGACGGCCACAAGCGCTGTGAGCTAGAGAGACAGGGTGATGTTTGTAAAATAAAGCTGGAACAAATGAGTAACGACACGGATAGGTTGATGGAGGATGTAAAACAAGCTATGAGGAAGACCAAGCAACAGGCACAACAAGCTGAGAAAGATATTGATGATGTGTGTGACAACATAAGTCTACATTTAAGGCAATACGTGATAAGCTAGATAAAGAAGAGAACAAAATGTTGTCAGAGATTCACAATGTCCGTAGACGTGTTAATAAGGTGGTTGATGTCACTGCAGACGGTCAGGCCATGACACTGGCCAGTCTGCAGAGTATGAGATCTTGTCAAGTTAAGCTGGCTGACACAGATCGTGTGTATGATTACGTAACAGCCACAGAATCACTACAGAGAGATGTAGAGAATCACGTGACTGACTTAGCAGGATTTGTGTGGAGCAACAAGAATAAACCATTAGATATAACCACAGATAGACACGGCAGAATACTCGTGGTGGACAACAAAGAGCACTATGTGCTACTGATGTCCCCCGACGGGGAGGAGGTGAAACAGCTGCTCAACAAACAAGTGAAATGGCCAAGATGTGTATGTCTGGATGAGGAAAGTCACAAGATGTATGTCGCTGCTGAAGATATGCATGGTGTAGACTTTGTGTCTGTTTATGATTACAATGTTCTTACTGGTGGCAAAATATTCACTGAGAAGAAAACTAAAATACACATGGCAACTGTATTGTGAACCCTCTAAGTGCTGAGGCGGCAACACATTTTCTGATAAGATAGCTAAACTACCCCTTGGTAGCTGTAATGTGAACCCTTGTATTGATGAGGAGGTAAACAATTCACTGATAAGTTAACTAAACTCAACTCAACAGTGATGTGAACTCTCTGTGCTGAGGCTGCAAGACATTTACTGAGAAGATAACCAAACTAGACTAGATAGCTGCAATGTGAACCCTCAAACATGTATCTAATGCATGTATTTAAATGTTTCTTATCGATTCAAAGCTGGAAATAAAATACGATTTAAAGCCGGAAATAAATTATCCAGTTTAACATGTTTACGTTTCGTTGGTGGGTGGGAAATGTAAATAATTTTGGCTAAAAATAAGCTATCCATACATATTAGTGTTTGATTTTCTAATATTTCACTAAAATAACCGTTGTTTTCCCATCGAACGCCTGTTTACACAAGTGATAACTGAATCGCGTGATAAATTGAAAATATTGCACCAGATATTTGTACTTGAAATTGTTTGTTTCTATTTTTTATTTGAAGTAGGAATTGCTAACGAAAACGTTAATATTGATAAAAATACATATTTCCCAGAATTATTCATCTTCCAAAATGAGCTTTCATCACCAACCACTTTCACAATTTCAGTGACATTTAATTTGGTTTAAAACATGTATTGTCGGTTTTTCCTTTTATTAGCCGATTAAATAAATCATTGGTATTGGGAATGAAATGACTGTTTAAACATCCGAGATTTGCAAATGCTTGGTCGCAATTTAAACAATTATGAGTAATTTTCAAGCACTTGAGGTTGTGGATCGCGGTAACGAAACTCGACCTCAGATAGTTGAAAAATTTAAATAAATTAACTCAGCAGGATAAGGGTTAGGGCCTAATGCATTTTATATTGATATGTTCTATTGATTTAAAACTGCCTGGTTCATGGTCAACTTCAATTGCCTGAAAAACACGTCCGTGTTTAACCCTTTAAGCCCTCACGATGCATTAAAGCAACGTTCTAAAAAAATCTAGACATGTAGTGTAGAACTGCTTTGTTTAGGATTGATATCTAAAAAACGTTTCAAGACGTCACTCACACTTTTAAGTGTTTAAGATTTGTCTTGTCACATGTTCATTGTCGTCTATTCTGACAACGAAAAGGTTAATGCTGTATCAAATCTTACCCATTTTTCTCACCGTTCATACCATTCTTACATTCATGTGAAGCTCGTCTATCGTTTGCACACCGTCTGCAACGCTGACCGAGCATTAAACCAGCATCGGGGCAACGTCTTGTGTTCCATGTTTTCCGGGCAATGGTGCATTGTGTGATTACCGTCCACAGCATGTCGCTTGGTAACCTGCTACACCGTGTCACTGTATATAACATGTTACAGTACTATTTGTCAGTATTGAGTACTTTTTGGCATCTGACTCATGGATAAAAACATGTTGTAACTTGAGTTCTCTGACTCGTTAATAATATGAAAATACGTTACATGAGTTCTGTGAATAATATGATAATATGTCACGTGAGTTCTGTGGATAATATGATAATAAGTTGTGAGTTCTGCGGATAAAATGATAATACGCTACGTGACTTGTGTAGATAATATGATAATACGTTCTGTGAGCTTTGTAATATGATAAGAAGTTATGTGAGTTCTTTTGATAATATTATGTTGAGCGTTACTTGATTCTGTCGATAATATTATAATACGTTACGTCAGTTCTGTTGGCAATATGATAGGCTAGTATGTTGCGTTCAGTATATAGGATGTTATGTAGCTAAGTAAAATATTTTGATATAATATATAAATAATGGTATCACATCATGTTCATACATATAATTCAGTGAAACGCAGTGACGTCACCGGAAACCGTTTTGCATGGGAACTCGTTGAAAACAAGGTTATATAACACCTCTCCCCCATACTTCATTGTATTAGCCAGCTCGGTGAAAATATTGGAGGTCAAGGCTTTTGAGTTTCATAGAATATAGGTAGTTTAGCATTGCTTGGCTATAGTGTCGATGTGAAACAATTATAAAATTAACCTGACATCCCAATTGATTTTATAAAGCGTTGTATATGTTATTTATTCTATTTAGAATCATTACTTAGTGAGAATTATCACTCGCAAATGATAGCATGGCTATTCAACCTTGATGTATCAAAAATCTTATCAATAAAAATGTAATTGTTATGATTATTATACAATTGTGTTGTTCTTTTAGCTCAGTTTGTGTATGTTTATTGCTTATGTAGGATAAGTTGCGCTGATAGCCTTAGATTATTTGTGAGTCGTTTGCTTGACGCATAGTGTAATACAGAATCGTCTGGTTGACACGTGGTACAATACAGAATCGTTCGGTAGTAACGTTACAGAATCATCTAATTGACACGTGACACAGTACATAATATCCTGCTTGACACGCGACAAAGAACAGGATTCTATTGCTTGACACAGTACAGCACCTACTGCTTGACACGCGACACAGTTCACAATCGTGTGCTTGACACGCGACACAGTTCAAGAACGTCTGCTTGACACGCGACACAGTTCAGAATCGTGTGCTTGACACGTTACACAATTCATGAACGTGTGCTTGACACGCGACACAGCTCAGAATCGTGTGCTTGACACGCGACACAGTTCAAGAACGTGTGCTTGACACGCGACACAGTTCAGAATCGTGTGCTTGACACGCGACACAATTCAAGAACGTGTGCTTGACACGCGACACAGTTCAGAATGGTGTGCTTCGACTCGCGACACAATTCAAGAACGTCTGCTTGACACGCGACACAGTTCAAAATGGTGTGCTTCGACACGCGACACAAATCATGAACGTATGCTTGACACGCGACACAGTTCAGAATTGTGTGCTTGTATTGACACGCGACAGAGAACATGGCTTGCCTGACACGCGACATGGTACAGAATCGTATATTCGTAGCATCGTGTTTTTGCAAATGATTCACCAGAATAAGCTAGACGATCGAAATATAAATTAAACTTGGATTAATTCAATCAGCACAACAAATAAACTACAAACAAACCTTTTTATTAATCTCTATGGTGCAAAAGTCATTATCTATCCCAGAAAACATGACACTTTGAAACAATGTTGGATTAATGTTGGGCCAGCGCCGGAGACGTGGACTAGTATTAAACAAGCTTTAGGTAGACATGTCGTGTTTGCTGGGATGTCTTGTAATCTATAGCTAGTTATAGCTATAAACCCATTTATCACTGACCCTTTCAACGCTGAAATATGTTTTTATAAAAACTATGGGGACCAAAGGCTTTTTCTAATTTGAATAGATGACTTAGTTAGCTCATTCCGTTTCATTTCAATACCTATGTTATGGGTATACGGCCATTGTAAATATTTTAATTCATTCAGCGCGGGGATCGACATCAGACGTCAGAATCTGACGTCCATGGACATCGAATCGTGACGTCTAAGGACGGTCACAGCACTGAGAACTCTGCATTATGAGATGGATTTTTTACTCATTTGAAGTTGTGTCTCGCCACTGTGACCCACAACTTCAAGTGGGAGAACATGACTCTGATATATACAATTTGAATTAGCAATCTAGCAAAGCAGATGTGTCGTTTTGCTTCACTGACTCATAACATTGCGGTGGACTTTAATTTACATTTCTCTTTGCAATTTTCTTGTTATAAGGAATAAAATAAAGCCACAAAGCGGTGACAGAAGCAATACTTTGCGATGTTTTTTTATGTTCATCGAAAAGGAGCCCAACGTCACACTAGAGAAATATGATTTTAAAATAGGGCCTACATGTCATCTCGCTTCAGATAATTATCCTGGTTCCAGACACTTGGGTCGCAATCTTTGTCTGGGAGACGTTGCAAAGCTTCAACACGTAAAGAAGGGAAGAAGAAAGAGTAATATATAATGATTATATCAGGATTGATAAGTATGATCAGATACAATGAGATGTCGTCGTGCTTTGTAACATTTGCTTATCATAATCTATACTGGCGCTGTTCTATCTTCCTTCCGTGTTGTCGTGTATTTTCTCACAATTGAGACATCCATAACATCTATAACATCTGTTTGCTGATATCAATAGAGGTAGATTGATGAGAATGATGGTAGATTGCTTTCATAGACAACTTGACACAATGAATTTGGACGTCCGATGTTTTTTTTTATTGCCGCTTCCACAGCAGTGGCGGATCCAGCATAGGGCGTACCCGGCGTACGCCCCCCTTCGTGGTGAAAATATTGCATTTTCATGCATTTTTTGGAATAAAGTGAAGCTAACACCCCTTTTTTCAGCCAAAATGTGACTTACGCTCCCTCCTCTTGCACATTCTCAATCCGCCACTGCACAGTGCGCATAGCTACTGTTCTTTGTCATTCTAAAACAGATAACAATAATCCTACATATATCAGATCATGTTTTCCAGAATAAGAAATGATAAATACTTCCCCACATATAAGAGTATCTTTGTCAGAATAGTTCAGGTTAATTCGCCACATATCAGCTCTATCTTGTCGGCCATGTGTTATCTCTACCGCCTACAAACACAGACATATACTTGTTTCTGTTATAATTTATGTTCGCCAGACAAACTTTATCAGCGGAAGCCACTTTTTTTGTATAACGTATGCCTTATCTCTCTCGCCTGCAATCACAGGCAGCCAATTGCCTTGGTGGTTGTGCAATCTCCTATCTGGCCCGATATAGTCTTGTCTTGTGTGAGTCGAACATCAGTTGATGATAAGTGAGAGTGTGTCACGGTGGATCGTTGGAATCAGACTCTTGTTTCTATCCTGGTTTCCATATAACTGCTTTATGCCTTCTATACAAGGTCAAAAACAGGTTATCTCTCCTGTTTCATATATATGTTGTATCATACCTATCCATTAGTCACACTTTTTGTGATTGTAAATTTTAGCCAGCTACTTTGAGCTGTCCAATGTGATTTTTACATAATATTACATATTTTTTCGTGGATTGTACACGTCATGCACATCGCTTAAGACCTGATTTATGTCTTTCTAATTAAAAATATGCCCCGAATATGAATACATAGCCCTCTAAGTCTATCATTATATGGGATGCCCCTAACACCTCAAATATACAGTCAACACGGGACGCTCAATCAATGTTGGGGTAATGCTGGGCCAGCGTCAAAGACATTGAGCCTAAATTAACGCTTACAGCGCGGGGACCAATCAGACGGCAGATTTTTACTTCTTAAAACGATCCCCGCACTAGAAGGAATAAATAGTTATAATGGGCATGGACCATAACATAGGTATTCAAATGAAGCGGAAAGAGCTAACTAAGACATTTATGATGATTTCAATTTTGAATTTCCAATTGAATTTCTCTTGTTTTCTGGGGTAGGATAGAACAGTTCCCTTGTAGCTCCTTCCATCATAAAATTGATGATTTGTCTGAGATGAGGTTCAAGAATCCAAGATAACGCAAATATTAGAAAAAAAATATATATATGCTAGCTCATCGCCTACAAGGGTGGTCTAAAGCCCCATAGATTCATTTAGTTTGGACGGACAACAATACAAATATATCAGGGCAAATTTAATAATCTTCAGATATAATTTATTTATACGAAATGTGTGGAAATGGCAAACTCATTACTCTGACTGCGATGCAAGTGTCATTAATGTATATGGGGACTATAACTTGATTGCATATTTCGCACAGTAATCACATCAGAAAAGGACTTTGATTAAAAAAAAATAAAAAATACAGGGCTTTCAATTAAACCACATATATTGTTTGTCGGTAATTTATGCCGGTGACTGGTGAACTGATTAGATATGTACCTCGGGGAATCCTCATGATAAATGATTTTCCACATGAAACACATCTACTTGTAAAGAGCTTTTATCTGTTCTGGTAGTGGATGTTAACCATTTAAGCGCCAAAGCCAACCCGACTATGATATTTTTTAAACATTTTTTATTACCCAATAAAAGCACTGTCATTATGAATAGTTAGTGTTCAAACATTTATAACTTTTGGTCCCGAAATAAAGACATTTGAGTAAAATTTTCAGCCACTTGAGGTTGTGGATCGTGCTAGCAAAACACACATTTAGGTGGGTGGAATTTTAAATAAGATAATTTAGCGGGTAGATGGTTAACATTATATGCAGCTCTTTTGAAGCATTGATCAATAGACTGGAAATGACAATATATACTATAGCATGTTCAGACCATGTTATGAATATGATCAAGCGCCGTAATAACATAGTCATTTCTTAAAATGTGTAATAATCTTGTATGAATCTCTCAAATATAGGATAAAGTAAATTACGACAACGTAGATATTTCGACGGTTATGAGCCACACGGTCGTAAGCTTGTTTTTGATTGAAATTTGCTACATTTGCACATGTATTTCTTTGTGACCAATGCTTAACCATACAACTCCATTTCCCTTAATAAAATACAAATTACGTCAAAATTACTCAATCAATCACTCAATCAATCAATCAATCAATCAATCAATCAATCAATCAATCAATCAATCAATCAATCAATCAATCAATCAATCAATCAATCAATCAATCAATCAATCAATCAATCAATCAATCAATCAATCAATTAATCAATCAATCAATCAATCAATCAATCAATCAATCAATCAATCAATCAATCAATCAATCAATCAATCAATTAATCAATCAATCAATCAATCAATCAATCAATCAATCAATCAATCAATCAATCAATCAATCAATCAATCAATCAATCAATCAATCATAAATTATTGAATTAATTGTTTATTATCAATACCTCCTCAAAAAACTATTTGATGTGATTACTTCGACCATCAGTTGGTGGAGTCCTTTATAGTAGGACAGCATAATAAAACCATCTTGCATTTCCGGGTTGGGCGCTGCAGAGATTGTAGCTGGCGGGCTGTTTATCGATCTTCTCACCAGCTGTCGCTAGATAAATGATCTATGTTAAATTCGATTTGAAAACACATCAGTGAGGATAGATAGATGATCACTGTCTGACTATATTGATTCTTAAACTGCTAATCAGGACTATCCAGCAAACACAAAACATTTGTGTAACATTTATCCAACGTCGGCCCAATGTTCGACGTTGTATAAATCTTATACAAATGTTTTGTGTTTGCTGGGCAGGCCACAGTCGTTTTTAATATATTTTATCATCACATAGATATATGTTTTATTGGCACAATTAAGAGTCATTACTGAATTATTTGTCATAAAAGGTATATTTCAGTTAAGAGAATGAAATAAGGGTTTAAACATCAACATTTGCTGATGTTCGGTCACAAAGAAAACAAATATGAATAATTTAATTTTGCGCTTTAAGCAATGATTCATTTTGCGATAATGTTTTGTGGATATTAAACCTATCCTTAGGGCTTAAAATATTGTGCGCTGATGAAACATTAATCTTTGTTTTTATGTTTGACAGGTGCTACTGTATCGCTTATATAACCTGTTACGTTTTAAATTTAAATGGCAACCGTAAGTAGGCTTTTATTTTCTATGATTATGTACACATTTTATTTTTTAGCGCAAGTCCAGTAATATTGTTCAGAATGTGAAATACTTTATGTGAAATGTGAAAAAAATTATGTATTTCTATCTCAGTAAAATATTCATAGTAATATGATGTGTTTGTATCCCAGTGTAATAGGTCTAGTAACGCTAACAGCCACACATGATGTATTTTCATCCCAGTGTAATAGGTCAGGTATCGCTAAAAGCCAAATTGATGTGTTTGTATTGCAGTGTAATATTATATCTAGTGTCACCAGCAGCAAAATTATTTGAATGAACAATAAACCAAATTACATGAAAGATACATTTTGGATTATTGACCATTATCAATTGTACAATCGGTGTGTGTTGGTTTGAATATGTTCTTATAAAGTGAGTATGAATTTGATTATTTGTTATAAATATGAATGAAAATAATTCGGGATGTTTATTGTTATGAAATTGATACATGACTATTATTATGCATTTCCTGGATATATAGTTTTGCATTTCTGTTTAACAAGTTTAAATTAATGTGAGGTGTGATCAGCGTAATGCGAATAAGTTTAAAGCTCAGAACCTTATTACTGCGACGTTCTTATTATATACACCTTTCTTATTATTAAATACATTCAACTTAATATATGCCACAGGATGCATAAATCCGACGAGGAAGCTAAAAGGGTTAACATACATAGCCTGGACTACTGTATTTTTGCCTGTTATTTTTTGTGACAGGATAATATTTATCCACTTCAAATAACCTTCTCTACTAATGTCGTTACATCTCGTGTTTTGGACCAGACTTACCTGAAGCCATATTTCTATGTTGTCTATGCTAAACCCTTAAAGTGCTGAATTAATTTGTAAAAAACATCGAAATCAAAGTTTTTTTTGGAATCATCATACATGTCTTAGTTAGCTCTTTCTGTTTCATTTGAATACCTATGTTATGGGTCTACGGCCATTAGAAATATTTTTACTCTTACAGTGCGGGGATCGACTTTTAGACGTCAGAATCTGACGTCTACAGACGTCAGATTCTGACGACTAAAGTCGATCCCCGCACTGTAAGGGTTAATAATACCGTAAATAGACAGGAAAAAATGAAAAAAATGACAGAAAATAATTGTATTAGTTTAGAGAAATATAACATTAATCTATGGAATTTACAGAAGCAGATAAAAATAATGAAAAAACAGAGAGATAAATAGATAGATAAACATATATATCAAAGTACCACGTTTACCATTTTTCGTTTGGCTTTAGTACTGTCATTACATGGTACACAACATCATTTCAGTATTTTATAATTTATTTTAAATGTTTTTTTCTTAAAAAAATAGATCTGAGAATGTAAAGGCCCTGTGACACATGGACAGACTGGAGAACGGAATCAGATAATGCTCATTGCTGGGACATTTCTCACCCTTCATCGACTGAGGCTTGTAACCTGGAGGTACCAGGTTCAAATCCCAGTGGTGCCGGATATTTGTCATCGTGGTTGTGCATATACAGTGTTCCAAACTGTTCAAAGACATCGAGTTCAAAGTACTGCCTATGTTACTGTGCATTATAAAGAACCCTTGAAGTCATTCGAAATAAGAGTAGGGCCACTAAGTCCCGGCTTCGGGCTGCCTTCTGTGGCAATGAATCATCAAACGTGATATGTTAACCCAGTGCTGTTTTAATGTTGGACCACCGTCTGCGACTCTGGTCCAACATTAAACCAACAAAGGCTCAACGTGTCGTGTTTGTTGGCAGCTGCGTCCTGCCTTTCAGCCTCGTCCAGACATCTAATGCGGGAAGCCGTCAGAATAAGTGCCCCCCTCCCAAGACGATGTTGTGTTAGAGTTGTCCACACCATAACTCTAAGAAGTCAATTATGTAGTAACATTAGTTTGATTATCTTTATGGTCAATTAAGAGAACTGGTTTGATTTTAACACATAATCTCCAGGTAATCACAGTTATACATTAGCGATTAGTGGATTAACCCTTAATCGGATAAACTCTTAATCCGCTAAGCGCGACTAAAGTCGTTTTGTTTGGTTTATTAACCATTTAAATAAAAAAAACTAGTCCCTTTAATTATAATCTGCATAATTTCAAAAGGGACCTTAAAAAGAAGATGTTGAGTAGTTTTAACAAATCAGTGAGAATGTGGATGCGAGACGGCAGCAGCCCCACAATCACTGTGAGCTTAAAAATCAAAACAAAATAAAATCCGTCTGATTCAACTAAGATATATTGAGAAGATAGTTGAAAATAATGTCAAGGATAGAATTATATGTCAGGCTTACCCGGCGGACAGGACACAGGATTATTGTATTTCGCGTATTTCTCAGTCAATTCTCAATCAATTTTCATGAAATTTTACACACACTATTTTCCATTCATTTCGTGACTACACTGAAAATTTCGCGATGATTCGATAATTATTTTAAAAACTAGAAATGACTTTTACTTTTCAAGTAACAGTAAAGTTTGGACTTTGACTTTTTTGACTTTTTGCGCCTTTTTTATTTTTTTGAATTTTCTGAATTTTTTTAACATTTTTGACTGATTTTGACTTTTTGACTTTTTGTTACTTTTTGTTACTTTTTGACTTTTTTTGACTTTTTTTGACTTTTTAGACTTTTTAGACTTTTTTGACTTTTTGTGACTTTTGTGACTTTTTTGACTTTTTGTGACTTTTTTTTAGTTTTTTGACTTTTTTTTTACTTTTTTGACTTTTTTAAGATTTTTGACTTTTTTAACTTTTTTTGACTTTTGTGACTTTTTTGATTTTTTTTTAGATTTTTGACTTTTTTGATTTTTTGACTTTTTGCCTACGCTCTTCCTCCTTTCTCTCCTCCACTGTCATATCATTCATCTCACCATCCTCAGGAGGTTCTCCTTGTCCAGTTTAGCCTGTATGTGCACAAAGTTGGCTTAAAACTGCATTGATTCATTCCCCCTGTAATTACAACTGTTATTTTAATAGTTAGCATTTAAAATGTTATTATTAAATGGTAATGTGATGAGAGGGTCAAGTCGCCAATACAATGACCCATTGTGAGAGGCGGCCGGCCAATACAAAGAGCCATTGTGATGACCGACTCTCCCATAGAATTTATCAATAGGTTACCATCCGCCATGTAAATCACTCTCCCAACATTAGTACACATATTGGATTTGCAAAATCCAGAATAATTCTGGATCCACTGGCGGGATCGCTGAAAAAAGCTATAGCCTGGTACCTGAATACCTAAGGATCATTGTGCCAAAGTTTGACGTCGATTACTCGTAAACTGAGTGAGAAATAGCCTTTGCAAAAATCGTCAATGGTAATCCATACAGTGGACCGACGAAATCGGGATCAGGATCCAGATCCACTGGCGGGACAAATGAAAAAAAGGTCTAGTCTGGAAGATGTATACCTAAGGACCATTGTGCCGAAGTTTGAAGTAGATTACTTGTAAACTGTCTCTGTAATCGCGGACTAAGAAAGATAATAATAATAATAATAATAATAAGATGAAGAAAGTCTCTTTTGGATACTAAAAAGCTTGGACGATGACGTCCAAACTTAATTAGACAATTTGACATGTAAAAAAAACTCTGAGACGAAACTAATGGGTTTATAGAGGGCAACATTTTTATTTATTCACTACATGTCGAATGGTCTAACTTCTTATATATTTATCAAAGCTTCGCGAAATTTTCATGAATTGGAAATAGTGTGTGTAAAATTTCATGAAAATTGGTTGAAAATTGACCGAGAAATCGGCAAAATTCATTCACCACGGTCAATGTGAAACCGACTATAGTCAGCAATATCCAGTAACCAATGTTGGTTTAATGTTGGGCCATCGTCTTTACGATGGTTCAACATTCACCCAACATCAGTTCAGATTTTCCCGTTTTTTGGGTAATGATTTAACCCTTTAAGCACTCACGATGCATTAAAGCATCATTTTACATTCTGAAAACATAACTAATTTTCCAATAACCAAGGATTTTAGAACGAAAATTTCCATTAAACTGGTTTACCAATATATGGCAATTTTCTTAATTTTTCACCCACTTAAAGTCATCTTCATCCACTATAAGTCGAGAATTGCGACAGCAATTCGCGGCTTGTAGTGGATGAAGATGACAATGGTACATTCAGGTTTGAAAGGGTTACATGGTGAACTGATGTCTGCAACGCGACTGCTGAGAAAATGACAAAAGACAGGAAAAGCCTGTCACATACTGGACGGGAAAATGGGAAGTGACAAAAGGCGGGAAGTGGCAGCTGCTGCGTGAATTGTGAGTTATGCCAAACTAAACGAAAAGAAAAAAGGAGTGTGTCACATTTAATATGAGCCGCGTTGATGAATTACACTAGCTGCCCAGACATCATAGAAAT
The DNA here is from genome assembly GCA_964017125.1 of Flabesymbios commensalis. Lineage (NCBI taxonomy): Eukaryota > Metazoa > Annelida > Polychaeta > Terebellida > Flabelligeridae > Flabesymbios > Flabesymbios commensalis. Next base: position 75,233,906 of record OZ024909.1, on the reverse strand, counting down.
AAATTGGCATTATAGAGGAAACTCTAGGCCGGCGTAAGTGAAAACGGATTTAGAAAAAGCTGGGATAAAGAGCAGAATGAGAAAACTAATAGTAGTGATTTATATGTTATGTGCCTGCTCCAATAACTATTTAAAAGTATCAACAAGAAATAATAGTGGGAGACAATGATGTAATAAATTCGAACATCTGGCTAATATTGTCAAATTTTGTGCACAATCCCGCAAGACAATATTTTTCTGCATTTTTGATTGACCCAATCTGGCAAATTGCTGGATCCATCTATTAGGTTAAATTCAAAATGGCCGAATTCAAAAACAGAAATTATATCTTGGCAAGATATGTCCCAAATTTGCCAATTTAACATAAATTTTATATATTTATATATTTCTTTAACAAGGAATCTATTTTTAATGGTTTGAAAGTGATTAGGTGATCTTGCACGTTTAAATTACCTTAAAATGCCAAAAAAAGTGAAATTGTGTAAGATAATATGCTAGGAAACGAAATATGAAATGCTGGACAGATTTAAGAAAGATTTAATGACATTGTTTTAATATTTGACTTTTAACAATTAAATGTCAATTGAAACAGAATGTTATCTGAAATTAAGCGGAGCCATTTACTCGATTAAACAAATCCTCGGTAAGCCATTTGTATTGCATTTGGCAAATATTCAAATAACAGTCATTGTTTATGCACTCGCTCTTCCCGCGACATAGATGTGTGTATCCCATATTAACACTGGTGCATTTGAAAAAAACATTACATGTTTTTTTGACAATCGCAGTGTTACGGGGATGAAACAATGTAATTGTATGCAGATTGACTGAAACGTTTTGCGAAAACCGAAAGCAACCCATACTTCATTAAATTTCTAGTAAATCTAACAGCAATGCGACTGTCAGTTTTTATATATAGTTATGCACAAGGCGTTAACCGAGAGGGTGTTATTGGGATATTTGATGCCTACCCCATCAGGTTTCATAATATTAGTAAATTAGAACCCCGTCAGATTTTCATTTCTGCTGATCTTCCCTGGTGGAATGTATTATACTATTTTAAAAACGTAGCCATTTCTTTACCTATGAATCTTAAGAGATCAGCCTTATCTTCCGTTTTTTTTTAATTTTCCAGTCACCAGGGATGTATGCATATTACATTTGGTCCATTAACGCTGCATTGCCCATCACATGCTATATAAGCTAATCAGCACCCATTAGTTGGTTGTTACTTTAATTCAGATAATCATTAATGCAAGATACGGCCCACCGCAGCCGTGTATTGGATCTCACTTGTGTTGTGGAGATTCAATATCACTCAACAGATGTCCTTCTGGTATAGTATATAATTTGACTTGGATTAACACACTGAGAGATTCATTTATTTCACCAAAAATATGTACATACGGATTATAAAAGCATTTATATAGTATGATGGGGAAGTATACTAATTATGGTGGGGAGACTCCGTTGACATGGGCATGTCGCTATCAAATGAGCCACACTACTGGTATCAACTCAAATGAAAATTAATAAAACATCCATGTATCATAATGGCATGATGAGGATGGTGGATGTGATCGTAGTTTAAAAACATTTAAGATATTTTTCAAAATGATGACAGTTTCAAGTAAGATAATAATATTATATAGTATTATGTCAATAAAGTCGTGCTTACAAATACTATTGAACGTATTGTTTTTGATACCTAAGATTACAAAGAAAAAGAGATCAGCCAAATAACCCTAGCTCTGGTAAACCACTATATAACCCTAGTCCCGCATACCGTGAGAAACCGTTAGAAAACGTAGCAAGACCTAACACAAATTGAAAAAAAAAAAAAATCCCATAGTGTACTACGTTTTGGGCAAACGTGGCCGCCGGGAACATACTGTAAACCTAGCATACCCTGTTGAATGGTCACGTGTCGTCTCGCTAGCCGTGTGTTACCAGGGTTACCACTGGTTACACCTTTGCGGTTTGCCAGCGAGCCAGCTGTGACTGAGAGTGACTGGCGTGGCCGATCATACTCATACTCATAGACATAGTCATAGCAGGTCTAGCCTCATAGGCTAACGTTAGCGCTAAGATATTTTTTGTCAAGAAATAGGCCTCCCCGTGAATTATAGGCCTACAATAGGCCTATAATTTTAATGCATGGAAACAAACGTCATGAACTTTGTCGTTGAGTGACGGCGATGAATCAAGGTTCTGTCAACCTTAAAGCAGGGACAGCTAGCAGAACCGATCCCAGGTGGCAGGGAATTTCACCACTTTGACCTTGGTAAATCTTAATATTGTGGTCAATATTTCACTTTTTAGCACTTGTTGGGCCACGGAAACATCTGCACAACTTCATCTTCGCATTCTGCAGCACAACATTAACTCAATAACTGGGCGTTGCTTTAGTTCAAAGGGAGGGGTGCTGGGTGTGAAAATTAAACCCACATGTAAACATGGGATCTTCACTCAAACACCCGGGCATTTGGCTCTTTCTAGGTCTCTCTTTGCCTGGCGAGCCCGGCCAATTTCATTTATGGCCGGGTATTGGCCAAGGTTCCTAGTCACGTGACCATCATGCCTGGGCTATTGAGGCCGGTGAATAATTTTCTGGGTCAAGTCATAGGAAATGCGTCAGAAGGGAAATACAATACTGTGAACAACTCCTCATCCGGGGAAGTGACCTTTAAAAAATGTCTGAATTCGGGGATTACCCTATTTTCATCTATAAATAGCAACAAGTCACAAACATTCGCCACTGGGCCATACCAGAGGCTACATGAAGCTCGGCCACGCCGCGTAGTATGGCTCTGGGAACCAGAGTAGGTCTCCCTTGTATTCAGCGCCCCTGGCGAATAGCACGGATTGTAGGTACCCCATTGATATATGTCATTTGAAATTAAACTGAGCCATATTATACTCGATTAAACAAATCATTAGTCAGCCACTTGTATTGCAATTAGCAAACATTCTACAGTGTTCTATGGACTGTCATTGTTTATGCATCCACTCTCACCGCGTCATAGATGTATGTATACCATATTACCATCAGTACATTTGCAAAAAAAACATGACATTTTTTTGACAATTGCAGTGTTGCGGTGTTGAAACAATGTAATTGATTTCAAAACTGCATGGATATTGACTGAAAAGTTTTGCCAGAACCGAAAGCAGTCCATAACTCATTTAATCTCAGGGTAGTAAATCTAACAGCAATGAGCTAGACTGTCAACTTCTATATATTCACAATGCATTAACCGAGAGAGAAATATTGGAATGACAAACAATAACTCGGTCAGTGGCGGATTTAGCATGTTCAAATGGATCGGATTACAGACGGTAATTTTTTGGTTTGGAATTCAATCATCGTTTTAAAAACAATGATGGCGTTTCAAAACGAAAGTAACATGTATCTATCGTCGTTGTTAAATAAGGGAACAAGTAATTTAAAATGATTGATAAGCCTAATCGTTGACGCTATCAGGTTTCATAATATGATTAAATCGGAACCCTGTCAGATTTTTAATTCTGCTGGCGTTTCTTGGTGGAATATATTATACTATTTTAGAAACGTAACCATTTCTTGACCTATGAGTCTAAAGAGTTCAGCCTTATCTTTTTTTTTTAATTTTTCCAGCTACCAGGGATGTAAGCAATATACACTTGGTCCATAGACGCTGCATTGCCCATCACATGCTATATAAGCTAATCATCACCCATTAGTTGGCTGCTACTTTAATTCAGATAATCATTAATGCAAGATAAGGCCTACCGCAGCCCATCTTCCTGACAGCCAGGCTCGCTGCTCTCGAGGTCGCAGAGCGAGCCTTGCTGAATCAATGTTATCATCCACCCATTGGGGTAGGGAGGATGATTTAGGAGGATGATTTAGATATTGAATATTTATTAATTTTTCAACCAAATGCCAACTTAATGTTGGCCCACTGTCTGCGACATTGGCTCAACATTAATCCCACCCTGCCGCATGTAACGTCTCGTGTCTGGTGAGATGTGGTGGGAGCTGTCTGTGATAATTCCTGTGAAATTGTAGGCCACCAGACATGTGCTGCTTAATGCAGGGCCGGCGTCGTATACAGTGGCCCTGCATTAAAGCAGCACTCATGCCAGAGGTCAAACTTGGGTCAAACAGAAAAAATCTTTCTTGAAAGTCCCCACTCCAATAAATGGTTTTTACACTGATTCAGCAAGGCCTCGGTCTACGACCTCGGGAGAAGCGCGGAGACTGACTTTAGACGTCAGATTCTAACTTCTAATGAAGAACCCCGCACTAAAAAAGTAAACAATGTATAATGGCCATAGACACATGACGTAGGTATAGTAATAAAGCAGAAGCAGCTCACCAGAATATTTATGATGATTTCAAATTGAAAAAGACCCTTTGTCTCCTTGGTTTATTCTAATTTATGTCAACGTTGCAAGGGGTAAACATAATATTTGAAGTACATATAAACTAAAATAAACTATATGGTACAATACTATTTAAACGTATATTTAAAATAAATAAAAGCCAAATATTTCAGAGAATAATGAGGTAAATGAGGTAAAATATTTTAATACACTTACATAAATATACCCGAACTATAAACCAAGTATAGCACTTTACCCTGAGCAACCACGTAGGCGTGGAAGTGATCAGGTGTGGAGTAAAACACCTATTAGTCCCAACACCAGGATTTATTTGCTTATTTGTGTTGGGAAATGAAATGAAATGAATCGGGCTTTAGGCCACCTTTGTGCATATATAGGCTAAACTGGGCCAGGATAACCTCCTGAGGATGGTGAGATGAATGAGATGACACTGTCCTCCAGTCACAGGATTCGAAATTCGATCCCTGGTGGTCTGAGGCCGAGCACGCTACCTCTCGATCACGGAGGCTCCCCACAATACTGACTTTCACACGTGGATGAGGAAGAAACATTTTTGTTTCTTTCAAACCGCCGAGACCGGGAACCGAACCCCGAACTCTGGCGTGAAAGGCAGCAGTGCTAACCACTTCCCTAGGGCCCCCTCCCTATTTGTGTTGGGATTCCATTGTTTACCCTGTTTTTATTAAGATTAAAACACGAAATTGCATGGTTGACAGACAAGCTAGAAAACAAAAACATACCGGGTGTTAAACTATCAATTAATGAAAGCCCTGATATTGATGATCATGATCACTCAAGTTTCACAGTAATATCACAAAAAAAAAAAAAAATCAACAAACAAAATAGCACTGTGAAGAAATGCAAAAAGAAGAGCATAACATTAACCAAGCACTCTAGAACGTGTACTCCAGCACCTCAAGCTACTGAAATCAAAGGCGTAACTTCGAGAAGGCCTAAATCCCCAGCAGTGATTCAAGTACCAACAGAGCCGAAAGTGAAAAAAACTGTCACAATGAGGAAAACTACGATTATTAGCAGTTCTCTTGGTGCCGGTATAGGTATTTGCTTTAAAAATAGGATCAGGAAAACATGTACAAATGTCAAACGTGGTGCCTCCATTGACAGAATTCATAAAGACCTAGATTTAAACGCTGGATACAAGGACAGTGATCAATTAGTTTTCCTATGCGGGACCAATGATCTGGCAAATAATACAATTGGACAGACTGTTATCAAATATGACAATCTCCTAGACAAGGCGCTGGCTCTAAATCGAAAAGCCCAGATCTATGTTGCAGGATTACCACTACACTGGGACAAACCTGAGATAAATGTTAGCATATTAAATCTGAATGCTTACCTTGAGCATAATAGAGAGGGATATATCCTAACCAATCTAATAAACATGTCTGTCAAACTTTTCTCAACGGTTTCTATTGTATTTTTTCCCGTAGATTTCAAATCTGCCAGATACCATTCGAAATTTTGCATATTTAATTAGCTAATTTGCATATTTCCAAAATGGCCCCCGAAAAAAAAGTAATCGGCTATCAATACAGTTCCGGCAATCCTAGAAATGTGTTTTTCGACCCTAAGTTCGGGCTTTGAGATCCCATAATGCAATTTTGACGACATTATTAATTTTGGGGTCATTGGAAGGTCATAGGTCACGTGACCATTGAAATACAATATCCAACATTAACGTTTTAGCAAAAAGTGCACAAATGGACTTATTTGGGATAAAATGATGATTAGAATGCCTGATATTATATATTTAATTTAAGAGAGTTACATTTCATACACGAGACTATGTTTATCAATACAAGATGGCCGCTATAATTCAAAATGGCCGACTGCCGAACCTAAAATCAAGATATCTGAGCTTCTAGATCATATTTAAGTCATCTTAGTGTCTAGATTGGGGTTTTGTGGATCAAGGAATACAATTTCAGACATCATTATACTTTTAAATGATTTTTGATGTCTTTTTGATCTCTATAGTTTGATATTTTGGCAAAATTGTGTTATATCATAGTTATATTTGAATAACTTCCTCCCAGAATGAGGTTATAATCCGCACATTGTTCTGAATTCACATGCTAACATGATCTAAAGTAAAACCATATACATCACATGTAAATGACAGCGATAAAAGAGATAAATAGACATATCATTTACATTATAATACGGCACTGTTATATTGTAGCATATGTAGAACTACTACCCGGAACTACTACCCAAGGGGTAAACATCATATTTTCTGGAAAACTGACACGGCGTGTTGTAAAAGTTTGGGCACCTGAAATGATATCTACATATATTTAGGATCACAACCTCGGTGCACAACCTTGCAAATCGACTATTAGAAATTGGCAGGAAGTCAATAATGGCGGCCATTACCGAAAAACATGAATTTGTCAATATCTTGGTCAATATTTAAGATAATTTGCTAATAAAGTTGTCTAGACCAATATTTTCAGGGTCAAAGATCAATATAAAACCAGTCCTGAAGTGATGTTATATCTTGTAAATATGTATACCGGTAGGCCTATACACACAACTCTGCTTTTATGTTTTGGAAATAATGTTTCACACTGTATATTAATAATCACTTTTGATAAGAAAACATTATGAGCGTTCGATGTCATAACAATGATAATGTTTATCCCCACATGGGGAGGGTCATTTGGGATCTGTCCCGTCTGTTGCATGTTGGGGAAGCTGCAGCCTACACGTGGCTGGCTATAATATTGTGGTGGATTGCCAGCGGGGTAGCCTGATTCCTCTACTCAATAGTGGTGCCAATGCAGCTCTCGCATCAGTACAGGCACTGATGCTGGCCATTCTAGAGCCTAAACTACAGGCAATAGTGTTTGACATTAGGGCTCTCATGTGGGATGAATGGAGTTACCCTCAACTATTGTGACTCTTGAGGACAATCCGACCAGAGGATAGCGGAGCTGTGTTAAAGGCCTCCGTGTTTCAGCATTAAATTGTCTGGGCATGTCTGAGGGTAAATCCCCTAGACATGCCCAGAACATCGGGCAGTAACCCACCATGCCCTATCACCCCACGCTCACGTCATCAAGGTCTCAAGGTGTTGTACGCAGCTACCTTTGCTTAGATATCTCTTCTACATAGCAGGGGATTTTTCTTCTCTTACTCGAGCAGTTTTTGTTGCAACCCTTCTTGCAGCCACGTGTCATTGTGTGTGTCATATATGGTGGCCTTTGTGGGTTTGTAGATTTACCTGGGATCCGTTTATCATTTAATACAACCCGTCCATAGTCCTCAGGCTTGCAGGTAAGCTTGGCGATGTAAGCTGACTTGTCAAGTGCTGTTGCCAATGCTGCCCGCTTTAGATGATGTTCTAAAGCAAGAGGGTGGCAGTAATTTCAGCAGTGATTTGTTATTATAAAACTTGATGAATCGGAGTATATATAGCTATATCACAGTCTGCGAAATTGAATTATGTGTTCACAAGAAGCTACTTTGCCTGGTCATACACATCTACCGTTATTTCAATGTGAGCACCATGGCATCATCAGCTATCATGCTATTCCCGTTTTCTGCGAACAATGATGGAGGCATATTGCTACATTCATGATCACCAATAAAGTTATTAATGTTAATGTCTCTACCACTTACTTTTTGTGTTTTATTTGCCGAAGAGTAGAAATGTCATTACTCTTGTCAGACGAATCAATTTCGCTTATATACTATTTTGGTTTCTGGTTCTGAGTCTAGTCATTCACGGGTGACAAGAGCTTACTATAATTGTGATCTTCAAAGTAATGGCAGCTTTGGACACCATTTCTTTCACATCAAGACCAGAAGCTCTGCTGAACATAGCAAAATAGCTAACAGGGAGCGATCCAAGTGGTTTTCAAGAGTTTTTACAACAAGACTCGCTTTGTTACTTTTCTATGTCAGACATGGTACCAGGAGGAACAAAGTGATCTTTCCATTTGTTCAACTAAATTTCACTTAGGTGGTGAGTAAAACAGAGTGTACTAATTACAGTCACATACATTTAATTGTATATTTGGTGATTGGTCGTTCATCTCAAGACAGCTATTCATTCACGAGTTTTGCCGCTGCAATGGGTCATGCAAACTTTAGGGGAATGTCATTTATTCACATTATCATCGGACGAGATACCATCGGCTATTCATTCTCTACTGGCATGTTAAAGTTGTCTGAATGATATAACTACACTGGTAGACTTTGCTGATGATGGTGCTCCCATTGAAATCACGATATATGTGTGTGACCAGTCACAGCAGCTTTTTGTGAACTCATATTTCAACAAGAGAAGGCAGCGATATAGATACGCTCAGAGACAAAACGTTCCTTAATAATATTAATAAGTCAACACTGCTGAAGTTGTTGCCACCCAATGACAATGCTTTCCAACAGCATATAAAACATGCAGCCAAGCCATCCTCAAGCCTTAGGACTATGGATGGGTTGTAAAAAATGGCAAGCTGATTCCTGTTCAGTCTACATGTACAAACCCACCGTCGCCGCCACATATAATTCACAAAATTTCATCCCTGCAAGAAGGGTTGCAACAAGAACTGCTAGTGTGAGAAAAGGGAAATCCCTGCTAATTATGATGTGACTGTCGGTGATCCCCAAGCAAATGCAGCTTTGCACAACACAACACATAATCCTTATACTTAAATAGCATAACTGCACCATATACTTTTTTCATATTCTTTTTTAAGCACACTCACTTTCAATAATCTTATAATCGATATACAATGTAGTTGTGTGCATGTTGCTTCCTGCAAACACTAGTTCCTTTGACAGTATTATTTTCAGCGCTCTTAATTTTTATTTCATGTAACATTCGGCTAATTATGTTTTGAAGTGATTATTGTAACAAGTGATGTAACACAACAAGGATTAATACTTATGTTAGCTTATAATCAATAAACTTACTATTGTTATCACATCAAATGTTTTCTTATCAAACGAGATTAATAATATCTAGCGCAAAACATTAATTTCACACTATCAATGCATGGCTTTGTGTACTATCTTGTCAAGAAGACATAAAATCACTTCAGGGCTGGCTCTATATTGATCCTTGACCCTAAAAAGATAGGTTTAGACAACTTTAAAAGCAAATTATCTTAAATATTTCAGGTGCCCAACCTTTTACAACACGCCGTGTCAGACTGTCAGTTTTCCAGAAAATATGATTCTGGGAGGAAGTCATTCAAATATAACTATGGTGGCGTAGATGGATCACACAATTTTGCCAAAATATCAAACTATAGAAATCAAAAACACTTCAAAAACCTCTAAAAAATCATTTGACAGTATAATGATGGTTGGCATTGTATTCCTTGGTCCAAAAAACCTTAATCAAGCCACTAAGATCGCTTAGATATGATTTCCAGAAACTAAGATATCTTGATTTTGGATTCGGCTGGCGGCCATTTTGAATTATGGCGGCCATCTTGTATTAAAAAATATAGTATTGTGCATAAGATGTAGCTCTCTAAAATTAAATATATATTATCAGGTATTCAAATCATCATTTTATCTAAAAAAAGTCAAGTTGTGCACTTTTTGCTAAAACGTGAATGTTGGATATTGTATTTCAATGGTCACGTGACCTATGACCTTCCAATGACCCCAAAATAATATTGTCGTCAAAATTGCATTATGGGATCTTAAAACCGGAACTTAGGGCCGAAAAACACATTTTTAGGTTTGCCGGAACTGTATTGATAGCCGATTACTTTTTTTCGGCGGCCATTTTGAAAATATGCAAATTAGCTAATTAAATATGCAAAATCTCGAATGGTATCTGGCAGATTTGAAATCTACGGGAAAAAATACAATAGAAACCGTTGATAAAAGTTTGACAGACATGTTTATTAGATTGGTTAGGATATATCCCTGTCTATAAGTCAAAGAAATTAGTTAGAATAAATTATATTAACAACAACACTCACTCGATGCCGCAGGACTCACTACAGCGTAGATAAACTACATTTAAACAACCAAGGGAAAGATTTGATGGCACGTAATATTGAAATGATGGTTAATTTTCACACACCGAAGAACTTTCCTTAGAGTTAGTGAACAATTTTCCGGACAATCACGTGCCTGAAAATTCGCCGGAGTGTCATCGTGTGAACATACTGTCTTGGAACATTCGCGGAATAACGGATAAATTACAAAACAAACAGTTATGTGAGTACACTTGTCAGCATGATATCGTTTGTTTAGTTGAAAGTATGCTAGACTCTCAGAAGACTATCCACTTCTCAAGTTATACTGTGTATAATTTTGCACGGCAAGTGAGACATAAAAAGGCGAAGCGCTGTTCTGGTGGTATAGCTATTTTAGTTGCTAATCGGCTGACCGAACATATCGAAATTAAAAGAGTAAATGAGTGCTTGGTGTGGATCACATTTAAGAGCAGTATTAATACAAATACTAAAAAAAGTATAATGATTGGTGTCGTTTATGTACCACCAATAGATTCGAGTTATAATGGCATAAAGCAAGATATTTTTGACATTATTGAACTCGAATATAGTAAATGTGCAAACAATTATGATATTTTTTTTTTGTGGGGATTTCAATGGCCGCACAAGCACCTCACCGGATATTATAACAGATGAATTTACTGCATTTAACGGTGGTCAGCCAAACTATGCATGCTCTTATATCTTAGCCGATTCACAGCGTTATAATATGGATACTAAGGTAAACACCTATGGTAAACTGTTATTATAACTTTATAAAAATACAGGTCTTATTATTGCAAATGGTAGAATTTACCATGATAAACACAAAGGCTCTTTTACATACTATAATAGAAATGGTAAAAGTGTAATAGATTATATGATATTTGACCCAAACTGTTAAAATATGATAACATACTTTGCAGTAGTCGAATCCGACCATTGTCCTATCGAGTTTGGCCTGGAAATTGAACCACTTTTCAATGCACATAAATCCGTGAAAGATTATGACCATGTGACTGTGTATAAAGCTTATTATAAATATATCTGGAATGTATCACGTACTGACCAATATAAAATATCTCTACGAAGCCATGAGTGTAATAATATAATAGATCAACTGATATTAATGCCAACAGTGATCGATCAAGCGATTATATATGTAGCCTCATACATAAGCTCATCACTACTGCATCTTCTGGCATTTTAAAAAAAGTCAACATTAACAAAAATAACAGCTCCATGAAACAGATGCCAACCAATGCCTAGTTTGATTTTGTATGCAATGAGCTTAGAAAAACTATAAATACTTATGCAAAGCGGTCGAATTTAACTCACACCGAGAACAACAATTACTACCATAACTTATGCAACAATTACAAACGCATGATCCAAAGAAAAAAGCAAAACTATAATACAAACTTGAAAGTAAATCTTGAAGAGATGTGTGGTAACAATCCAAAAGATTATTGGGGTTTCTGGAAACGCCTGCAACGACAAAACCTTAGCGAAAGCACAATTGAACTATACCAATTTTACAATTGTTTTCTAAAACAAAGTGAGCCACCTACCGGTCAAAACGCAAATACAAAATTCAAAACTATACAACAAAAAATACTTATTGATAGTTACGATAGATATAATTGATAGATATTATTCAATTGGACGAAGTAGAGAAAGCGCTAGGTAGAGTAAGAAAATTAAAGCGTCGGGAATTGACGGAATTCCGATTGAGTTATATTCTTCGGACATTAAATATTTCACACCTTTACCAACAACATTATTCAATACCATTTTCAATTCGGCTGATTATCCAGATGACTGGGCACAAGGGTTGATATACCCAGTTCACAAAAAGGGTGATAAGTCAGATCCAAAGACATATCGGAAAGTTTCTCTGATTCCCTCTCTTGCAAAAGTTTTTGAATCTGTACTCGAAAATAGATTGTCATTCAAAAACTTAGTGTGCCGTGACGATGGTCCTCTACAAAGAGGCTTTAAAAAAGATTGTAGGACATCTGATAATTTATTTGTGTTGTACAATCTGGTTGAAACGCAAAAAACACGTAAAAACCGCTCTACGTTTGTTATATAGATTTGACCAAAGCTTTCGATTATTTAAACAGAGATGCACTTATCCTGAAACTGCAGCAGCGCAATGTCGACGGAAAATTTCTGAATACAATCAAATCTACGTTTCTTAAATCTAGCAGTCGAGTTAAATGGAATGGCAAAATTAGCAAGCCTATTAAAAACCGTTATGGTGTCATGCAGGGGGGTGTCTTAAGCCCCAAACTTTTCAATGAATTCCTGCAGGATCTCGGAAAATATTTAAATCCTAAATACGGTCTTAAGATAGGAGACATATACCTTGCGTACCTCCTATTTGCCGACGACATAGTCCTCTTTTCAAAATTTGCAGAGAGCCTACAGGCACAAATTGACTTATTTTACAAGTACTGTGAAATATGGAATCTGATAATAAGCATTGCTAAAACAAAAATAGTGATTTACAACCAAATATATGCTAAACATTCATTTTCTTTCACACTGGCCGAAAATACGCTTGAAATCGTAGACAAATATAAATATTTAGGTCTTTAGTGTAGTAATAATACAAATATATTTGTAAAAAACTATTCGTATCTGGCTGAACAAGCACGCAAAGCAATATTCACAATTCTAAATTATAGTCACAACTTAGGAGATCTAACGCCAGAATTATCTCTAAAAGTATTCCAAGCCGAAATAGAGCCAATACTGATGTATGGTAGCGAGGTACTATTTATTGGTAAAGAAATATTGGACTTCGAGACAGTCCATTTATCATTCTTGAAAAATATGCTTGGAGTCAAACAACAAACCACATCAGTTACTATTTATGGGGATACAGGAAGGTATCCTCTCTTTTTAAAACAACAAATTCTAGCTTTGAAATAATGGATTCGCTTGATCTCCTTGCCTAGAAGCTGTTATTTGAGAATTGTGTACAACTCACTGGCGTCTCTTGATTTTATTGGTGAAACAAATTGGTGCTCTCACATCAGGTCATTATTATTCCGAACAAACCACCGCGACGTTTGTGAAAATCATAGAGTAGAAAATGCCAGTCGTCTCATCAAACAAGTTAAATCATGTTTGATTATCACATATAAAGTTGATTGGTCTATCAAAGCCCGAAACTCCATAAAATTACGAACGTACATAAAATTCAAATTCGAACACTCGCTAGAAGAATATCTGTTTTACATCCCCGACACAAGGTGGATGAAGGCACTATCAAGATTAAGAATGAGCTCACATATGCTAGAAATTGAGCGAGGAAGGCATGTCAAGCCGCAAAAACTACCACTAGAGCAGCGCATATGTCAAAGATGTACTTCAAACTCTGTTGATGACGAAATTCATTTTTTAATTACTTGCTCTTACTTCGCTACGCAGCGAACTAGTTTACTTGCCGGAAGCAAACTACTCAATAGTGAATTTGACTCACTCTCAAACGACGATAAATTTATATATATTATGTCATCTACACATCGACCATTAGTAAAATGCTTAGCAAAATACACCTGTAGCTGTTTTCAAACCTTAAGCGTGTCGGGTACCTCCACTTTATAAAACGATTGGGGTGTAGGGTGACTGGTGCGGCGGGTGATTCTTCTAATCATCCACTCATGAAATCATCCATGCTGTCGGGGGATCACCACTGTGGTATCAGCGACTGGTGCGGCTGGTGATTCCTCTAATCATCCACTCATGAAATCATCCATGCTGTCGGAGGAACACCACTGTGGTATCAGCGACTGGTGCGGCTGGTGATTCCTTTAATCATCTTGGTGTTTCGAACTGAAGTCAGTCAATGCATTTTTTAGTTTTTTTAACATGTTCAATGTAACTAATATTATTATTTTCTTCCTTATACATACTCTCACTCATTATGTAATTACTCGGTTTCTACGCTTTCCAGAGGGTTTTTTTTGCTATATGCAGTAGCTATTTTATCTCTGGTTTTGGTGCGGGAAACTTTTAAATATCATGCCAATGCTGTTCAACTGTAGGTTATTTTAAATAGTTTTCATGCACATTTTATTTAACCAGTGCTTGTTTTAATATATAATGTCGTTTGATTTTAACATGTTTAAGTTAACTTAGCATGCATATTTTACCGAACTAATCCTGTTGTATATATATAGTCTTGTACATATGTTCATTTTAATGACGCATAAGTCTGCATAGACTTACCGTCGTCAATAAATATCTATCATTAATACAAATAAATAAACTCCTAATTATTCAATACTACTATTTACTAGAAACATAAAAAAGCCATGCTCCATATTTATTTGTTGCTGATTAAATACGTGATGGCGCTGCTAAAGTAACCTTATAAAGTGGGCAGATACTTGTGTTTGCATTTGAACGTGATGGGGCTGGTGGTGTAAACTCATAGAGTAAGCGCTAACGTGGGGGTTGGTATTATAACCTCATAAAGTAACCGGATGCTTACGTTTTACTTTGATCGTGATTGAGCTGGTACTGTAAGCTCAAGCCTTAAGCAGCCATACTGTTGTTTAAATTTGAGCGGTAATATTATCCATTTCACCGCTAAACTTGTATTTGACCAAATCACTGTTATTGCGAATAAAATATATATGAGTAATTGTCACCAACTTGAAGTTGCGGGTTGCAGTAGCCAGACACAACTTCAAGTGGGTGACATCTACATTTTAAAACTATGTGATTGAAATCTTTATGTCACTGACCACCTCTTGCTGTTATGCGTGTTGAAACATCAAGGTGTGCACATTTTGGGCTGAAAATTAGAAAAATATAAGTGATTTTTACCCGCTTAAAGTTGTGAGTCGCGGTACTCCAAGTGGCTAGATACTCAAATTTACAACTCAGATTGCTAGGGCTTTACAAGGGACCACTATAGAAATATAAGTGAGACCCTTTAATTTATCCCTGGTGACCTGCATGTGGCTCTGATGATTATGATCATGTATTGTACTGTTCTGTTTTAGAAAAATAAATTGCGTAAAATCAAAATAAGGTTATTGATCACCCATATCTCGTTGTTGTCTATTTTTATGTGGTCGTGCTTCATAAGGATGTTTTATTTAAATCGCTGGAGACTCTGCTCAAAGTGAGAGGAGAATATTGATTAGTGATAACTTTATATATAAAAATAAAATGACTTTGACTCGCGGCGCCACCTTATTGTTATAGCTCAGCCTAGAGAAGAATATAATTGAAGTAAGTTATGGTGCAATTACTATTATGACTCTCTGCTTTGACCGAATCAATGGGAAGATTTTGCTGATCGAATAAATTACCACTAGTTCTTGTAAATCACTATGTAACACTACATCTGGCAAACCACTATATCCCCTAGTGCTGGTTAACCACAAAATAACCGTAGCTTTGGTAAACCACTATATAAACTACTATATGTCCCTATATCTGGTAAACCTCTATATAACCCAAACTCTGGTAAACCACTATACAGCTCTAGCTCCGGTAAACCACTATATAACCCTAGTTCTGGTAAACCACTACTTAGCCCTAGCTCTAGAAAACCACTATTTAACCCCAGCTCTAGTAAACCACTATATAACCCTAGCTCTAGTAAACCACTATATAACCCCAGCTCTGCTGAACCACTATATAAACCTACTTCAGGTAAACCACTATATAACCATAGCTCGGGTGAACCACTATATAACCCTAGTTTTGGTAAGCCACTATATAACCCAAGCTCTGGTAAACCACTATATAACCCTAGCTCTGGTAAACCACTATATAACCCTAGCTCTGGTAAACCACTATATAACCCCAGCTCTGGTAAACCACTATATAACCCTAGCTCTGGTAAACCACTATATAACCCTAGCTCTAGTAAACCTCTATATAACCCTAGATCTGTAAACCACTATATAACCCTCGATCTGTAAACCACTAGATAACCCCAGCTCTGGTAAACCACTATATAACCCTAGCACTGGTAAACCACTATATAACCCTATCTCTGGTAAACCACTATATAACCCTAGCTCTGGTAAACCACTATATAACCCTAGCTCTGGTAAACCACTATATAACCCTAGCTCTGGTAAACCACTATATAACTATAGCTCTGGTAAACCACTATATAACCCTAGCTCTGGTAAACCGCTATATAACCCCACCTCTGGTAAACCACTATATAACCCTAGCTCTGGTAAACCACTATATAGCCCTAGCTCTGGTAAACCACTATATAACCCTAGCTCTGGTGACCCACTATATAACCCTAACTCTAGTAAACCACTATATAACCCTAGCTCTGGCAAACCACTATAAAACCCCAGCTCTGGTAAACCACTGTATAACCCTAGCTCTGGTAAACCACTATATAATCCTAGCTCTGGTAAACCACTATATAACACTAGCTCTGGTAAACCACTATATAACCCTAGCTCTGGTAAACCACTATATAACCCTAGTTCTGGTAAACCACTATATAACCCTAGCTCTGGTAAACCACTATATAACCCTAGCTCTGGTAAGCCACTATATAACCCTAGCTCTGGTAAACCACTATATAACCCCAGCTCTGGTAAACCACTATATAACCCTAGCTCTGGTGAACCACTATATAACCCTAGCTCTGGTAAACCACTATATAAACCGAGCTCTGGTAAACCACTATATAACCCTAGCTCCGGTAAACCACTATATAACCCTAACTCTGGTAAACCACTATATAACCCCAGCTCTGGTAAGCCACTATGTAACCCTAGCTCTGGTAAACCACTATATAACCCTAGCTCTGGTAAACCACTATAAAACCCCAGCTCTGGTAAACCACTATATAACCCTAGCTTTGGTAAACCACTATATAACCCTAGCTCTGGTAAACCACTATATAAACCGAGCTCTGGTAAACCACTATATAACCCTAGCTCCGGTAAACCACTATATAACCCTAACTCTGGTAAACCACTATATAACCCCAGCTCTGGTAAGCCACTATGTAACCCTAGCTCTGGTAAACCACTATATAACCCCAGCTCTGGTAAACCACTATAAAACCCCAGCTCTGGTAAACCACTATATAACCCTAGCCCTCGTAAACCACTTTATAACCCTGGCTCTAGTAAACCACTATATAACCCTAGCCCTCGTAAACCACTATATAACCCTAGCTCTGGTAAGCCACTATGTAACCCTAGCTCTAGTAAACCACTATATAACCCTAGCTCTAGTAAACCACTATATAACCCTAGCTCTGGTAAACCACTATATAGCCCTACCTCTGGTAAACCGCTATATAACCCTAGCTCTGGTAAACCACTATATAACCCTAGCCCTCGTAAACCACTATATAACCTTAGCTCTAGTAACCCACTATATAACCCTAGCTCTAGTAAACCACTATATAACCATAACTCTAGTAAACCACTATATAACCCTAGCTCTAGTAAACCACTATATAACCCTAACTCTGGTAAGCCACTATATAAACCTACATCTGGTAAACTACTATGTAACCCTGGCTCTGCTGAACCTCTATATAACCCTATATGCATGTTTAGATGTGTCCACATGGGCCTGCCTAGGTTAAGTACATTCAATTGCGTTATTTAGGGGGGGGGGTGAGGTGCACAAATTGGGTTAGCTACATACATGTAAGAAGATTATCAGGTTTCGGTACAAATGCATGAAACATGATTTTTATCATGCATTAAAGATGCGATACCTACACCGGGTATACGAGGGCAGCCACAGGAAAGACATTTGGGAAATAAAGGTAAGTTTGGGATTTTTTGTCCCTCGGATAACTAATATGTGTAGCAGTGCTAAGACTGGCCAGCCCGGGGATCGAACCACCAACCCTGACATCGTGATGCATGATCGGTAATTGATGGCTCGATTGGTAACGCTAAGCATCATGATGTCACGGCTGGTTGGTGGTTTGATCCTGGGATGGGCAGTTTCAATACTGACACATACGGCAGAGCTGCATTTATTGCTTTTCGTCTTAGGATAGGGATAAACTTGGGATAAATAAATTCCATAAATAAATTATCAATCAGTTTATTAGTCGTAATATATATTAGTAATGAGAAGTTGATTTTTTTATTATCTGTGTGAGGCTAAGGTGGGAATAAGTAGCGGGGACATGTATCGTCACTCATTATTAACTCATTAATTTATCTTATTAAAATGTTCAACCACTTGATGTTGTGAATCGCGGTACTTCAAGTGAGGATTAATCATTTATATTTTTTTAACCAGCTAAATAAATTTAGCTGGTTTTAATTACAAAAAGCATATTTTGATCATACAGGAGCAATAGAGCCCTATTTGGACGAATTATAGACTTGGTTGATTGATAAATCAGGAATATCAGGGGAGTTTCTTTCAAATTGATAATTTAGATTTCTAAAACGTAAAATATTAAACTCTTGAGCTGCTGCATTATTTGTGAGTATTTCTCATTCAATTGAAACTTGAATTGCTAACGCAATCTCCAACTTGAAATGAATAAAACAATTTCATAAACCGAGCATCTACCCCAAGATATCTTATACATCTAAGTGGTATCTTACTGAATCTGAAATATGCTTGAAAGTGTATATATAATTCCAGATTCAAATGTATGAAAACATAAACAAACAATTCAGCATTACAAGGGTTAATATATAAAGCAAATATGCAGAGACATATGTTAGGCCACTAACCTTTACCAACCCATGCAATCTTTATTAATTGTTTTTTACACTCACCACGAGAGGATCATAGGCTACATCTGGGACTGATCTGTTCTTTACCGAGTGATATTTCTGTGTTTATTCACATAATTATATTATTAAGGATATTGCTCAATTGCATCTGAATGTAACCTGAGTACGAAATAAATATATTAATATTAGACGCTATGCATTGCTCATGCTGTTGAATTGAAATACTAGTAGGAGCGTGCAGCGCGAGGGCTGACGTAAGATTATGCACTAGTTCTGGTGTAAACCTTATAGTGCCTCTCTCTTTTCACCTGGTGAGGTAGGTGATTGTACGAGGCATTAGCAACGTAAGTCCATGAGACAAGGAACCAGGGCTGCTGAACCATATAGAAACAGCCGTTTGAGCAACCAGCCATCAGAGGAAAGGGCAAGGACTGACCCTTTTGAGATGTCCTCTCATTTCTGAGCAGTGCGTTTGAAACCACCATTATTGAACCGTCATCTTTAGCCAACAACCATCCACGTCCGCCGTGCCATCACCCAGGCTAGCAATGTAATGAAAAAGAGCTCATTGCTTAAACCCAGCTCCGCAGCCAGAGCTCACTGCTTTGATATGTCTTACAAAACGGCTCCTCTCAGAGTCCGTGTTTATGCGTCAGCCTGGATTGCAGCCACAAATTTATCCAGAATTGTATTTGAGCCCCATCGTTTTTGAACGATCTCATGATTCAACACCAGATTCTTAAAACACTCTGTGTTTTCAAGTGATCTGAATGTTTTAGCCGCCAGTGCTGTCATCCCATTTTTGATCATAGGGACATTAGTGAGATCATGCAGGTCTATTGATCTAGCTCGGTCATAATAGGTTAGACCAAGCGCTAGTCTCAGGCACTTATTTGAATTGTAATATTGCACATCAGCCATTTTTCTATCTGCTCAGCTCAGCTCAAATCTGGCTACAGTTGGGCTGAGCTGACCAATACAACCATTGATGGAACTGGGTATTTTTTTGCTCAGTGTAACAAGGTGCCATCTTGTTTTGGGACTGAAACAAGATGGCACTTTGTTACACTTAGCAAAGAATTACCCTTTAATTTATCCCTGGTGACCTGCATGTGGCTCTGATGATCATGACCATGTATTGTACTGTTCTGTTTTAGAAAAATAAATTGGGTAAAATCAAAATAAGGTTATTGATCACCCATATCTCGTTGTTGTCTATTTTTATGTGACCGTGCTTCATAAGGATGTTTTTTTTTAAATCGCTGGAGGCTCTGCTCAAAGTGAGAGGAGAATATTTATTAGTGATAACTTTATATAAACAAATTAAAATGACTTTGCCTCGCGGCGCCACCTTATTGTTATAGCTCAGCCTAGAGAAGAATATAATTGAAGTAAGTTATGGTGCAATTACTATTATGACTCTCTGCTTTGACCGAATCAATGGGAAGATTTTGCTGATCGAATAAATTAACACTAGTTCTTGTAAGCCACTATGTAACACTACATCTGGCAAACCACTATATCCCCTAGTGCTGGTTAACCACAAAATAACCGTAGCTTTGGTAAACCACTATATAAACTACTATATGTCCCTATATCTGGTAAACCTCTATATAACCCAAACTCTGGTAAACCACCATACAACCCTAGCTCTGGTAAACCACTATATAACCCTAGCTCTGGTAAACCACTGCATAACCCTAGCTCTTGTAAACCACTATATAACCCTAGATCTGGTAAACCGCTATATAACCCTAGCTCTGGTAAAGCACTATATAACCATAGCTCGTAAACCACTATATAACCCTAGCTCTGGTAAACCACTATATAAACCTAGCTCTGGTAAACCACTATATAACCCCAGCTCTAGTAAACCACTATATAACCCAAGATCTGTAAACCACTATATAGCCCCAGCTCTGGTAAACCACTATATAACCATAGCTCTGGTAAATCAATATATAACCCTAGCTATGGTAAACCAATATATAACCCTAGCTCTGGTAAACCACTATATAGCCCTAGCTCAGGTAAACCACTATATAACCCTAGCTCTGGTAAACCACTATATAACCCTAGCTCTGGTTAACCACTATATAGCCCTAGTTCAGGTAAACCACTATATAACCCTAGCTCTTGTGACCCTCTATATAACCCTAGCTCTGGTAAACCAATGTATAACCCTAGCTCTGGTAAACCTTAGCTCCAGTAAACCTCTATATAATCCTAGCTCAGGTAAACCACTATATAACCCTAGCTCTTGTGAACCACTATATAGCCCTAGCTCAGGTAAACCACTATATAACCCTAGCTCTGGTAAACCACTATATAACCATAGCTCTGGTAAATCAATATATAACCCTAGCTATGGTAAACCAATATATAACCCTAGCTCTGGTAAACCACTATATAACCCTAGCTCTTGTGAACCACTATATAGCCCTACCTCAGGTAAACCACTATATAACCCTAGCTCTGGTACACCACTATATAACTTTAGCTCTGGTAAACCATTATATAACCCTAGCTCTGGTAAACCATTATATAACCCTAGCTCTGGTAAACCACTATATAGCCCTAGCTCAGGTAAACCACTATATAACCCTAGCTCTTGTGAACCTCTATATAACCCTAGCTCTGGTAAACCTCTATATAACCCTAGCTCTTGTAAACCAATATATAACCCTACCTCTGGTAAAACACTATATAACACTAGCTCTGGTAAACCACTATATAACCCTAGCTCTGGTAAACCACTATATAACACTAGCTCTGGTAAACCACTATATAACTCTAGCTCTGGTAAACCACTATATAACACTAGCTCTGGTAAACCACTATATAACCCTAGCTCTGGTAAACCACTATATAACCCTAGCTCTGGTAGACCACTATATAACCCTAGCTCTGGTAAACCACTATATAACCCTAGCTCTGGTAGACCACTATATAACCCTAGCTCAGGTAGACCACGATATAACCCTACCTCTGGTACACCACTATATAGCCCTAGCTCTGGTCAACCACTATATAACCCTAGCTCTGATAAACCACTATATAACCCTATCTCTGGTAAACCACTATATAACCCTATCTCTGGTAAACCACTATATAACACTAGCTCTGGTAAACCACTATATAACCCTAGCTCTGGTAAACCACTATATAACACTAGCTCTGGTAAACCACTATATAGCCCTAGCTCTGGTAAACCATTATATAACCCTAGCTCTGGTAAACCACTATATATCCCAGATCTGTAAACCACTATATAACCCTAGCTATGGTAGACCACTATATAACCCTAGCTCTGGTAAACCACTATATAACCCTATCTCTGGTAAACCACTATATAACCCTATCTCTGGTAAACCACTATATAACACTAGCTCTGGTAAACCACTATATAACCCTAGCTCTGGTAAACCACTATATAACCCTAGCTCTGGTAAACCACTATATAACCCTAGATCTGTAAACCACTATATAACCCCAGCTCTGGTAAACCAATATATAACCCTAGCTCTTGTAAACCTCTATATAACCCTAGCTCTGGTAAATCAATATATAACCCTAGCTCTGGTAGATCACTATATAACCCTAGCTATGGTAGACCACTATATAACCCTAGCTCTGGTAAACCACTATATAACCCTATCTCTGGTAAACCACTATATAACCCTATCTCTGGTAAACCACTATATAACACTAGCTCTGGTAAACCACTATATAACCCTAGCTCTGGTAAACCACTATATAACCCTAGCTCTGGTAAACCACTATATAACCCTAGATCTGTAAACCACTATATAACCCCAGCTCTGGTAAACCAATATATAACCCTAGCTCTTGTAAACCTCTATATAACCCTAGCTCTGGTAAACCAATATATAACCCTAGCTCTGGTAGATCACTATATAACCCTAGCTATGGTAGACCACTATATAACCCTAGTTATAGTAAACCACTATATAACCCTATCTCTGTTAAACCAATATATAACCCTAGCTCTTGTAAACCACTATATAACCCTAGCTCTTGTAAACCTCTATATAACCCTAGCTCTGGTAAACCAATATATAACCCTACCTCTGGTACACCACTTTATAACTCTAGCTCTGGTACACCAATATATAACCCTACCTCTGGTACACCACTATATAACACTAGCTCTGGTAAACCACTATATAACCCTAGCTCTAGTAAACCACTATATAACCCTAGCTCTGGTAAACCGCTATATAACCCTAGCTCTGGTAAACCACTATATAACCCTAGCTCTGGTAAACCACTATATAACACTAGCTCTGGTAAACCGCTATATAACCCTAGCTCTGGTAAACCACTATATAACCCTAGTTCTGGTAAACCACTATATAACCCTAGCTCTAGTAAACCACCGTATAGCCCTAGCTCTAGTAAACCACTATATAACCCTAGCTCTGGTAAACCAATATATAACCCTACATCTGGTAAAGCACTATATAACCCTTGCCCTGGTAAACCACTATATAACCCTAGCTCTGGTAAACCACAATATAACCCAAGATCTGTAAACCACTATATAGCCCTAGCTCTGGTAAACCAATATATAACCCTGGCTCTGGTAAGCCACTATATAACTCTAGCTCTGGTAAACCACTAGATAAACCTACATCTGGTAAACCTCTATATAACCCTTGCTCTGGTAAACCACTATATAACCCTAGCTCTGGTAAACCACAATATAACCCAAGATCTGTAAACCACTATATAGCCCTAGCTCTGGTAAACCCATATATAACCCTAGATCTGGTAAACCACTATATAACCCTAGCTCTGGTAAACCACTATGTAACCCTAGCTCTGGTAAACCACTATATAACCCTAGCTCTGGTGAACCACTATATAAACCTACATCTGGTAAACCTCTATATAACCCTAGTTTTGGTAAACCACTATATAATCCAAAGCTCTAGTAAACCACTACATAACCCCACCTCTGGTAAACCACTATATAGCCCTAGTTTTGGTAAACCACTATATAACCCTAGCTCTGGTAAACCACTATATAACCCTAGCTCTGGTAAACCACTATATAACCCTACCTCTGGTAAACCACTATATAGCCCTAGATTTGGTAAACCACTATATAACCCTAGCTCTGGTAAACCACTATATAACCCTAGTTTTGGTGAACCACTATATAACCCTAGTTTTGGTAAACCACCATATAACCCTAGCTTTGGTAAACCACCATATAACCCTAGCTTTGGTAAACCACTATATAACCCTAGGTTTGGTGATTCACTATATACCCCTAGCTCTGATAAACCACTGTATAACCCTAGCTCTGGTAAAACCACTATATATCCCTAGATCTGTAAACCACTATATAGCCCTAACTCTGGTAAACCACTATATAACCCTAGCTCTGGTAAAACCACTTTATATCCCTAGATCTATAAACCACTATATAGCCCTAAATCTGGTAAACCACTATATAACCCTAGCTCTGGTAAACCACTATATAACCCTAGCTCTGGTAAACCACTATATAACCCTAGCTCTGGTAAACCACTATATATCCCTAGATCTGGTGAACCACTATATAAAACTACTTCAGGTAAACCACTATATAACCATAGCTCTGATGAACCACTATATAACCCTAGCTCTGGTAAACCACTATATAACCCCACCTCTGGTAAACCACTATATAGCCCTAGCTCAGGTAAACCACTATATAACCCTAGTTTTGGTAAACCACTATATAACCCTAGTTTTGGTAAACCACTATATAACCCTAGTTTTGGTGAACCACTATATAACCCTAGCTTTGGTAAACCACTATAGAGCCCTAGCTCTGGTAAACCACTATATAACCATAGCTCTGATGAACCACTATATAACCCTAGCTCTGGTACACCACTATATAACCCCACCTCTGGTAAACCACCATATAGCCCTAGCTTTGGTAAACCACTATAGAGCCCTAGTTTTGGTAAACCACTATATAACCCTAGCTCTGGTAAACCACTATATAACCCCAGATCTGGTAAAGCACTATATAACCCTTGCTCTGGTAAACCACTATATAACGCTAGCTTTGGTAAACCACTATATAACCCTAGCTCTGGTAAGCCACTATATAACCCTAGATCTGGTAAACCATCATATAACCCTAGATCTGGTAAACCACTATATAACCCTAGCTCCGGTAAACCACTATATAACCCTAACTCTGGTAAGCCACTATATAACCATAGTCCTTGTAAACCCCTATATAAACCGAGCTCTGGTAAACCACTATATAACACTAGTTCTGGTAAACCACTATATAACCCTAACTCTGGTAAGCCACTATATAAACCTACATCTGGTAAACTACTATGTAACCCTGGCTCTGCTGAACCTCTCTATAACCCTATATCTATGTAACTCTGCATGTTTAGATGTGTCCACATGGGCCTGCCTAGGTTAAGTACATTTAATTGCGTTATTTAGGGGGGGGGAGGTGCACAAATTGGGTTAGTTACATACATGTAAGAAGATTATCAGGTTTCGGTACAAATGCATGAAACATGATTTTTATCATGTATTAAAGATGCGATACCTACACCGGGTATACGAGGGCAGCCACAGGAAAGACATTTGGGAAATAAAGGTAAGTTTGGGATTTTTTGTCCCTCGGATAACTAATATCTGTAGCAGTGCTAAGACTGGCCAGCCCGGGGATCGAACCACCAACCCTGACATCGTGATGCATGATCGGTATATGATGGCTCGATTGGTAACGCTAAGCATCATGATGTCACGGCTGGTTGGTGGTTTGATCCTGGGATGGGCAGTTTCAATACTGCTACATACGGCCTAGCTGCATTTATTGCTTTTCGTCTTAGGATAGGACTTAATGTAAACTTGGGATAAATAAATTCCAAAAATATATTATCAATCAGTTTGTTAGTCGTAATATATATTAGTAATGAGAAGTTGATTTTTTTATTATCTGTGTGAGGCTAAGGTGGGAATAAGTAGCGGGGACATGTATCGTCACTCATTATTAACTCATTAATTTATCTTATTAAAATGTTCAACCACTTGATGTTGTGAATCGCGGTACTTCAAGTGAGGATTAATCATTTATATTTTTTTAACCAGCTAAATAAATTTAGCTGGTTTTAATTACAAAAAGCATATTTTGATCATACAGGAGCAATAGAGCCCTATTTGGACGAATTATAGACTTGGTTGATTGATAAATCAGGAATATCAGGGGAGTTTCTTTCAAATTGATAATTTAGATTTCTAAAACGTAAAATATTAAACTCTTGAGCTGCTGCATTATTTGTGAGTATTTCTCATTCAATTGAAACTTGAATTGCTAACGCAATCTCCAACTTGAAATGAATAAAACAATTTCATAAACCGAGCATCTACCCCAAGATATCTTATACATCTAAGTGGTATCTTACTGAATCTGAAATATGCTTGAAAGTGTATATATAATTCCAGATTCAAATGTATGAAAACATAAACAAACAATTCAGCATTACAAGGGTTAATATATAAAGCAAATATGCAGAGACATATGTTAGGCCACTAACCTTTACCAACCCATGCAATCTTTATTAATTGTTTTTTACACTCACCACGAGAGGATCATAGGCTACATCTGGGACTGATCTGTTTTTTACCGAGTGATATTTCTGTGTTTATTCACATAATTATATTATTAAGGATATTGCTCAATTGCATCTGAATGTAACCTGAGTACGAAATAAATATATTAATATTAGACGCTATGCATTGCTCATGCTGTTGAATTGAAATACTAGTAGGAGCGTGCAGCGCGAGGGCTGACGTAAGATTATGCACTAGTTCTGGTGTAAACCTTATAGTGCCTCTCTCTTTTCACCTGGTGAGGTAGGTGATTGTACGAGGCATTAGCAACGTAAGTCCATGAGACAAGGAACCAGAGCTGCTGAACCATATAGAAACAGCCGTTTGAGCAACCAGCCATCAGAGGAAAGGGCAAGGACTGACCCTTTTGAGATGTCCTCTCATTTCTGAGCAGTGCGTTTGAAACCACCATTATTGAACCGTCATCTTTAGCCAACAACCATCCACGTCCGCCGTGCCATCACCCAGGCTAGCAATGTAATGAAAAAGAGCTCATTGCTTAAAACCAGCTCCGCATCCAGAGCTCACTGCTTTGATATGTCTTACAAAACGGCTCCTCTCAGAGTCCGTGTTTATGCGTCAGCCTGGATTGCAGCCACAAATTTATCCAGAATTGTATTTGAGCCCCATCGTTTTTGAACGATCTCATGATTCAACACCAGATTCTTAAAACACTCTGTGTTTTCAAGTGATCTGAATGTTTTAGCCGCCAGTGCTGTCATCCCATTTTTGATCATAGGGACATTAGTGAGATCATGCAGGTCTATTGATCTAGCTCGGTCATAATAGGTTAGACCAAGCGCTAGTCTCAGGCACTTATTTGAATTGTAATATTGCACATCAGCCATTTTTCTATCTGCTCAGCTCAGCTCAAATCTGGCTACAGTTGGGCTGAGCTGACCAATACAACCATTGATGGAACTGGGTATTTTTTTGCTCAGTGTAACAAGGTGCCATCTTGTTTTGGGACTGAAACAAGATGGCACTTTGTTACACTTAGCAAAGAATTACCTAACCCGGGCCCTTGTCGCACAAGAAGGTAACTAGAAATAAGGCAAGAAGTTCAGTTCAGTTAATCTATTTATTTGGACCAGGTGACAGTGATCCCTGGATGGTGTAGGCGGTGATGCCAAATATCTGTACATTTTTTTTGTAGCTTACCCACTGGTGACACTAGGGGTCAAGTCAATATTTGATTACTGCAACAAGGTGCCATCTTGTTATAGGACTTTCTTTCAAACCTCACGAAGCTTGTTAAAATGAAAAGCAATTCACACAAGAATTTCCTAACTTACAATGGCACCTTTTTATTTCGTATCTTTAAACTATTACGTTTGATCAGCAATGTGCCAAAGCAACATGACACATTGTTGCACTCCGGGTGTCTTTTCAATCAAAAATGGACTTGGCAAAGGGACGATATATATACACACTGCTATATACGGAATACGGCGTTGTCTCATCGGTGTCGGCTTGATCACTGAAGTTAAGCAACGTCGCGCCCGATTCAGAATTGGATGGGTGACCGCCTGGGACTGCCAGGTGCCGTATACACTAGGACATCGTGCAGCGATGTCGTGTCGTGGGACTCATAGAACCACGTAAATCAGATGGCTCGTCTGACTGACTTTGAGTTGGACGTAAAAGAACCCCAATGGACGTAGGCACAGTTTCCATCCGGCGAGACTCCAGAAAATCCACATTGTGGAGTACTTGGCATGCACATAAGGCTATGAATGATATCATGAATGATAACCAGCCTCGCTAAGTTACTCCCGTGGCGCGATAGCACAATAGTGCGTAGCGCCACGTAATATACAGATACAGACAGGTATAGGAACCATACACAGCAGTTGTGGGACTATGACGTCATGGAATGCGCAGATGTGATCTATTATTTATCAGTTTTGTTTCAAGAGTTTATAATAGACGTCGGGAAATTCTTCATCTGTAATATTTTTAAAATGAGCAAACGCGTTATTGATATCCTGTAACATGTTATGAGTGAATTTATTCTGCCTGTCCTGGTGCTTTGTGTGGAGCCTCTGGTGTTTGCCACTAGATGACTCTGCTGTACAGGTCATCACTGTGTCAGTGACCGGTACACTTACAAACTCTGTTATGCGCCTCAGGTGCGGGACAATATCCTGAACCAGATCCTCATAGTGGACGACGATTAGATCACCAGGGTATTCTCCCAACCAGTATGTGTGAAATGCCTCCCAGTTTTGTGTCTGTGCTTTCACCATCTCAGGCCACACTACAACAATAAGTGGTATTTACAGTTAGTGTACACATATTTAAGTGCACTAATAATTTTAAGTGCATGTACCTAAAACACAAGTTTTAAGTGCACTCATTTTTGTTTTGGTGTGTTCGAGAGCATGAGCTATCACAATCCTTTTATATGATAGACATGTATAGATATGTACTGACCACAAGAAATCCATTCAGCTTTATTGGTTATTACAATTGAGCAGCAATACAGTGAATAGTATAATGCAGATAGATGCTGATGCAAAATATATATTCCGAAATTTACCTGGTGCATCAACGGCTGGTTTGTTTGTTGGCTAAATGATATTATACAACTAACTATTCATGCACCTGCCAGTCTGATGAGATTATTTATGGAGGCGACGAAGAATTGATACGTAACCTATTTGCAATGGTTGTTCATAAGTTTAGTAAAGAGAATAAAACATATTGGTCTGGAACTTAGAACTTGTATTCTAACGGACAAAGCTGTAACGTCATTCGATTTTGTCTCGTGACGCTACTGCTCTGACCGTTACAATACTCATTTAAATTTTCAGACAGCGATGTATTATTAGACAATACACTGTTGATGCTTTTGGAAAGACTCCTTTGTGTGAGAACACCCACTAAAACTAGGAGGTCCCATTACGGAATTATCTTTTAAACGTTTACCTTTGGTGTTGAATAATGCGGGATGAGCTGTTCCTATGTGGTTATTTGTGCCCTTGACAGTGCCTTGCCTGTTAAAATCTGCCACTATGGCGCCTACAGGATGCCGCAATAATAGTATAACTTTATCAAATTTGGGAGAGCAATCCGAGTCATAAAAATGAGTTTTACCGGCTACAACTTTGCCCGTTGTGATTCCCTCTCCTGGAAAACCGAGGGTCAAAATACAAAGACCCAGTATAGTAACCTGGGAGCAAAAGAAAAATATATTGCTTTGCTATTTCAATAATTTACATTTTTAAAATTATTATTTCAAGTATGGGGATCGATTTTTGATTTTATACTTTGCTTTTTCCTGCTGTAATAAATGTGTTTCCAGATGCTTGAAAGCTCTCCAGAAATATTATAATATTGAGATCTATGGTCATAATGGCTTAGTCAGTTATTTCTGCTTCAATTGAATACCGATGTTATAGGTCTACGATCGGTATCCAATTATATTTAACCCTTACAGCGCGGGGATAGACTTTAGTCGTCAGAATCTGACATCTGTAGACGTCAGATTCTGACGACTAAAATCAATCCCCGCGGTGTAAGATAAAAAATATTTCTAATGGTCCTAAACCCATAACATAGGTATTCATATAAATCGGAAAGAGCTGACTAAGACATTTATGATGATTTCAAAATAATAAAAACACCTTTGGTCTCCAAGGTTTTCATAAAATAATCAGTGCTTTAATGGTTGATATTTTCAGGGCAGTTAAATACTTGCCTGTTGCCTGTTGTAACATATGTCTGATCCAGATGTTCCCAGATCCTGGAAAGCTCGCCAAAGCTGTAACAGGGGGATATATAACTTAAACTGCTACAGATCCTCTGCTGCAGTTCTTCAACTGGCGGCTCCACGATTAGATTGGAGGTGCTCGTCTTTTCATCCACCATTAGTTGATTATTTAGGGTATGAAGAATACCTTTGTTGCCAGAATAACAATTTGGGCTTTCCTTGTTTCGTCTTGGGATAATTTTAAGGGTATTTTTATCAGACGTTTCTTGTTCAGGGAAGTGTGAGTGTACACCATTAGAAGTGTTTAAATATTTATTTGGGATATTTTGTGTTACACTTGATTTTCCGAAATAGTTCACTGTTTGGTCCAGCGTCTCTTCTTGATACCCTCTGTTCACTACACACACCATAATAACCATCACAAGTAAAATAGGTATCACCAGCAAAGTACTAGTTTTCATTTTGCAAATTCCACATCTATTTTAAATAAAATAGATCATAAATTACGTAAGATTGATATAAGATTGCGAGTTAATATCAAAGCGAAAACGATTTTAATTGTAATTTTCAACCACTTGAAATACAATTTATCAAAATGAAGATTTTTTGTTTTTTAAATAAGTGCATGTTTCGCCTTTACACATATAACTCAAAGAGATAATAAATGGGTTATATCACTATACAAGGCGTGGCTGATGCATAAAAGGGGAATCGTTTTAAAAATATTATCAAACCGTTCTCACTACGTTCACTAATTTAAATTATCAATCTCGCTAGTTTGATCCAGGAGCCTATTAAGTTTGCTGTATTAATGTTTTTATCATAATTTGTGGTAAAAGGGGTGCAGTGTGTGTTGACATTTCTGAGAAACAGACTTAGTCCTTATGAGAATGTCAAATATAATGTTTGATGTCTCTATGGGTCATATAGTTGCGTATTTATAAGGTGTTAAGAAAAAATATATTCTCGATTATATTCGTGATTAGAGCTCTAAGGGATAAAGTTGGAATAATGTTGGACTAGCATCACAGATGGTAGCCCAGGATTAGATAAGCGTTGGCTAATATATCGAGTTATCTGGGTAGTTGCTTTTTTGGCGACAGGGGAGGGGCAAAGCGTCACCCGCATAGTAATGCGCAGTCCACCAAACACGGGACAATCACCCAATGCTGTTTCAATGGCGGGCCAGCGTCAAATACGTTGGGCCAACAGTATTGGGTGAATGGCACGTTTTTGGTGGGGTGCTGCCGCTAAGTATACAGCAGACCCGATGTTCGAGTATTGGAGTGTTGGGCCAGTGTCGTAGACGATTGGTTGGCATTGAACTAGCAATGGGCTGCGACGCTGGCCCAATATTAAAATTAGGTGAGTAGGCCTGCATCGTGTGTGTTAGTTTCACTAAACACAACTGTTAGTTGCCTCAACCGAAACAATAATATAAGTTAATATAAAATAGCGAGCCATACGAAAGAGATCTTAATTTAGAATGGATTTACACAGCAGAGATATACAGATCATGGGATTAGTGGAGTGAACCAAGACAGCCAGGCTCCGGCCAAGGAGGAGGGGCCGATTATACGCTGGCAGTGGAAACAGCTCACGTGCAGAAAGCGCACCGGCCGGCCAAGCCACAAGGGAGGTCATAGGCCGCCCGGTGGCTACTGAGTAAGATCACAAGCAACAGTCCGGCCAAATAAGGATAGCCTAGCAGTTGCGAGAGGTGAAATCAGGACAGAATATATATACTGAACGTAAGGCTCCAGGATCGAGGAACAACGCATAAAGATACGAAAATAGAGTACAACCCCAATAAGCATCGCTAATACCGGACGCCATATAAGACGACCGGAAAGAGTGGTGCCGAGCCGGGATTTATAAGACGAGGAGAGAACAGGAGCGGGAAAAGAGCGGGCCGAGCAATGCTAAGACTATGATCGCTCGTTCACCACCTGCAGTGATGAATCAGACTGAGTTAAAATGATTACATACAAGAATGGAGCTCTCATCCGAAATTAGAGTTAAAGTGTCAGAGTGCAGCTTAGTTTATCAACAACGGAATATTGTGACTGGAAAGTTGATCCAGTGAACATTTACTACCCAGATCTCTGTGTATGCTAGTGAAATGGCTCGCTGCCAGTGAACAGACTTATTATCCAAAGTTACAGCTTGGTACCATTCAAACATTAATTGAAATGTACATGTTTGGACAAAATAAACCTAAAGTGATGTTAAGAGCATCTGAAGAGTTAGATCGTCTCCACACAACTTACTTCCCGTATGTTGTGTCCATGTAACTCTCATGTTATCTCAATCGATCCCTCAAACTATAACATAAGTTAGCCGCCACTATTCTTACGCTTAATTGCTGATAATTTCCCAGTCAGTAATTAATATGTGTACGAGGTAGACCTACATCTAGAGACATTGCAGCACGCTTCACTGGCAAGTATTGAACACTGTTGAATGGATGTTGACCAGCACCGGCGATCGTGGTGGAAGGAAGGAGTTATATTTTGATATTTTAACTTGTCTCCTTGGTTTTTTTCTTAATTATATCCTTGACGTTTAGGATTCAGGCCCATGAAGAAGACCAATACAGTTATGTTTACAAAATCTTAAGCCAATTTTTGTCTACAACAATCAAATAGTCAGAAGCTGGGCCTCGGAGATCAGGAATCAAGTAGGCTATTTGTTTAATTTCAGACAGAGAAATGACAAAAAATGAAACACAAATTATTCCCAATAACATTGATTCAATAAATTAAATGCAAACAAAATGGATTCACAAATATAGTAGTAGTGCTTAGCATTTAAATGATTATGAATACTTAGGTCATTGTCACGTCTTTACACACGTCTGTGGAGCTAAATTAGGTCAATCAGGGTGTAAATGCGTAAATGGCCAGCAGCATGGTGTCAATTAGGGTGTAAATAGCCAGCAGCATTGTGTCAATCAGGGTGTAGATAATCATCAGGGCGGGGGGCCTAGGGTAGTGGTTAGCACCGCTGCCTTTCACGCCAGAGTTCGGGGTTCGGTTCCCGGTCTCGGCGGTTTCAAAGAAACAAAAAAATGTTTCTTCCCCATCCACGTGTGAAAGTCAGTATTGTGGGGGGGCTACGTGGACGAGAGGTAGCGTGCTCGGCCTCAGACCGCCAGGGCTCGAATTTCGAATCCTGTGTCTGGAGGACAGTGTCATCTCAATCATCTCACCATCCTCAGGAGGTTCTCCTGGCCTAGTTTAGCCTATATGTGCACAAAGGTGGCCTAAAGCCCGATTCATCTCATTTTTAAATAATCCTCAGCAGGACGTAAATGCTAGCAGGGTGTAAATAGTCAGCAGCATGGTGTAAATGGTCAGCTACAGGGTGTAAATGGTTTGTAGTAGGGCCTAAATGGTTCGTAACAGGGCGTAAATGGGTCAGCAGCAAGACGTAAATGGTCAGTAGCAGAGTTGAAATGATCAGCAGCAAGGTGTATATGGTGAGCAGCAGGGTATAAATGGTGAGCAGCAGGGTGTAGATGGTAAGCACCAAGACATAAATGGTCAGCAACATGGCGTAAATTGTCAGCAGCAGAATGTAAATTGACAGCAGCAGGGCGGTAAATTATCGGCAAGAGTGCATAAATGGACAGCTGCAGGAGCGTAAAGGGACTGCAGAATGTCGTAAAAGGTCAGGAGCAAGGCGTAAATAGTTATCAGCAGGCGTATATGGTAAACAGCAGGGTGTAAATGGTCACCAGTAGAGCGTAAAGGATCCACAGCAGGGCGTAAAGGGACAGCATTGAGATGCAAATTTCATCAGAAGTGCATAAATGGTCAGCAGTAGGGCGTAAATGGTAAACAACAGAGCGTAAATTGTCAGCAGTACGTCGTAAATGATGAGCAGCAGGGTGTAAAATTAGTCAGCAGCAGGGTGTAAGTGGTCAGCAGCAGTGTGGGAATGGTGAGCAGCAGGGTGTAAATGGTGAGCATCAGGGTGTAAATGGTCAGCAGCAGGGCGTAAATGGTGAGCATCAGGGTGTGAAATTGGTCAGCAGCAGGGCGTAAATGATCAGAAGCCGGGTGTAAATGGTCAGCAGCAGGGCGTACATGGTGAGCATCAGGGTGTAAAATTCGTCAGCGGCAGGGTGTAAATGGTCAGCAGCAGGGTGTAAATGGTCAGCAGCAGGGCGTAAATGATGAGCATCAGGGTGTAAAATTGGTCAGCAGCAGGGTGTAAGTGGTCACAGCAGGGTGTAAATGGTCAGAAGCCGGGTGTAAATGGTCAGCAGAAGCGCGTGAATGGTCAGCAACAACATGTAAATGATCAACAGCAGGGCGTGAATGGTCGGCATCTGGACGTAAATGGTGTATTTTTTACATGTTTTCTGAATTAAGTTTTTGTTTTTAAAGCGACTGTATTTTCAACATGATGAAACTGTATTGTTTATTTAGCACATATATGATATATAATAATTTTACCAACCTTTTTATCTGCTTACTTATCGGTGACACATTCCACTATGCCTTCAGCTAAACACTGAACATAGCATACACTTTTGCTGATGTCGATCTTCTAACTCTTTTTCCGCTAAGTTATCATATTTAAATTTTCACCCACTTGAAGTTGTGTCTCGTACCGTGACCCACAACTTCAAGTGGGTGAAAAGTATCCATATATGTCTAATTCGAGAGCAAGCATTTGCAAATCTTGATGTTTAAACACACGTCATTTCATTTCCAATAACTGATTTAATCGCCTGATAAAACAGTTTGGAAACGATGATAGTCGTGTGTGGCGCAAATAGGGTTAAATTCTGGTGTTTTCTGAGTGGGAACAATCCAATGGTGGTCCAATGTTGGGCCAGCGCCGTAGACATTGGCCCAGCATGTGTAAAGAAACTAAAATAATTTCTAGTTTATTAAATAATAATGTTACAGATTTCTGGAAACAGGTTAATAGGTCTAAAAGTAATAATGTATCTCTTCCCGCTCAAATAGATGGAGTTAAAGGTGACAAAAATATCAATAATTTGTTCACTGAAAAGTATAATAACACTTTATTCAATTCAGTCTCATACGATAACTCGGACATGGAACGTCCTAAAGAATTAATTACTCAGGAAGCTGAGTCGCATTCCAACTTTGGTAACTGTAATAAATGTCAGATGGTCAACACTCAGCAACTAATCAAGGCTATCAAAAAACTCAAAAGACACAAACACGACGAGAACACGGGGCTATACACTGATCACTTTAAATCGGCTCCCCATTTATTATATGAGCTAATCGCAGATATATTCACATCAATGCTTAAACATGGTCACTCCCCAAAACAGTTTTCTATTTCTACCATTATATCTATACCTAAGAATAAGCGAAAATAATTAACGACATCAACTAATTATAGAGGAATAGCATTAAGTAGTATACTGGGTAAGATTTTTGATTCGATTATTTTGAACACCAACGGAGATCAATTCAAAACTACGGATATGCAATTTGGTTTCAAGGCGGACCATTCTACCTCTCAATGTACATATGTTTGTGAAGAAATTATTAATCACTATAACAAAAAACAATCAGACGTTTATGTAGTTCTCTTAGATGCAAGTAAAGCCTTTGATAGAGTTAACCATATTAATCTCTTTAGTATAGAATGTCACCTAGGAAATATTATAGGACCTAACATAATGAATTCACGTATAAAACGCTCAACTGATGATTTGTATATGAGAACGAATCAGTTGTTATCAAGCTTTGGTTTTATGAAAGGTAATGTAAAAAGAAAACTTTTTAATTCATTTTGTATGGCAGTGTACGGCTCTCAACTTTGGGACTACTCCACCAATGCTCCTGAGCATTTTATACCGCGTGGAGGAAATGTCTCAGGCGCATTGATGGACTACCTAATAAAACTCATAAAATTATATTACCTGTGTTGTGGGATGTTAAACCCATACATGTTCAACTCCATGAACGTTTTGTAAATTTTGTAAATGAAAATGCTCAGACTAAAAATGAAATAATAAAAATATGTCATAATCTTACAATGCAAGGCAGCAGCTCCGCCGTTTCAAATAGTGTCAGCCATATATTTTTTCTGTATAATATATCACGCCATAATGTACCTACGTCCAGACATTCATTACAATTTGACATGCCTGCTGACGATGTTGTCGCTGTATCAGCCTGTATTAATCAATTATTGACACTAAGAAACAATGTACATTTAGGTAACATACCACGAGAGGACATAATATCTGGGATCGATCTTCTGTGCACCAAGTGATTTTTCTATATATTCACATAATTACACTTTAAATGTTATTGTTCTATTGCATTTACATGTACCCTGAGTACGAAAATAAATATATTTTTATTATTGGGTATTTTATCTGGGTAATTCTCCGGTTTTCTGGGTAAGCACAATGGTGTAGTATTGTGAATGTGATTTCAGAGTCACGCACCGTGTGCTAGAGGACGGCCCGCAGTTAGCCAAGGGACCAGTGACCTCGTGTTAAATGGAAAAGTCCTAATCACTTTGTGTCAATCACCCAGCTATTCAGGCGCTACACTTATTTTCATTCACATAAAGATGTATACTATCACCCACATTCGCAACTTAAAGCAGGTAAGTCGTTTCGCTTCAATGATTCATTTATCTACTTCTCATGTACCCCACACCTTGGCATGTTGACACCGTTGCGCATGCGGGTGGGCCTACAGCCCATTATCAACGAATCGTGCCGATCCACCAACTTTTAAGATTAATAAAAATGTAGTAGTTTTATAAAATGCCCATTATGACCCTTAACCTGATTAATCATTTGTTAGTAATTTTTCATTCATTTGAAGCTAGAATTGCTAACGCAATTTCCAGCTTCAAAAGACGAAAAATATATCTTTTTATGAAAAATAAACATCTCCGATGTTGGATTATTTGCTCAACAGGTATCTACCATAACACATTGTACCTGCTAGGCATATTTTTTTATTTGGTTTTATTTGATTTGGGATGGAAGTTGAAAATGACTTTATTGTGGATTATACCGATATTATTATATATGAAATAAAAGCTGGTAACGGATTTGATGTGGATTATACCGTTATTATAATATATGAAATGGAAGCCGGTAACGGATTTTTG
Organism: Flabesymbios commensalis; assembly: GCA_964017125.1. NCBI lineage: Eukaryota > Metazoa > Annelida > Polychaeta > Terebellida > Flabelligeridae > Flabesymbios > Flabesymbios commensalis. The sequence goes on along the minus strand of OZ024909.1, from coordinate 75,196,290 downwards.
TAGATTATACCGTTATTATAGTATATGAAATGGAAGCTGTTAACGGATTTATTGCTGATTCCTCTGTTATTATATATGAATTACAAGCTGAGAACGACTATACTGTAAATCTGGTAATTTTAGCGTGTTTAGATTTTCCCTAATTTGTGACATTGGGACTTTTCACGAAGCTTAGATTTCGCGACTTAACATTTTCCATGATAGGTAGCACTATTATAATAATAATTTGATTATACCGTTATTATAATACATGAAAAGGAAGCCGAGAACAGCTTTATAGTGGATTATACCGTTATCATTATATATAAAGTGACAGCTGAGAACGACTTCACTGAGGATCATACCGTTATTTAGTCAATAAAATATGAGTGAAAATACATCGTCTGGTGAATAAATGATGGAGATTAAAGGGTTAAATAACAGCATAAGGTCAACGTTTTGCAGTTACTGGCTTTTAAACAGCTCAACGCATCATTTTGCTCATATTAACCCTTTAAAATCTTACCTGTATTCATTTTTATTCCGCATCTTATTGCAGACCTTAACCCTTTCAACACTAGGCTGTTGTCGTTTTTATTCCGCGTCATATTGCTCATATTAACCTTTTAAACTCTAAGCTGCTGTCGTTTTTAATCCATATCATAATGCACATATTTACTCTTTAAACGATAATCTGTTGTCGTTTTTATTCCGCATCATTTTGCACATATTAACCCTTTAAACGCTAGAGTGCTGTCTATTTCATTCCGCATCATATCATATTGCAAACCTCAAAATTTTAAACTCCAGGCTGTTGTCGTATCTAATTCGCATTATATTTAGTGCTACGGAAGTCAAGGCTACTGGGAACGAAATGCGTGTATAAACATCTTCAGCCACTATAGACAAGACGTGGCTGGGGGTAAGGTGTCACCCGGAATGGGAATTTAGGCCACTATCATTTTCACATAGCCGAACAATTCAGGGGCCAGAATCAACCTGTTGATCTGGTAACTGCATCATATTGCACATAATAACCCTTTAAACACTAGGGTGTAGTCGTTTTTAATCCGCATCATATTGCACATATTAACCCTTTAAACACTAGGGTGTAGTCGTTTTTAATCCGCATCAAATTGCACATATTAACCCTTTAAACACAAAGCTGTAGTCGTTTTTATTCCGCATCATATTGCACATATTAACCCTTTAAACACTAGGGTATAGTCGTTTTTAATCCGCATCATATTGCACATATTAACCCTTTAAACACTAGGGTGTTGTCGTTTTTATTCCGCGTCATATTGCACATATCAACCCTTTAAACACTAGGGTGTAGTCGTTTTTATACCGCATCATTTTGCTCATATTAAGCCTTTAAACACTAGGCTGTGGCCGTTTTTAATCAGCATTATATTGCACATATTAACCCTTTAAACACTAGGCTGTAGCCGTTTTTAATCAGCATCATATTGCACATAATAACCCTTTTAACACTAGGCTGTAGCCGTTTTTAATCGGCATCATATTGCACTTATTAACCCTTTAAACACTAGGCTGTAGCCGTTTTAATCAGCATCATATTACACATATTAACCCTTTAAACACTAGGCTGTAGCCGTTTTTAATCAGCATCATATTGCACATATTAACCCTTTAAACACTAGGCTGTAGCCGTTTTTAATCAGCATCATATTGCACATATTAACCCTTTAAACTCTAGGCTGTAGTCGTTTTTATTCCGCATCATGTTGAATACTTTAACTTGTTAAACACTAGGGTGTAGTCGTTTTTAATCCACATCAAATTTCATATATTAACCCTTTAAATGCTAAGGTGTGGTCGTATTTAATTGGCAGCATATTGCACACCTTATGAAAATTCATTAACTTCCAAGTCTAAATCATGAGGATACAACTTTTAAAGCTAATAGCGAGATCAAACGTATAGTAGGGTAAAAAATCTAACTTCCGTGACCGTTGAAAGGGGACCAAGGTTTTATGGTTTTATTCACTTCATTAGATGGTAAGCTCAGAATTTGGCGGGGGCCCACCTCGGAAAAAATTGGGCGGAATTCTGTAGGCGGCCATTTTGAAATTGGCCGAAGCCGAAACCGGCAAAGTGATAAAATTGTCATTTCCAGTCTGATATAATAGTGTGATACGTCAATTATCAAGTATAATGACAATTTTACCACTTTGCCGGTTTCGGCTGCGGCTAATTTTAAAATGGCCGCCTATAGAATTCCGCCTACACTTTTCCGAGGTGGGCCCTCGCCAAATTTTGAGCTTAACATCTAATGAAGTGAATATAACTATAAAACCATAGAACAAGAAAAATGATTTTATGAGGGTTAAGACACTTTACTCCTTTAGTTAATGCACGAATCTAGTATAAATATTAAATATTTTAGGCCATTAACCTCTACCAGCCCATTCAGTCTCTGTGATTTTTTTTAAATATTACACATTAGCTTTTCTCATATCTGTTCAGCTCAGGTCGGCTCTGGCTACAGTTGGGCTTAGCTGACCAATACAACTATTGATGTTACAGATTTGCTTCGCCCCTCGTTGGAATAAAAAAAATGAGAAAAATTAAAACTGTTCTAAGATTTTAACTGTTTGAAAAGGTAAAATATAGTCTTTTCAGGTGCATAAACAGTTTACTGTTGAGTAATACATCGTTGTCTGAAAATTGAAACAAGCTTCGTAACGGTCAAAACTGTAACGGCATAAGACGAAGTCGAGTGACGTTGCCGCTCTGATCTTTACGACGTGACTTCCAATTTCGGACAAATATATCTTATTCTGTTTATTAAAAATATGAAAAACACGATAAATAGGCTGCCTCTCAATTCTTCGTCGCCAGCCTGGCAGGTGCATGGATAGTTTGTTGTTTATTAATAATAATAACATTTAACTAAATATATATTGATAAACTTCATCTCACCAGGGCTCCATCTCAAAAACAGGATACAACTTTAGCAAGATCAAACGTATGTAAGGTACTTCGAACAAGAAAAATAATTATATGAGGGTTAAGACACATTTTGTCTTTATTTAATGCACGAATCAAGTATAAATGTTAATGTTTCAGGCCATTAACGTTTACCAACCCATGCAGTCTCTATGATTTTTTTTTAAACATCACACATTAGGTCTTCTCATATCAGGCTACAGTTGGGCTGAGATGACCAATACAACTATTGATGGTACGGATTTGCTTCGCCCTCGTTGGAATCGAAAATTTGGGGAGAATTAAAAGTAGTTTAAGATTTTAGCTGTTTGAAAAGGTAAAATATTTTTTGTGTCAATATCAGGTGAATATCAATGGCGTCTAAGATGATTGCTGGTGTATAGTCATATTTAAGAAATTATGTAATTGTTAAATTTTGCAATAGGATGAAACAGCTAGATTTCAGCACCATTGTCAAACTGATGCACTACATAGATTATTTCAAGTAAGAATGAATATTATCTTTTTTATTCTTAGAAGAAGAAGAAGAAGAAGAGGAAAAAAATTATTTGACCATAATAATTACAAATAATGTGAAAAGTACAAATAACAGTCAGGAGACCATAGTTAAGACAAAAAATGCCGCTACCACTATGGCCACCTTTCACACAAGAAAAATAATTTCAAGATATTCGAGTTGCAAAGGGGTCAATGATTATTAAGAAAACGATATTGTACCAGTGATTACATAATAAATATCTACAAACGTGCAAAAATGTAGATGGATTTCCACAAATATATTTTAAATATATAGCAAAATGATAATGAGACGGTCGTCCCAACAAAAATGTAAACTAGCTTGTCATGATACCATAATAATAATAATATAATTATATTATGTCAATACAGCTTGTGCAGAGCCAAAAGGCAGCAACTACACACTTGTAAAGTAAGCGGATTCTGCCCTTCGGCTCAACAAGGAAGAATGAAACTAGGCACTTTATTCAGCTCCAATGGTAACAAAAGGTCGGCAGACCCGACCCTGTGGTACCATCAGAGCGAAAGAGGAAATTATGAAAGAGTAAAATGAAATATGGTTAAACGTGTTAAATAACAATAATAGTGAAAAAAAAAATCAATTTTGATTCAACATGCTACATATATGACAGTGATTTAAATTACATACAGTATTATATTTACTAATACAGAATTGTTTAATGTATTCAGTGAAACCAGTCATACTGTGTGTATTAGCTGTATTTAATATTATTAAAGGCGTGTTGTTAATGACAATGGGTAATTGATATCTAATGCATTTACGTGAGAACTCGTGTTTAACTATGGAGTTTCGCAAATTGGTGCATCCTCTAGTATTGTAATTGTGAATTTTTAAACTAATTTGGAAAGTAAATTTTGAAAATACACAGGAAGACAATTATTTGTATATTTAAAATAATTTTTTAGCTGTTGAACATAATGCAAGTCATCTATTTTTAATACGTTAAGCTTCCTAAATATGGGATCAGTATGTGAAAAGAAATGACTTTTGTTTATTATTCGAATAGCCTTTTTTAGCAATGTGTGGATACGCTTAGAGTCGTGTCCCCATGCCAGTAAACAATAATTAAGATGCGGGAGAATAAGAGAATTGTAAATTGTTAGGAGTGTTGTTTGAGGGAGCTGGTATTTTAATTTATTAATTATTCCTATAGTTTTAGAAATTGTATTTGCTACTTTGGCCACATGACTTTTCCAAATGAGATGTTTGTGCAAAATTAGTCCTGGAAAATCAAATTGTTCAACACACTCAATTTTTTCATTAAATATTACTGTCTTTGGAATTTTCAAGCGTTTATTGGGCTGATAAAATAACATATATTTAGATTTCTGTGTATTTAAAGTAAGTTTGTTTGCCCTTAACCATGGCTTTATTTTGTTCAATTCGTTATTTACCATTTTTATGTTTACTTTTGTGATATTTTTAAAAAAGAAGTCACTTAAATTGGCTAAAAGTGTGGTGTTATCTGCGTAAATAATAGTTTTCAAGATAGTGCTAGTAAAAGGTATATCATTCAAATAGATTATGAATAAAAGCGGACCTAAAATCGATCCTTGTGAGACTCCAGTTAAAATATTTGTGAAAGCTGATCTAATATTGTTTATTTCGACGCATTGTTTTCGATTTTTTAAGAACTTTTCGAGTAAATTTAGTGAGCGACCTTGGATACCGTAAAATTTATGTTTATCCTAGTATGTACACAGTAATCATTTGTGTTTTTTAAGTGAGCAGATGCGATCTTTTATTTATCAGTTTGTTCCAAAAGTGTATAATAGACGTCGGGAAATTCTTCCTCTGTTATATTTTTCAAAAGAACAGATGCCTTATTGATATCCTGTATCATTTTAGGAGTGAATTTATTCTGCCTGTCCTCGTGCTTTTAGTGGAGCCTCTGGTGTTTGCCACCAGATGACTCTGATGCGCAGGTCATCACTGTGTCAGTGACCGGTACACCTACAAACTCTGCTATACGCCTCAGCTGGACGACAATATCCTGCACCAGATCCTCATAGTGGACCACGATTAGATCACCGGAATATTCTCCCAACCAGTATGTGTGAAAAGCCTCCCATCTTTGTGTGTGAGTTTTCACCGCCTCAGGCCACGCTACAACAATAAGTGTGATCGGGGGCCTCTTTCACTTTCTTTCTTATTGTAATTGCACAAAAATCATAAGAACACTAATTATAATTTTTAGTTAGTGCACTAATACTTAAGCGCACAAATAATTTTTAATTTGTAGTACCTGAAACCCAATTTTTACCTAAAAATTAAAAAATACAAAAATAAAAATAGGTACTGATCTGAAATATATTTAGTTAAATATTGCTTAGACAACAAACTGTTCATGCACCTGCCAGGCTGGCGAGAGCATTTGTGGAGGCCACGAATAATTGTGAAATAGCCTATTTGTCATGGTTATTCATATTTTTAATAAACAGAATAAGAAGTATTTGTCTGAATATTGGTAGTCACGTCGTAAATATCAGAGAGGTGAGGTCACTCGATCTTTTCTTGTATCATTACAGCTCTGACCGTTACGATACTTGTTCCAATTTTCAGACAACGATGTATTACTTGACAGTAAACTGTTCATGCACCTGACAATAATTATTTGTCTGGAAGTCACAGTACTATAAAATAGGCCAGACTTGCCAGGCAACAGGAAAATGTACTTTGTGTGACTACAATCACTAAAATTAGAAAGAGGTTCCATCGCGGAATTATCTGTGAAAAGCTAACCTTTGGCGTTGAATAATGCAGGATGAGCTTTTCCTATATGGTTATTGGTGCCCTTGGCAGCGGCTTGCCTGCTGAAATCTGCCAGTATGGCGCCTACAGGATGCCGCATTAATAGTATAACTTTATCAAATTTAGGAGAGCAATCCGAGCCATAATAGTGAGTTTTAACAGCTACAACTCGGCCTGTTGTAATTCCCTCTCCTAGAAAACCATGCTTTTTTAACCGAGCCCCTGTATAGTAGCCTGACGAGCGAAAGAATAATACATCGCTCATTACCTACAGTTTAATCAATAAATACAGTGCATTATAAACATATCTAATGATTCTTTCATTTTTTTATGAAAAGGAAAATTATAAAATATTGTTAAAACGAATTTGCGTGCCTGCTAAAAGTAAAAATATTAGTAATCTCAAATGTTCATTTTCTCAGATATTGTTTTGAAATACTATCGATCTGGTAATTTTCACATGTTTTAATTTTCATTTTTCTTTAGTAGCGCTATTATAATAATATTTTTTGCGAATTTGAATTCGCGAATTTGTCTTCCTCGAGAAAAAATTCGAGAAAAATAAAATCTCGCAAATAATATCAGATCTACAGTATTGTTATTTTCGAATATTTGGGGGTTTTTTAATTTGTTTTTTTTCTAAGAATTTTCTTTTTGACGAATTATTATTTCAAGAATAGTCATCATGTACAAGTTGTCTGTCTAAGCATATTTTCAGGCATCGTGGTAATAATTCAAAAAAATGTTTATGATTCACTAACTTTGGTCTGAGGTTTAAACGCAAAAGTTTTTTTTCTAATACCAGTGATTGAATTGGTTAAATAATCATATTAAAAATGACTGCAATAGTGATGAGCAGTGAAAGAACTAACAAGTCAAAAGGTTGCCTGCTGTAGTAGACATCTCAAGTGTTGCCGGATTCTAGAAATCTCGCTAGAAATATTATGATATACAACATAAAGACCAGCATGTTTTTGTCAGTTTAAAAATATCATAAATGGCTTAATTTCACGTTTCTCTTCATTTGAAAACCTGTGTTATAGGTGTGCCATCAATATATATTTGTTCAGTGCTGAAATGGACTTTTGATGTCTGAATCTGACACTAGGAGTCAAACCCACACTGAAAGGGCGAAGATTTGCCTGCTGTAATACATGTCTCACATAAGTATTTTTAGATCCGGGAGAGCTCACCAAGAATATTATAATATCGAAACAACCAGTTTCTTTTTCAAATATCATATATAGCTTTGCCAGCTCTTACCACTTCATTTGAATACATGTGTTATATATAAATATTTAGTTCTTTATCCTCGCCGTTAAATACTTGCCTGTTGACTGTTGTAACAGATGTCTCACCCAGGTGTTTCCAGATCCTGGAGAGCTTGTCAGAGCTGTAACAGCCCAGCAAACACGAGGACTTAACCAAATGTTGTTTCAATGTTTTCACCGCCCACGGAACTGGTCCAACATTCAAACAACATTGGGTCAATTCCTGTTGTTTGCTGGGAGGGCCTGCCGGGGATATATAACTTAAACTGCTACAGTTCCTCTGTTGCACTGCTTCAACTGGCGGCTCCGTGATTAGATTCGAGTTATTCATTTTTTTATCCATCATTAGTTTGGTTTCGTCTTCTGATAATTTTGTAGATACCTACGGTACATCAGATGTTTTTTGTTCAAATAGGTTTGTGTGTATAAACCATTCATTAGAAGCCCTCAAATCTTGTATCAGAACATGTTGTGTTACACCTGACTTCCTCATATAGTTCATGACTTGCTGCAGCCTCGTTTCTTGATCCCTTTTGTTCAGTAAACACACCATAATAATTATCACAGTTAAAGTAGATATCATCATCAAAGTAATATGTTTCATCATGCAAATTCAGCATCTGTTTTGGATAAAAAAAAACAATCATATGTAAGTGTAATGTATGTTTACATCCTAACATTTTTAGGTGCAATTTTCACCCACTCAAAGTAAGATTTGGTAAAATTGAATGCCAAATGTTCGTTAGTTATGCTGAACGAATATATTTTCCACAGGTATTATTTAAAGAGATATTAAATAGGTTATATACCATCATAAAACGTGGTGAACTTCTACATGGTTTCATAATACATTATTATTAACAATTTACACCTAAAGTCTTATTGCAATTTTATCCTACTTGTAGTGTCTCGCTAGCACGACCCACAACTTCAAGTGGGTGACAGTTATTTTTATATGTATTTAATTGGAGAGCAAAATAGCAAATGTTCTCAAGGACAGTAATTTAATCTTCTAATAAATGGATTGAAAACAACTATTATAATCGTGCTCAGCACTCAAAGGGCTTGAGTGCATAAAGCATTGTAAGTATTCACAAACGCGTGTTTGGCTATCTTTAGGTTGGGGTTAAAAATGGTCAGCGGCAGGGAATAAATGATCAGCACCAGGCTGTAAATGGTCAGCAACAGGGTGTAAATTTCTATGTATACCCTTTCACAAGAGGCCCATTAGTCAAATATATGTAATGGTGAATGCCAGTGTGTAAAGCTAGATTGTGATAATCATGGTAATAGCTTGTTTTGTCAGGAGCGTGTTTTGGAATGCCTTTTGTACAATTTCAACCCTACCAGTGGCAATTTCAGCACTACCATTGTCAATAAAGCCTTCGAGTCCGCTTGGGAATTAAATGACCTTAAATGACAGCGTGCTATCGAAACCATTTATGACTTTCAAAACTATTGTCGTTTTTAGTTAGTTTTTTAGGCGATTAAATCACTGGGAATGAAACATCAAAATTTGTGAATGTTTAGTCTAAATTTAAACACATATGAGTAATTTTCCCCTGATTGAAGCTCAGCGACATATAGGCCTTTAATATTGCTAATTATCGTAAATCATCTTGGTAATGCATTAACTAGTAAATCGAGCCCCAATTCCACACCAACAAACACAGAAAGTTCATCCAATGGTGGCTTAATATTGGGCCGGACGTCGTAAATTGTGGGCTAACCTTAGGCCAGCATTGGTGGCATAACCTCCAAACACAAATTCGGTCCGGGTGCATGCATTCAGAATTATTTATTACACTGTGCTACGTGTAAAAAAACCAAGCTAATTATCGCATCTTAAAAAAATAGAGCACCTTCCTCATTTGAAAATAAGGTTTGTCCAGCTGTGTCTCAAAGCGACAGCTTATGTGACATGTCAATTTTGAAAAGATAATTTATTTGAAGTTATATAGCCTACCAATCCTAAAAAAAATGAAAAAGACAAACTCGTCTTCTTGCCATGTAAACAAAACTATTTGCAGTATGCAACACTTTATACCACACGTACCCATCATCCTCTGACGATCACATGAAAGACACCACCGTAAATTGGTGTCTAATTGTTTTCTCAAATTGAGGGCATGGAGGTTAACCTGCAGCCCAGCTCTGGCCGACGCCCAGCGCTGGCCGACGGCATTAAAATGTGGCCCAATGCTGAGATAACATCTAACCACCCTGTACAAATAGTTAGTTTAGGTTTTATCTTGATTCATATAAATGTTGATCAAAAATGTTTTTGAAAATCTAAAATTTTGAAAAAAAATGAAATTATAATCTGCGAGATACACTACTTTATTACGGAAATAAAAAAAAACTAATGTAATGCCACCGACCACCTTAATTCTCAATCGCTAACGCATTTGCTAGCTTCAAATGAATGGAAAATAACCTTGCTCTTGAAAACTGGCCATGTTAGGTGAGTACATTTTTTTCTCTATGATCGAGATATGTACCTGCATATTTGATATGCAACATTATATTTTATAGTTGTGAAGAAGGTGCTCCATTAAGATTAACCTTGAGATTAACTCTTAAAACGCTGATTTGTTACGTAAACCATGGAGACCAAAGGGTTTTCTTCAATTTGAAATCATCATAAATGTGTTAGTTAGCTCTTTCTGATTCATTTGAATACCTATGATATGGGTCTACGATCTTTAGAAATAGTTCTACTCTTCCAGTGCGGGTTACGACTTAAGTCGTCAGAATCTGACGTCTACAGACGCCAGATTCTGACGACTTAAGTCGATCTTCGCGCTGTAAGGGTTAACCCTTTACGTGCTAGGGATGCAGATGGGCGCACAAATATAATTAACATTTGTCTTCAATTTCGATTACAATATAGGTTCAACCCTTTAGACGCTAAGCGCGACTATAGTCGTTTTAATGTTTTATTAACAGGTCAAAACACAGTTATTGTGAATAAAATGTGTGTAACAATTTGTTATTTAAATTAAACAATATTAATAACAAAAATTTGTAACCACTTAATGTTCTGGGTCGCGGTAAAATGAAATGAATCGGGCTTTAGGCCACCTTTGTGCACATATAGCCTAAACTGGGCCAGGAGAACCACCTGATGATGGTGAGATGAATGAGATGACACTGTCCTCCAGACACAGGATTCGAAATTCGAGCCCTGACGGTCTGAGGCCGAGCACGCTACCTCTCGGTCACGGAGGTTCCCCACAATACTGAGTTTTATACATAGATGGGGAAGAAACATTTTTGTTTCTTTCAAACCGCCGAGACCGGGAACCGAACCCCGAGCTCTAGCGTGAAAGGCAGCGGTGCTAACCACCACCCTAGGGCATGATAAATACACATGAACATGAATAAAACATGAATAAAAACGCATGAACGGGACGCCGCATTAAGCGGGTTAATAACAATCATAAATGGACCTATTTATCGTGACTTGATTTTTAATTATTTTTCTTATGTGTAAGAATATTCAAGCCCACAGTTTTTCTTGTCTTTTTTCAGTTTTAAGTCGACTATACTTCTAGCATACTATAAGGTATGAAATGAAATGAATCGGGCTTTAGGCCACCTTTGTGCACATATAGGCTAAACTGGGCCAGGAGAACCTCCTGAGGGTGGTGAGATGATTGAGATGACACTGTCCTCCAGACACAGGATTCGAAATTCGAGCCCTGGCGGTCTGAGGCCGAGCACGCTACCTCTCGGTCACGGAGGCTCCCCACAATACTAATATATACTATAAGGTATGACACTTTATTTTGTATAATTTAACAAATATGAGATATATTTTAAAAAGTACCAACCTATTTGCCCGTTTCCTTATCATTGACACATCCTTCTATGCTTTAAGTTATCAGGTTATTCGCTGAACATATAGCGTTATCGTACCAAATAGATCAAACCTTAAGACTCGTGCTTGTTGGGAAGGTACACTCACTGGTGCAATGCAAAGTCAAAAGACAGTATCTGCTCACTTCACAAGTAAGTAGATACTGTTTTTTGACTGTGCAGAGCACAATGGTGTACACTGTGAGAGTAATTACAGAGTCACCGCGCCTTCGACGTTGGACCAACATTGTATAAATGTTATACAAATGTTCTGTGTTTGCTGGGGCCTTCGACGTTGGACCAACATTGTATAAATGTTATACAAATGTTCTGTGTTTGCTGGGGTACAGTGTACACCATTGTGCTGCAGGACGGTACGTGATACAGTCATAGCCACCTGATAACGGCCAAAGTATTAGCAGGTTAAATCTGATCAGTCCTGATCATCGTACCACGCTTCCAGCTACTTCCATCGTACCACCCCAGCAAACACAAAACATTTGTATAACATTTATACAATGTTGGCCCAACGTCAAAGACGTTGGGCCGTCGCTGTATTAATGTTATACAAATGTTTTATATTTAACTGGACGCACCGAGCTACTTATACCTTGTCATTTGAATCGCTATCCCGATCCCCAGTGTTATTGAGACCGGCCTGAGGCCAGGAGCCTATAAAGTTTATTGCGCCTGAGTTTGTGCCCTGTTTAGGGGAAAGAGGGGTATCCCATGTGGGAAACGGTTGACATTTCTGTGGAACAGTCCTTTTGAACAAGTCAAATACATGTATAACGTTCGAGATCAGTAGGTTAATTATTTGCGTGTTTTAAAAGTGTTCAGAAAAAAATATATTCTCACGATTATATTCGAGATTAGAGCTTAAAGAGTTTTTGTTGGAATAATGTTGGCCTAGCGTCCAGACGGTGGCCCAGCATTACATCAGCTTTGGGCCAATGTATCTGTTATCTGGCTAGTGTGGATTAAAGCGTCACCCGCATAGCAATTGCAGCAGTGAGATGAAATCTGAAACATTGAGCTTTGCTCAGTATTTAAGTGTAGACTTTTGTATCCACTTATTTTTTCATAATTTGGGTATGCTGAATGAGATTTTTTTGTTGCACATAAATACACAAACTATGTTTTTGTGCGTGATTTATAGTTGGGAAATGTATGTCTTATTTGTTTCGATTTGACCTTCAAATACAAACTGGTTACCGCCAGCACACAAATAGACCCGTTTGCATGAATCTGAATTATAATATAATAAAACTCATTTTCGTATGGAAATCCAGAAAACTAGACTATGTAATGCGATAGATTAGGCTACATGGCATCCGAAACTATATTTAAGCACATCATTTTCTAATATGCTTTGATGTACTTAATATTTCGAATGACGTCATGATTTTGCTTGTAAATATGTAAAAAGACGGCCATTTTGAATTTTATATTAACATAGATTTTAGACAATGAAATCCCCAAGTCATGCGAAAACCATAAGTGAAGCATCCCCATGCAACAAACCCCCAAAAAGAGGTGGTATTTGCATTTTTAAAACCATTTAGTTTTTTGCTCATTTTCAAGTGAATTTCGCGGCCATTTTGGATTTTTTCTTTTAATTGTATTCTTCAGCATCGTTTATCACTGGTCCATTAAATTACAGCAAATAAATCATATTATAGTCAGCGTGTTTAGCGGTATAATTATAGTAACTGTAAATATGTAAAAACGGCGGATGTCATGGATTTAAAGGTAAAATAAAAGTCATCACTAGAAATATATTTTTCTAATACAAATCTTGAAGATTTATGGAGCCATAAATAAATTGGACTTTCATGTGCAACAAACCATATAAAATGCAGGGTTTATTTACTTTTTGTGTTTTGCTAATTTGAAGGTGAAGGTCACCAAATATCGATTAATGTTATTCGACAGATTCGAGCTCAGCACACCCAAATAATGTAAAAGCAAGTAGATAACAAATTACATAATAAGATGCCGCGCAAAGTTCAATGTTTCATCTTTCAACCCAGGTTAAATACACACATAATAATAAAAAGCCTGCTATATTCTTTAATGAAACAAAATATATGACATTTAAAAAGATAACCAACACTAATTTTTAAGCATGCACATATCCCTGTCATGGGCATACATGTATCTATGTCAATTGATTTCAAATCAATTTCCGGCAATGGCTGACTAATTAGCATTATAATTAATTATTTTTATCATTTGTTTTATGCTTTTATCAATCCTTGACTATGAAAATGTGGGGATAGACACCATATAAATGTGTCTATGACGAATAGATTTGAAGTTATAAAAAAATATTGTTTTTGGGGCAATGCCTGCCTAACCCAGACAACACGGGACGTTCACTCAATGACGGTACAATGTTGGGCCAGCGTCGCAGACGGTGGGCCAACATTGTACCGTCATTGACTGAGCGTCCCGTGTTTGCTGGGTAATTTGCATATTGATCAATGAAAATGAAATGAATCGGGCATTAGGCCACCTTTGTGCACATATAGGCTAAACTGGGCCAGGAGAACCTCCTGAGGATGGTGAGATGATTGAGATGACACTGTCCTCCAGACACAGGATTCGAAATTCGAGCCCTGGCGGTCTGAGGCCGAGCACGCTACCTCTCGGTCACGGAGGCTCCCCACAATACTAACTTTCACACGTGGATGGGGAAGAAACAATTTTGTTTCTTTCAAACCGCCGAGACCGGGAGCCGAACCCCGGACTCTGGCGTGAAAGGCAGCGGTGCTAACCACTACCCTAGGGCCCCCGCCCTATTGATCAATGAAACAGAAACTTCCGGCAATGGAGACCGCACTTTTCCATGGGTATTGATGGTTTCCGTGTGGTAGCAAAAATTACCCCCACTGTTAAATTTTGTCATTTTGCCACCAGGCTAATTAGGACGTTTCCATTTAATTAGTCCAGTTGCTGCTCTTATATGTTCTATGGGGACCTAGAAATTATGAGAAGTGTAAGATGTTTTGACTGATTAATATTATTATGATGTCACTGAAAATTTTTAAGTTTGTTGCCCAAGTGGCAACTTTGGGCAGCTGTTTTTATTAGCATAATTAATATAATTAGCATAATCGGCTTAATCTGCATTATGATCCAAGGTAAAATGCTACTTTTGAACCAGTGGCTGCAGAAAAACTGGCCAATATAAAACTTGTGTTTAGGTCTGATCAAAAACATTACTTCTGATCTTATATTTATCCTCTGCCTCGCTGATAAAAGTTTTTCGTCCGTCTGTCCGTCCGGCCGCCCGTCCGTCGTGCCGTCCATTCATCCCTAGCCTTGGCTAATCGATATATTAATAACTGTTCCAGCTACAGTGTTCACATTTGTATCTGGTGAATATCTCGTGGAAATTCGAACATGGGTGACCTTGACCTATTTTTGCAGATCGTACAGGTCAAAAGGCACGCTTGCCTTATTTCCTATCGACATATAAAGCACCCTTCTAAAAAACCGTTTGAGTTACGGTGTCCCGGTCTGCACCACTGGTGTATCTGGTGAATATCGCGGACAAGTTAAGATATAGGCGAATTTTACATATTTTTATGACAATGGGTGACGACTAAAGGTCAAGGTCAATGATATATAATTTTATCAAATTGATATTTAAACAACAATTGCGAGAGTTTGCTGTATTGTTGCCCTGTCGGTCCTGTGTTTCAGGGCTTCAAGATTGACTTATTATTTTAGTTACAGGTCACGATTAAACAGAATATGTCAAGGTCGTCAGACATCACGTGATGTAACTGTATGTATAGTTGATACAGGCACACAAAACGAGTTACTTTGTCAATTGAATTGTTTATGAGGCTTTGTTTGCATGTTTTCTCATCATTGGGCAGCAACGAAACATTCAACTCTTCTCGGTGTTTCAGTACGAACTTTCCCCTGTACAACATTCTCTGGTCGATGAATTTGGATATCTGCTGGACGGGGGCCCTAGGGTAGTGGCTAGCACCGCCGCATTTCACGCTAGAGTTCGGGGTTCGTTTCCCGGTCTCGGCGGTTTGAAAGAAACAAAAATGTTTCTTCCCCATCCACTTGTGAAACTCAGTATTGTGGGGAGCCTCCTTGACCGATAGATAGCGTGCTCGGCCTCAGACCTCCACGGTTTGAATTTCGAATCCTGTGTCTGGAGGGCAGTGTGATCTCACTAATCTCACCATCCTCAGGAGGTTCTCCTGGACCAATTTTTCCTGTATGTGCACAAAAGAGGCCTAAAGCCCGATTCATTTCATTTCATTTGGATATCTTCTAGAGGGAGACAAGTCTGTACTGATAAAACGCTCGGGAAGTGATAGCGAAACTGTCCCAAAACCAAATGTGTTGCTCGTTGATAACATATATGGCGAACGTCAGGAGCAGTGGCAGACATTGCGGACAGTTGCAATGTATGCCACACAAGTGGTGAAAAGTACCAAGGTGCAACTATCTGTATCATTTTTGCTCAATAGGCATATGAAGGATTAAGTGCCAAAGATCATGAGCTGCAGAGAAGAGCTGGTGAGGGTGCTGCAATATATCAACTGACACTTCTCGACTTCTACCTCGCGATGCCATAAACCACAGCCAACAAGCGCCAGCTGAATCAACTTCTCTGCAGTTTCAGTCATGGACACAACATCAACATGGTGGGAAGAGAAAAAACTTGTACATCACAATGAAATAACCTTGATAAGCTACATGTTGAAATTTGCTGAAAAAGTTAAGGCTCATGTGCTGATGGAGAAGTGGGACAGATCAGTGCTTGATATTAACACCATGCTGCCATTGCGCTGAGAGTGAAATGCCAAGGTCTGTCACAGTGCTACACGGTTTCTTTACCATGTGGAAAGGGCAAGGTCCCAGTATTAAAAATACATCAATATTCCTGCACTAGATGAGGTACTGGGGGAACAGGATGTCACACAAAGTGACTTGATGGATATAGGTCAGACATTTTTCTGCTCAGTCTATTCGGAGAATATAATTATTGTCAACTGCACCGGCACAACAACTATCGCAAAAACCTCCTACACTGAATCCCCCCCCCCCCCCCTACGATTATCAACCTGGATCTCCATAATCATCGCGCTCGTCTGCAAATGCTTTTGTGGAAGGCTGTCGCTCCCTAAGTGTCACAGATCAGAAGCAACTCCAGACTTCGCCAACTTTGGCTGGCAGATTGCATGAGGTTCGCAAGTGATGATATTTACTTCCTAAGCTTCTTGGTGTCATCAATCTTAGATTTCGCGGGGAGCCTCCGCGACCGAGACGGAGTGGTATCGTGCTCGTCCTGAGACCGCCAGGTCTCGACTTTAGAATCCTGTATCTGAAGGGCAGCGTCATTTCATCCATCTCACCATTCTCATAAGGTTCCCGTGACCCAGTTTAGCCTATATGTGCACAAAGGTGGCCCAAAACCCCATTCCTTTCATTTCAGTCTTAGATGATTGTTGCAATTCACTGACTAGGAAAGAATCAGAGGAAATTCATGTTGAGGAGGAAGAGGAGGAGGGAGAGGAAAAAGTCGGGGGATAGGAAACAAGGAACTGTTAGATTTTTGTATATATAAACTTACCGTACATGCAGTTTATGATGTTAGAGTATGTTTCAATGGTTTGTTATATCTGTTTTTCACACCTTGCCAATAACACCCAGGTAGACTGTGTTAATTTTAAGGCAAAATGATCATTTCACTATTTTTTTGAAACAGGGCCGTTGTCATGTGGTGATTACTATGTGGACCTCCATCAGCCTTTAATTTGTGTCGCCCTCGACACAAAACCCCTTTGTTTACCAGCCTGCATAATGCGCTGTTTATCTACGTATGTGGGCCTACTGTAGCGCGGGTGTAGCTGCAGGCTAGACTAAAAATTGAATGAAAATTGCCATTGAAAGAGTTTTCACCTCTAAATTGCGCCAGAATGCAGTTATAGCCTATTTTTCAACATTTCTGCGGGATGCCCCCAGCTCCCATATTACATTTAAGGATGGTCTTCCTGTACCCCCACCCCCCTTGTCTTAGTTTGTATACGGACCTGTGAATGACTTATTGGTACTACCAATTTGGTAGTCATATGGCTAATCACCCTAGAATTGATACTCGCAGAAGAACCCATTTTGGCCTACCATGCATTAAGGCCTATGCTTACTGTAGACAAAGTTAGACAAAATTAGACTATAACAGGTTTCGGGGTATTCAAGGGTGAGTTTTTTGTGTACAGAAGCTGTATAGGTCTAAGGGTTTTATTGATATAGTGAAGCAAAAGAATCCAACTGTTTAATGTGTGAAGTATAACAATTGTTGGCCTATGTCTACATAGCCTCTAAATAATAAGCTGCAAGAAAAATATAATTGTCATTCTCGTGTGTGCTAACACAATAATTACATTTTATAGTCTATATCAACATATAACGTAACTACTAGGCTACCCCCCCCCCCCCGCTAAAAGTACACTTCAATAGATATGTATATATTTATGCATACCCTCAATTCTGTTGAGTCTAACTTCAGATTAAATTGCAATTTATTTATGTCTAACGTTACTCTTTTACACTGATTAGGTCGTGGGCTTCCTGGGCACTGACCATTTCATATTATTGGTCAGTTTAGTTTGGTTTGCATCATAATCATGACCTTTGACCTGGATCTCTAAATCACCATTAACCTCAGAAATGAATTCCTTAGGTCTGAATTATATGGAAATGAAATATTGGAGATTTGTGTACGTACATTGGTTTAAAATTAACATTTGGCAGTACTCCCTATTGCTAAGTATGCTAATTATGTTAGTTGTGCTAATTTCAAAAAAGTTGCTAAAAGTTGCCGTCTGTGTAACAAAGCTGAATTTGTTCATTGACCCATTGGGAACATGAATCAACTATACGGGGTCACTGGTCACACAATGCTTGACTCTGTAATTACATTCACAATACTGCATAACTGTGCCTATATACCCAGCAAACACCAGGATGTAACCCTATGGGCGCCACGCACGACTAGAATCGTTTTGAAACTGTTTGATCATAAAATGACGTGTGTTTAAACATCCAGATTTGCAAATGTTTGGTCTCAAATTCAACAAATACGAGTAATGTTTACCCACTTGAAGTTGTGGGTCGCGGTAGCGGGACACAACTTCAAGTGGTCGATAACTTAGGCCAATGTTTCAAACTTTGCTGCTGAAGGTGAGTATCTGTGACGATTCTTTTTTATTGATTTTTTCCGGAGGAAAATATAGTGGAATTCTTCACCAATGACGGTCTAGGTATCATTGTGTCCACCCTATAGCTCCATAAGGGGACAGTGTACTAAGTGCACTACGTCGTAATCATAGCTTCACTTCGTACCTTAAGATCTGCTGTACTCTATTGCACACCAATTATACCAATTACTGGCATAGGAGAGGGAAAGGGATAGGCTTAAGAATAATTATATATGCACAGTGTTTAGCTGAAGGCATAGTGGAATGTATCACCGATAAGGAAGCAGGCAAACAGGTTGGTGAAATTAAAATAAATCTGATATGTGCTAAATAAACAATAAAGCGTCATTTTTAACATGCTAAAAATTTATTAGAACTAAAATTTAATTCAGAAATAACATGTAAAAAATCGACCATTTATGCCCATATGCTGACCAGTTACGCCCTGCCGTTGGTCATTTACGCCCTGCTGCTGACCATTTACATCCTCCAGCTGACCATTTACACTCTGCAGCTGACCATGTACACCCTGCTGCTGATCATTTAAGCCCTGCTGCTGACCATTCACTTCTTGCTGCCGATCATTTACTATTTAAACCCTGCTTTACGGCATGAACACCTACAACCTGCTGCTGACCATTTATGCTCTGCTGCTGGCCATTCAAGCCCCGCTGTTGACCATTCACACCCTGTTATTGCTGATCGTTTATGCCCTGCTCCTGACTATTTACACCCTGCTGATGACCATTTACACCCCGCTGCTGACCATTTACACCCTGCTCTTGGTTATTTACAGCCTGCTGCTAACTATTTAAACCCTGCTGCTAACTATTTACACCCTGCTGCTGACCATTTAAACCATGCTGCTGACCATTTACACCCTGCTACTGACCATTTACACCCTGCTGCTGACCATTTATACCCTGCTGTTGACTATTTACGCCCTGCTGCTTACCATTTACACCCTGCTGCTGACCATTTACAGCCTGCTTCTGACCATTTACAGCCTGCTGTTGACCATTTACACCCTGCTGCTGACCATTTACACCCTGCTACTGACCATTTACACCCTGCTGCTGACCATTTACACCCTGCTGTTGACTATTTACGCCCTGCTGCTTACCATTTACGCCCTACTACTGACCATCTACACCCTGCTGCTGACCATTTACACCCTGCTGTTGACCATTTACACCCTGGTGCTGACCATTTACACCCTGCTGCTGACCATTTTTACCCTGCTGATGACCATTTACACCCTGGTGCTGACCATTTACAACCTGCTGCTGACCACTTACACCCTGCTGCTGACCATTTACACCCGCTGCTGACCATTTACACCCTGCTGCTGACCATTCACACCCTGATGAATCTAATTCAGCCACACAGACGTGTGTAAAGACGTGAGAATGGCCATTAACCTTTACAGCGCGGGTATCGACTTTAGACGTCAGAATCTGACGACTAAAGTCGATACCCGCACTGTAAGAATTAAAATATTTATAGTAGCCGTACCCCCATAACATAGGTATTCAAATGTATACGAAAGGGCTAACTAAGACACTTATGATGATTTCAAATTGAAAAAAACCTTTGGTTGCCATGGTTTATATTTTAAAAAAATCAGCGCTTCAAGGGTGAATTGTATTCCTAACCCTTGAAGTGCTAAGCGCGACTATTATTATTTTTAACCCATTTTATAAGCACATTAAATCACTGTCGTTGAGGATAATATGTGGCCCATATATTAATAACCATTTAGGCGATAAGCACGACAATAATTATTTTTTTACTTTAGAGTAGCAGAGAAATCACTAATATTGGGAATAAAATGTGTTTCAACATCAACATTTGTCATTTTTCTGCCTGAAATTAAAGAAATATGAGTAATTTTAAGCCACTCATTGTATATCCAACTACAAGACACAAATTAGGTAACTTAGTAGTTTCCACAAATTTGGTTAGAAATTACAATTAAAACTGCTGACGCTTTAATGTTATTTCAAAAACTTTCATCAAACATACAAAATGTATGATCTATTTTTTTTTTATTATACAGGCTGAATTTGCAAGATGAAAATTAATACTTTGCTGGTGATACCTATTTTACTTGTGATGGTTATTATGGTGTGTGTAGTGAACAAAAGGTATCAAGACAAAGCAGTGAACTATGTGAGAAAATCAAGTGTAACACAAAATACATCAACAAAATATTTAAACACTTCTGCTGATGTGCACTCACACTTCCCTAAACAAGTAACATCTGAAAATGCTACCCACAAAATTATCACAAAGCAAAACAAGGAGAGTCAAAATTGTTATTATTCCGGCAACAACTTTAATCCTATTCTACATTCCCTAAATAATAAACTAATGATGGATAAGAAGACGAAATACTCAAATCTCATAGAGGAGATACCAGTTAAAGCAGAGCAGCAGAGGAACTGTAGCAGTTTAAGTTATATATCCCCGGCAGGCCCTGTTACAGCCCTGGCGAGCTTTCCAGGATCTGGTAACACATGGATGAGACATCTGTTACAACAATCAACAGGCAAGTATTTAACGGCGAGGAAAGAACTAAATATCTATGTTGATTGTAGACTTATAACATAGGTATTAAATGAAGCAGAAAAGTTAACAAAGCAATTAATGATAGTAGGTCTGAATATCATAATATTTCTGGAGAGCTTTTCAGAATCTGGAAAAACATTTATTACAACAGGCAACAGGGAAGCTTAGGATCTTTCAGTGTCGGTATTGACTTTCGATGTGAGATTCAGACATCAAAAATTAATCCACGCACTTGATATTATAATTTGTTAAAATAAAAAATCGTAAAATAACAAAGCAATGTATTGTTCTTTTGTTCCGCAGGTTACTATACTGGGGCTTTGAATTGTGACCCTTGGTTGAAGAAGAATGGTTTTCCAGGAGAGGGAATCACAACGGGCCAAGTTGTAGCTGTTAAAACCCACTTTTATGGCTCAGATTGCTTCCCCAAATTTGATAAAGTTATACTATTAATGCGGCATCCTGTAAGCGCCATACTGGCAGATTTTAACAGGCAAGGCGCTGTCAAGGGTGCTAATAAACACATAGGAAAAGCTCATTCTGCATTATTCAACACTAAAGGTAAACTTTTCACAGATGATTCTGTGATGGGAACTTTGGTAGTTGGTGTCACACAAAATAGTCTTGACAGGTGCATGAACAGTTCATTGTCCAATAATACATCGTTGTCGAGAAATTGGAATGAACACCGTAACGGTCAGAGCAGTAGCAGCACAAGACAAAGTCGAGTGGCGTTACAGCTCTGACTGTTAAAATATGAGTACTAATTTCCAGACCAATATTTTTATTCTGTTTATTACATATATCAGCAGACATTGCAAATAGGCTACATCTCAATTTTTCATCACCTTCACAAATTATCTCGCCAACCTGGCAGGTGCATGGATAGTTTGCTGTTTAATAATATTTAACCAACTAACAAACCAACCGTTAATGTACCAAGTAAATTTAAGAAAATATATTTTACGCTTACTACTCACTGTATTATTACTCAATGTTAAGAACACATAGATCTGCATCGACTTCTTGTCGTCAATAAATATATATACATGTCTATCATATAAAAGGATTGTTGTAGTTCTGGAACCAATTTCAAGCTGTCGTGTACACCAAAACAAAAATATGCACACTTGAACTGAGTTGGTGTATTTTTATTTCTAAGTGCATTTAAAACTTTTTCAGGTACATGCACTTAAAATAATTTGTGCACTTAAAGATTGCTACACAAACTGAAAATTTGTAAGTGCACTTGTGAGATTAGAGCGAAATGCTCTTAAAATCGCAACTTGAAACAGGTCTCCGATAACACTTATTGTTGTAGCGTGGCCGGAGATGGTGAAAGCACACACACAAAGCTGGGAAGCATTTCACACATACTGGTTGGGAGAATATTCCGGTGATCTAATCGTCGTCCACTATGAGGATCTGGTGCAGGATATTGTCCTCCAGCTGAGACGTATAGCAGAGTTTGTAAGTGTACCGGTCACTGACACAGTGATGACCTGCACATCAGAGTCATCTGGAGGCAAACACCAGAGGCTCCACACAAAGCACGAGGACAGGCAGAATAAGTTCACTCCTGAAATGTTACAGGAAATCAATAAGGTGCTAGTGCACTTGAGAAAAATAACAGATGAAGAATTTCCCGATGTCTATTATAAACTTTTGAAACAAACTGATAAATAATAGATTGTGTCCGTTCATGTTGTAAGCATAAATTATCATTGTGTACGTCCTAAAATTAAAATAAATGATATATAATTGTACTTGAAATACTCTATGTGCTGCTTTAATCTAAAAACGTTTTAATGCAGCTGTTAAATCTAGTTGTAAAATTGAACAATTACCTAAATGCGACTATACGCCATTGGTCATCTTGGACGCCACTGCTATTTACCTGCTATTGACACAAAAAATATTTTACCTTTTCAAACAGTTTATATTTTAGACTAGTTTTAATTCGCTTAAAATATTTGATTCTAATCTGTACCATTAACAGTTGTATTGGCCAGCTTAGCCCAACTGTAGCCAGATCTGGCCTGAGCTTAGCAGATATAAAAAAAACTAATGTGTAATATTAAAAAAACAATTCATTAAAACTGCATGGGTTGGTGAAGGTTAGTGGCCTGAAATATTTATACTTGATTCGTGCATTAAATAAAGGTGAAAATTAGCAGTATATAACTATTGTTCTTGTTTGTGGCACGTCACGTAGTGGAGTGAGGGTCTATGCGTTTGATCTTGCTAACATTGTATCCTGTTTTCCGGGGCGGAGGTGAATGACTGTTCATAATGTATTTGTGCTGTCATGTGCACTGTGCCTTCAGTATCGCTGATCAGCATTGTCCTGTGAAGAGGTGTCACCTGCAGTGTACATGTACCCGTGCACTATCAACAGATGTGATCTCTCTGTAGTAGATTTAGTATATGGGTCGAAGGTGAAGGCAATTTTTTTCCTGGGGTCTAACACAATTAACCCCATTATACGGAATACGGCGTTAGATTATTCGATCTCTGAAGTTAGGTCCGGTCCATAGCCAACTCAGACAAAACAGAGAAACAGCATTGTTTCCGTCTTCTCATATGACAGAGTTTGTAAGTGTACCGGTCACTGACAGAGTGATGACCTGCACATCAGAGTCATCTAGTGGAAGACACCAGAGGCTCCACACAGGCACGGGCAGAATAAGTTCACTCCTAATTGTCCTGGAGGGATGTGTGCGTACAAAATGGCCCCGAAGTCACCCACCTGTTTTTCATATTAGACCACCTAGGGCAATTTTCATCGAGGGTGGAAATTCTGTAAGTGAGATATTCACGAGTTTGTATAAAGATATTGATTGAATACAGTTCAAGGTCACCAGAGGGCAAGATGTGGCATAATATGACCCCTGCCCCCCTGCGCCACTAAGTATTGAAACGTCTCATTTTTTAAAGGAATTAGTGAATTAATATCATCAAGTTTTTTATAAACATTAGGGGTGATAAAATATTGTATGGCTACAATCAGAGCTACATACAATATTACAAATATTAGTAAATTGCCAAAATTCCAATTGTTTCTAAAAAGTTTTTATTGGACATAATTTAATAGAATAAAACAAAAAAAGTCAGTTGTAATTCCCAAGAAAATGCTGACCAGGGTAATGTTATGCCGCATCTTCACTGTTTGTGACCCTGAACTTTATCCATTCCAATTGATTTTTTCCCATTTTACACTCGCCAATTAAAGGGTTTAATGGTAAATATTCTCAAAATCCCGAAAAAAATGAAATTATGCCGGTTTTCTATAAATTTTGGCAAATTTAGCAATACTACTTATATTGAATGTGGCTCCGAGGGTACCTATTAAATATGTGATCACCCCTAATGTTTATAATCCTTATATTATATACGTCAATAGAATAAAACGCTAAATTAAGTAAATTGTAATCCCCTAACAATTGGAGACTTTTTAATTCTTAAGGGACTTAAATTTGAGCAGGGGTCATATCACGCCACATTTTGACCTCTGGTGACCTTGAACTGCCTTCATTGAGATTTTTGTACTCATCTGGTCACAGGGTTTATACTCGTCAATTTGAGGGCCTTAATGCTGCTGCACGTTAATTTTTGGTGATAACATGCCATTTTGAATACATAAAATGGTTACTTTTGGCGGTGGTTTCCGTTTTTTTTTTTTTATAAAAAATCATGAATAACTCACTTACTGTCTGGTTTCAGAATGTTCACTCTCGCTAAAAAAATTGCCCTAGGTGGTCCACTATAACAACATATTTAGGGGCCATTTATGTACGCAAACACCCCTTGGCTCCAGGAAGATAATTAACATGTTGCAGGCTGTCAGTAAGGCAATCTTTTATGTTACTGCGTAGATGTGAAATTTCAATTATTTGGAGCTGGAATTTCAGTTTCAAATGAGTGAAAAATACCACCAAATAATTTAGCGCGGTGAGGCTTATAAATGGGTATTTAAATGAAACCAGCATATTTGTATTCATTACAAAAGTAGGTGGATCTTCGGGACTCGCTGAACACAGGTTGCAGGCCCACCCGCATGCGCAACATTGGCAACGTCAATCAGAAGTAAATATCATGAATCATTGAAGTGAAACGGCTGGCCTGCTATGCGTTGGGAATGGGAGGTGATAACTCACATCTTCATGCGAATTAGCACCTTAATAGCTGGAGGTGCATTCGGTCACGGTTTCCAAAATATTCAGTGAACCCAAAACACAGAACTTGTGGAGGGTCAATGTTGGGGCACGGTTGGAGACGGTGGCCCGCATTGATCTATTATAGGGCCTAGCCCCAGTTGCTGAAACAGGTTTCAGCCACAGATTGACCGCGTACAAAACAGGCTTGGGGCGAGTACTAGACAAAAGTACTCTAGTACAAGTACAAGTACTTGAAAAAATAACGAGTACAAGTACAAGTACTGGATTTGTAAAAGTACTTGAGGACAAGTACAAGTACTTTGAAAAGTACTTGAGTACAAGTACCGAGTACTTTCGTTGTAAACTCTAATTAAGTACATAAAATTTATTAAATAAATAATTGATTATAATATATGTTACTTCATGTTGATATATGTGACCCGATCCGGCAAAATGAATTTTAAGTCACACTTTAGCAAATGATTATAAAGAAAATATTTTATTCTATTTAGTTTATTTGAATACAATAATGTGGTATTTTCCAAAAGTGTCCAAATTGCCTTTTTGAACTTCAAATGACATTGTCTCCAAATAAAAACGTAATTTCAGACTTCATATTTTTCTGAGTTTGTCGAGTCATATTTTCGGAGTTAAGCATGCCACAGAGTTGTGTGATATACCATTTTAAAGGTAATTTTGTGTAAGTGCGGGATATCTTAATAACTCTAATATTTAAATATGCGACCGACGACTCATTTTGTCAGGTCCGGTCACATATAGATATATAAGAGCGGTGAAAATAATATGTTATGGGACAGGCCTATTATTGATATTGCATGATGCCATGTCCCAGCCAATAGTGTACAACATATTGTATGCTACATGTAGGCTTACTATTTGGCGAATCATAATGAATAAATAAGCACATGCTAGTATACAAATTGTCTGTGTCTAAAGCTTTACGTTGCAAAACAGGCTAGTTTAAAAACTTTCAGTAGTCCTAATGATGGTAAAATTTTGGGCCAGTACCGCCAACATTTGGCTGCCACTGTAATACACGTTTAAATGAGCCTGAACACACATTGTGTCATGGAAAAGATCAAGGCTATTAAAGGTATACGGATCACAATTCTACCCTGAAAATCCAAAAGGCAGTATTTGCTTACTTATAATGTAAACAGAACTGCCTTTTGGCTTTGCACGGCAGAATTGTTTTGCTATAACAGACACACTTCAGTTGCTAGTGACTGTGATATCAAATCAAATGTATTACCATAATACATGTATATCCGTACAAGATTCAGCCCGGGCATACGCTGGCTGATAAATTAGCCTATTATTAGTTTTAAAATATATTTGTATGCAATTTATAAGACGAACACCTCAGTGTTGTATCTATTTTTATACTCGGTTCGCCATCACATTTCGGGGATGGGAAGGGTTATATAAAGCCGCCGTAGGCCTACAATTGACTCATTATGAAACCTCACACCTTTAAGCCTTACGCGACACTAACGTTTTCAATTATATTTTTCTCTAATTTGTAGCTTGGATTGCTCACTCAATTTCTAGCTTTCAAATGACAAACTACATAATCACGATATGAAAAAATAGACAAATCAAAAAATACATTTTTTGACTTACCTGCTGCTTACTGGTGACCTGACGCAATATATATATATATATATATATATATATATATATATATATATATATATATATATATTAGAATCCAATTTATTATTGGGTCTTTCTTTTGTTATACCGTATTATTGGGTCTTTTAAAGGAACCATAATTTAGACACATTTAAAAGAAACTTCTAAGATAGTAGCTTTAGGGTGGGTGGTCGGGCACCGATCTATAAGTTTTCCGTCATTTAGTTAGGTTTCTATCTTAACTAAATGACGGGTATTGTTGGGTCATTCTAAAAGACCCAATAATACAATGAAAGACCCAATAATACATTGGAGATTATTGGGTCTTTCTTTTGTTATACCGTATTATTGGGTCTTTTAAAGGAACCATAATTTAGACACATTTAAAAGAAACTTCTAAGATTTAGGGTCGGTGGTCGGGGACGGAGGTGGCGCCACCAATCTATAAGTTTTCCGTCATTTAGTTAAGTTTCTATCTTAACTAAATGACGGGTATTGTTGGGTCATTCTAAAAGACCCAATAATACAATGAAAGACCCAATAATACATTGGATTCTAGTATATATATATATATATATATATATATATATATATATATATATATATATATATGGCCGATTCCCACGAAAGTGATGCATATTAGCCAAAAAACGACTTTGTTGCATAGTCCTGAATTTTCTAGTTTATATTACAGACAAGTGGAACTTTCACAAAAAATATATGCGAGCTCCTTATACTGTATGTAATAGTTTCAACATGAATGGAGTTCATGTTAATTAGTGAACACCAGGGTAACCCTACAAATGCATATGTGTAATGTGTTGATGCCATAATGTAATTAAGTTTCTGGTCGCAAAGAGTACAGCAGTTGAAGTGGTAACAATTAGGTGGTACTGTTTAGAACAGGTTAATAACAGTTGAGAAAATTTGATATGGCACATAATGATTTGTAGCAAACTTCAACTCTGCTGCAATTAATCAATATTCAGAAATTATACAAAAAAAAGACACGTCAAACCATTTCTTTCAATTCAAGGCTTAGAGTGGAAATGGCAGTTGAATATTAAAATAAAAATGGAGCATCTTATCTAAAATCGTAATTTCATATCATTAGCTCATTTAAACGTTTTTCTCATTGGTTTTAAAAGTAGGGTTACAAACTTATATTTTATTGAAAATTAAGGTTATTGATTAAAATAATTGTTGTGTTATGAACGAGTTATATAGATAAATAACATTACTTTGACAGCCAAATAAATAAACAATCAAAGAAGGATGGAATAAAGTGTTCTTAGCAACAAGGTGCACGAGGATCACGAGAAAAAATTAAATGAATAGTCAACCTAAACATATACTTACAAATACACGCATGCATTCACTTGTGAAATATATCTGACAGATATAGCTACAATGAACAAAAAAGGGTAAAACTGGTTGTTCTACGTCGATTCAAAATGCTTACAACAGCTTTGTTTGTAGGGTTACACCGTCATTTGTAGGGTTACTCTAACTAAGTAAATATGAAAAATCATCACAATACTGATATAATGACGGGTCATTATATTATATAAACACATGTGTGTTCTCCCGTATGATACTGCTCATTATCCAACACATTTACCACACTATAATTAACTTCACATAGATCATTTGATAAAATATCTTATTTGTCAAATAATTGTTTGTATTTACAACTGGTGAAGTCAGACAGTGATTATGGCGCTATTGTATCACACACAATACCAATTGTTTTCCCTTGCTTGTATATATATTGTTTTTGAAAAATATCGTGTCTTTAGAGAAATGTCCCCCAATGATAATTAAACTCGTATTGTGTTTTACAACATAGAAGCTATTAGTGAAATTGGTAAGTAACCCTACGAATACACACAGTATTGAACTCTTTTAGATGCTAGATATGCTTAAATAAATATTTCAAATATTTGTTATACACAAAAGAATACAGGTTAGATATATTGTTCAATATGATGTATAACAAAGTCTATTAACAGTAAATTCGCCTTTGCATTGGTGAGTTAAAATATTTTTCAAACGTTTTAAAAATATGTATTTTATTTTTTTGATAAAAATATTTATTAGCTTGTTGAATTTTACACCTCAAAAGTGTTCGCTATGATGTTAGAATTATTCTTGGTCAATGAGAACAATACATATTTTTAAATCCTATTACATAAGAATATTATAAACTGTATCGTACACATATTGTCATGTGATGACATGATAATGCATCATAAATAATCAATTAACTCCTATGTTATCAACACCTACACAGTGAAATGTAGCACTTTGATAATTTGTAGGATATTTAAAAATTCAAACATTGCTAACTTTTCAAGATATTTATATTAATCACTGAAATCTGACTGTTACGTACACAGTACCTTGGTTATTCCGTTAGACAAGGTTGTAAACCCCATGTGCACCACTTTCGTGGGAACCGACCATATATATATATATATATATTGTACATTGTACACTTTTTTGGATGAACCGCTTTATAAATGATTTGTAATAATGATATACAAAAAATAGTGGTGTCCCGCAGTTAAAGGGTGATGTTTGCCATCTAATTACAGTGGTCATCTTTGTTTGAACAGTAGCCTACCGTTATATCATGTGTTAATCCTACGTACTTGCTGGTTATTTCTTGGCCCAATGTCGTGGACATTGGCCCGGCATTGTAAGGTCTCCGTAGATAAGACGTCGCGTTGTCGCGGTCGTGTTTTTTGATATATCCACAATACTGGTACTGAGTTGTATGAGCTATGGAAGTTTTAATGTATCTTAGTCCACACCGAGTCTCAACTGCTTTATAAAAATAACAGTTATAAACTACTTGTTCAAGTGATATTATTTGTCCGGTGCTGGGGAAATGTCGGCTAAGTGTCTACGCAATTGGGCCAATATTGTGCAAATATTATGCAAATACCGATCGATCGTCACAACAAAAACGATATTATTTTAATTGAACCTATAGTAATCTTGCTACATAGTCTTCAACGTTGGCCCAACATTATACCACCATTGTTTTAATGCCTCATGTTTTCTGGAGCTTAGCTGCGAAGAACGAGGTGTAAGTGTGATTCTTAAATCTCGCGACATTATTGTTTCAATCACGCCCCCCCCCCCTTCAATGATTACTAGTCCTACTGTATAGTATAGTCACTTGTAAATGTTATATATCAACACATATTCCTGTTTTCCAAAGAAAAGTCTCTTGTCTTTTTTTTAAGAATAGTTATTAAATTATCTTGTGAACTACACGAGGATACTAGTATATACAAGGCAGAACAAGCAATTAGCTGCATAATATTGTAAAAAAGGTGCACTTTTGTTTAAAGTTGATGTAAGTAATTGGACTAGTTTTGAAATAATTTCAAAGTATTTATTAAATCATTTTTCAATATAATAGCTAAACGGATGGTAAAAGAATCATTAACTGAATGTTCCATATCCTGCAATAATAGTAGCAATAGCAATAGCAATAGCAATAATGATTTAGGATTTGTCTGTGAGCTATTTTGAATCAATTTGAAATGACTGGTACTCGTAAAGTACTCGTAAGTACTCGTTACAAGTACTTTTATTTTTAAAAGTACTTGAGTACAAGTACGAGTACAAGTTCTTTTTAAAAGTACGAGTACTGAGTACCGACGAGTACTGCAAAATCGGTACTCGAGTAGCAAAGTACTGAAGTACCGAGTTCTTTGGCCCCAAGCCTGGTACAAAATCGTGGGACATTTCTTTCATATCTGCATATATCGGGAATAATCAGGTCGAAAATAGTTCTTTTTGAATCAGTAACATTTCAGTTCCATGTCCGCATACTCAGCTCAGAGGTCACACAGTCATAAAAAAGTTCAGGACATTTTTCGGACCTTTTGATAGGAATCGCTCCAAGTCATCGCCATGTTGGATTTTTTGTTTAAAACAAATACATCAATCCACGGCCTAGGAGAGGACGACACGGCTACCACAGGGCCTATGTCACAAGGTATCCAGTAAACAGCCCTATAGTGGTTCAATGCCTGCCACCGTCTCTGGCGCTCATCCAGCATTGAACATCCACAGGTTCAATGTCACATGTTTAACCCTTTAACCGCCAAATTATTCAATTTGAATTTCCTCCCACTTGAAGTTGTGACTCGCTGACGCGATCCACAACTTCAAATGAGTGAAAATTATTCAGATTTTCAAAATGGAGGTCAACTCTTCTCAAATCTTGCTGATTGATGTCATATTTTATCTTTAACGTGTTTAATAGGTGGTACTTAATCTGATAATAAGAAACCGAATATATTCGGCACCGGTGGTTAAAGGGTTGAGTTCTTATGAGGAAGTATGACACAGTGGCCCTATGGTGTAAATAGCTGGGTGCGCGACACCATGATTAGCACTTTCCCATTTAATACGGGGGCTCTGGTCACTATGGCTATATTACGCACCGCCCTCTAGCACACTGTGAATATATATAATTACATTCATAATACTGCATCATTGTGCCTACTCAAAAAGAAATGAATGGGGTTTTAGGTGCACATATAGGCGAAACTAGGCCGGGAGAGCCACCTGAGGATGGTGAGATGAATGAGATGACATATTTATGAGTATATAATTACATTCACAATACTGTACAAGAGTACCTTACCAGCAAACACCAGAATTCACCCATCCCCAGCGCCAAGCACGATTATAATCGCTTTCGTGTGGGCGGGGGCCCTAGGGTAGTGGTTAGCGCCGCTGCCTTTCACGCCAGAGTTCGGGGTTCGGTTCCCGGTCTCGGCGGTTTGAAAGAAACACAAAGGTTTCTTCCCCATCCACGTGTGAAAGTCAGTATTGTGGGGAGCCTCCGTGACCGAGAGGTAGCGTGCTCGGCCTCAGACCGCCAGGGCTCGAATTTCGAATCCTGTGTCTGGAGGACAGTGTCATCTCAATCATCTCACCATCCTCAGGAGGTTCTCCTGGCCCAGTTTAGCCTATATGTACACAAAGGTGGCCTAAAGCCCGATTCATTTCATTTTTTTCAAACAACTGTTTTACGAGTCGATTAAATCACTGGTATAATCCTGTGAAACTCAATGAAATTGAAATGAAATTGACCTCTTGTTTTCACCTAGCTAGCTAATACAATATGGGTGGAGGGGGTTTGATATAACATTGTTTTTACCGAGTTGCCACCAAAACGGTTTCCGGTGACGTCACTGCGTCTCACAGAATTGGCAATGAGATGACGTGTGTTTAAACATCAAGATTTGCAAATGCTTGGTTTCAAATTAAACAAATATGACTAATGTTCTCCTCTAAAGTTGTGGCTCAACTTCATATGGGTGAAAATTCAAATGTAATAACTTAGAGGAAAAATGGAAAACGAATATCCTAATGCTAGGCCAACGTCGCAGATGATGTGCCAACGCTAAGACAACATTAGTTCAACCTCTCGTGTTTGTTGGGTGCCCTTTCCGCGCTGGTGACGCATATAAACATTACGAATCAAACACAATTATTGTCGATCACTTAAACGAGACGACTCGCCTGGTTTTAAAGAGCGCGCAGCGCATGGCCCTGTGAGAAATTAACGTCGATAGATTCCTTTCAACCCTAACTTGAAAATGCCGCTATTAACGTGATCGCCTAGCGTAGAAACATGGATATTTCTCCGAGACAGCTATAATAGGATCAGCGGGGATTGAACCCGTGACTACAGTGCTCTGCTTCCTATCTGTAGTTTTGAGACATAATATAAACTGTTATGGAATACTGTTCGCGCTTTTCCGCGATAACCATGGTCGCGATTTTACGCGATCAACCAGTCCCTGGTGCACTATTCGACATAGTATTGACATCGCCTCGCTGAAGAGCTAAGGTCAACTAATACTGGACGCTCATGAGACACCACTGGTTGGTATAGACAGCAGGGCGGTGGCCATAGAAGTCGGCATCCGCTATTAATTGGTCACGCTGGTAGATTAGAACTACTCTGCACCAATGCACATCGATAATAACGATTACTAGTAGGCCTACACGAGTAGGGAAAGGTGCGTGAAATTACATGTTCAGTGTATATAGCTCATGAAAGCATAGTGGAACGTGTCATCGATAAGGAAGCAGACAGACAGGTTGGTGATATTAAAATATATCTGATATGTGTTAAATAAACAATAAACCTTTATCAACTGATTGTAACATGCTAATATTATAGTCGCTTAAAAATAAAATATTAATCCAGGAAAACATAAGAGAAAATAGACGTCACGTGACAGCCAACCCTCGAGACACACGTTCACAGGCTCCGACTGTTTTTGACAATTAAAGTGTTCCTTAACCATAACACTTTCTGTATATTTATTCTATATCATACATCAATGCGCAAGGATACTCATTTTGTAAATATTGTGATTCGTCGTTTTCGTTAAATACATGTTTTTGTGAACTTTACTTTTGCACTGACTGCACAATTGGATTATGTACACATCTCATTTCTATACACTATGCAACCTGACGTAATGGATAATACAGCTGATACGCATACAAACCGCCTGGAAGGCGTTGAGCCAGTCTTCTTTCAACACAAAGACGTCGTTAAGCAATCAGGTACGGACAACAAGGCTAATGAGCTCCGTCCCTATGAGGTATGTGTTGCCACTGGCAGCGTGGTGGGGGACAGAAATGTCATTGGGGCTCAGAACGTACGCGGCATTTGGCGTGTGTACCTGAAAAGTCGTGAATGTCGAGTTAAGTTACTCATTAAAGGTCTCACCTTACGCCACACACGACCGAATCTGTTTGACAAAAATCCAAAAGCCACAAACATTAGTAACCCTTTAGTTGCTGTGGAGAAAATAACAATAAAAGACATACCACTTTCCGTGGCTAATAGTGAAATAGCAGATTTTCTACAAGAAAAAAGCTAGAACTTACAACAGACGTGCGTGATGCACATGAGGGGAATGAGCATGGAGAGCTCACACATTTTAAAAATGGAGATCGATTTGTGTATGCAAAGAAACCAATCAACCCTGCGTTGGATAGATTTACCAAGATTGCTGGACGCTCAAGTCGTATATACCATGAAGGACAGTTTAACAAGTGCAAAGTATGTGGAGAGCAAGGTCATAAAACTGGAGATACAGTATGCCCTGCATACATCGCTGAAACCTTAAAGATTAAAACATTCTTTAGCTATGAGCACCCACTATCAAATTTTTACCCTTGTGACGTTTTGTTTAGAGGTAAAAAATTCAAAAGTGCTGAACATGCTATCCAGTGGACTAAAGCATCAGATCTCGGTCTGAACACAACGGATACGAAATGCCAAGCACGCGGGTGTAGCAAAAGCTATTTCAAGAGACATTTCTATAGAGAATTCGAAACAATGGGAAGAAAGTTCTGAATCTATAATTCAAGAAATATTAAAAAAACAAATTCACACAAAATCCCGATCTTTTGGTAGTACTAGAAGAAACCAGTAGAAAGCTAATTGCTCAAACAACACAAGACCGTATCTGGGGCACTAGCCTTAATAAACAATTAACAGTGTTAACTAACCCTTCTTTCTGGCCTGGAAAGAATATGCTTGGAGCCATGCTTATAGAGCTTCGTGAGTCAATGGCGAGACAACTTGCGGAAGCTAGCACCGATGGTGACTCTGTATCTGAAAATACTCAATGTAGTGATGAACGTAATGTACCACAACCAGTTGTAGACAATTCCCCTGTTATGTCATCTACATATGACGCAAACGACCTGCCACTAGAGTACGCCGGCTAGATAATCAACACAGACAACGAGCTGATAGTCTACCTCCAATTCGCAGACTGTCCGCATCACAACCTACTTCAAGTAGCACTCCGAAAACAATCGATAAATATTTGCAACACTACGGTAAGAGGACAGCAACAACACCTCCCCTTGGCAAAGATACAAAAATTACTCGACAAATTCACGACACAGATTCCCACAGATACAATGCGTCAGACGACAACGATAGTTGACGAGCTGCGGATTAACGTTATGAACTGTAAGTAATAGACGACGATGAACCCTATTTTGTAATCTGGACTATGAAAAATGGCTAATGTTACTGGAAATATGAATTTGAATCTAAGTTTTGCTACCTTAAATGTAAGGGACATAAACGATAAAAACAAACGCCGATCTTTGTATCAATGGATAAAAAGTCATAATATTGATGATATTGTATTACAAGAAACTTACTGTACAGAAAATAGTGTATCAGACTTTGAACTAGATTGGAATGGGACAAGTTACCATTGTTTAACAAAATCATCTCATAGCTGTGGAGTTAGTATATTGTTTTCAAAGAACTTGTTGTCAATGATGTTGATATTCATCGCGATTTGCTTGGATGCAAAATTTTAATAAATTGTAAAATTCAAGGTCATCTCTTCTCTATAATATGTGCATACGCCCCTAATGGCCAAATATATAGAAAACAATTTATTGACGATTTAAAAAAATGGTGTTTAAAACACGTCCCACAAGACTCGACTATACTAGTAGGAGGTGATCTAAATACTGCTACAACAAAACACGACAGGACGTCCGGTATATTAGATCCAGTGGCACCTCCCTTCTAATACTCATAGAAAATCTTGAATTACAAGATATGTGGTCATATTTAAATAATACAACTACTGATAGATATACATGGGTTGACCCTGCCAACTCTATTCATGGAAGTAGAATAGACTACATATTGATTAGCAGACCATTTGCAAACTCTGTCAGAGAATGTACCATTTTGAACGCTCCTGTTCCTGACCACAAATGCATAAAAATCACCATAAGAATTAACGCCAAACCTTGCGGACCATACTATTGGAAACTTAATATTGATGTATAAAAAGAAAATGAATACATAGAGGCAATTGAAAACATTTTTGGAGAAACCGTAAATAATTATCAAAATATAATTTGCAAGCGAAGGGTATGGGACCTATTTAAAATCAAAGTCAAAGAATACATCATTTTATATTGTAAACAAAAAATATAAAAAATTAAATGTAATGTTTGAATATGAAAATAAGCTAATAGAAATAGATCTGAAACTAGCTAATTTAACATTTAACGAAAACATAGAGCTCCAGATGGAAAAAGAACAGGTTAAAACTAAACTAGATGAAATTTCACTCGAAAAGAAAACTCAACAAGAAAACTGCATACATTCCTTAAAAACGGCCAACGGGCAAACAATAAATCATAATAATGACATACTAGAGGAAACTGTAAACTTTTATTCCAATTTATACTCAAGTAAAAAGCCCTGTAAAAAATCAATAACGAATTTTATCAAAGACGTACACTTTTCACATACGTTGAATGAAAATGAAAGAGAAAGTTGCGAAGGCTCAATAACTACACAAGAATGTCTAAAAGTAATTAAAGAAATGAAACGGGATAAAGCTCCTGGACTTGATGGTTTACCCATAGATTTCTACGATACTTTTTGGCCTCTTTTTGGAAACTATCTTGTTGATGTGTTTAATGAAGCTTTTGAAACCGGCAAATTAACTGAATCACAAAAACGATCTGTGCTTTCCCTAATTTATAAAAAGGGTGATCATATTCTAATAAAAAAAATACTGCCCAATTAATTTAGCAACAACTGATTATAAGATTATTGCTTTTATTTTAGCCAACAGACTGAAACCTATTATGCCAAAAATAATTAATGAATCCCAAACAGGCTATGTCAAAGGCAGATAGATTGGTCAAAACATTAGAATGGTTCAAGATTTAATTTCTTATTTAAAGTCAAATAAACAAACAGGCATACTACTCTTATTAGACTTTGAAAAAGCTATCGATAGTATTGAGTGGGAATATATATGGCAAAGCCTCAAAAAGTTTAATTTTGGACCCGAATTCATCCGCTGGGTTAAAACACTATATAAAAATCCAATAGCAATAATAAAAACTAACGGTTGGTTATCACAAGAAATAAATTTGCAAAGGGGCATAAGACAAGGCTGTCCAATATTGTCGTTGATCTTCATTATTGCTACAGAATCACTTGCTCAGAAATTAAAAGAAAAACTGGGAGGAATAAAAATTACACGATCTGGAAAACATATCAATATACAAATTGCTCGATATGCTGACGATACTATCTTATTTTTAAGTAACTTTAAAGATGTATTATTAGCAATCGAACTATTATATAAATATGAATCTGTAGCCAGGCTGAAGGTAAACATTTCAAAAACAGAAGCTCTCAATTTTGCCGAAGATTTTGACACTGTTCAAGAAATTCACGGGATAAAATGTATAATCGCAGGAGAAACAAAATGTCTAGGTATCTACATAGGTCATAATATGGAAGCATGTAATGAAAAAGGCTGGATAGAGAAAATTCGACAAATTGATAAATTACTACAAATATGGAAGAAGAGAAATCTCACTACATTTGGTGAAATGACCATTTTGAAATGTCTAGCAATACCGAAAATTATACATATAGCACAAAATTGCGAATATAAAGATTCATATCTACAAGAATTAAAACGCCTTTTTTTCGGTTTTATCTGGCCCAAAAAAGACAGAATTAAACGAAATACGCTAATTGGACCAATTGAAAGAGGAGGTTTAAATATGATAGACATACACGCTTTTGTTAAAGCAATTAAGGCATCATGGTTTGTCAAAATAAATAATGCTAACAACTCCGAATGGAATTTTATATCAAAGCATATGATTCGTTTTTGCACAATAAAGAACATGTTTATATACATGCATTTTAAATGCTGTAACCTCCCATGCTTAGTAACATCGGATCTAACAGATTTTTACAAGCAAGTACTAAATGCCTTTTTTGCAAGTCGAGGTAAACTGCTGAGGAAACATCTTTTCAAAATGAAATTCTCTGGGGAAATAACAAATTTAAGGTAAAAAACACACACGGACATGAAGTACTATACTTCACAAGGTGGATAAATGCTGATATTATATTTGTGAAAGACCTGAAACAGTTAAACAATAATATATGTGAACAATTTATTTTTGGAAAGTTGGATATAAAAAACAATATCATATCTGAAGTTATGCAGATGAAGCATGTCTTCAAGCCATATAAACCCATTATGAGTATAATCGAGTTAAGTAATAATGGAGACGAAGACAACATTAGTCCAATATTAAACACTACAGTAAAACAATTTTATATAGATTTGAGAGATCTAACCTTTATACCACCAAGCATAAATAAATGGATACAACCAGAAATAGATATATATTTCTGATACAACTGATTGGTGATATTTCAGAAAAAGACGAAGAAAAATCTTTTATGGTTAAAATTAAAATGGCAGATAAAAAACTGTCCGAACACAATTACAAAATAATTACCAATATTTTACCATGTGGCTATATTGTATCAAAATGGGACAAATCAGTATCAGATAACTGTGTTTTATGTAAAGAAAAGCATGACCTAGTTCATTTGTTATTTACATGTGCATTTGCTAAAGAAGCATGGAAACAAATTTTCTAAAAAGTGCTATAGATTTGTCAGATATTGTATTTGGTCATAAATTATCTTGCAATGAAAACTACATCATCTCTTTTGTGACATTTTGTATATTTAAATTCTGGATTCTAGGAAACAAAAATAAAATTACTGTGGATATCCATAATTTCAAAATATTTTTAAAACATGAGTTACTTTATGAATCTGAAGTTCTAAAACAAACGAAAAATCAGAATACATTTAAAGAGCTATTATCATTAAGCATGTCCATTGTATATTATTGTGTGTATACATGTATTAATGTCTTTACCAATATATATATTTCTTATATGTACCGATAATAATATTTATTAATTGTATAATTGTATGTCATGATGTATATATACACTTATGTTTGTCTACTGCTTGAAATAAAAAAAAGAGAAAATAGACCACGTATACCCTGCTGCTGACTATTTTCCGTATCACTGCGCATTAACGTGCACTAAGTTTTCGAAAATAAGTGCATGCACTTATATTTGAGCATAAAAATGCGTTTTTCATTTCCTCAAATTATTTGAGATATTATTTATTTAATTCACTTAAGCCAAAACCAAAACTAAACTAACGTCAGTAATCACGGAATATTACCTGGAAGTTAACTTGTGGGCAATAGGTGATGACACTACCTGAGCTGTCATATCACACCCATTGTCCGTGCTTTTCAAAGATCATACCCATGCTTGATCGCTTTGAAGGCCTGACGTGTCGGCGCATATATATAATATTGAGCAATAATCTCCTAATATCTACCCGCTAATAAAATAAAAAAAACAATGTAGTTTGTGTTTACGATCAACATCAAAAATAATTTAAATATTATGGACAAATGCTTCTATAGGTCAATGGGCCGGGGGCACTGGTGCAAGGAAAAAAATGTTTCATACTCAATCACTCGTAATTATTCAATATTGTGGGGAACCTCCGTGACCGAGAAGTACACTGCTCGGCCTCAGACCGCCAGGCCACTAATTTCGAATGATTTGTCTGTAGGGCAGTGTCATCTCATTCATCTGACCATCATTAGGAGGTTCTCCTGGCCCATTTTAACCTATATGTGCACAAAGGTTGCTTAAAACCCCATTTATTTCATTTTCAATAGGTTAATACATATAAATATTATTCTCATCCGCAGTATATGTCTGAGTTACAAAGTGGTGCTCAGTAATTTTCGAATATGAGTGCATGCACGTAATATTTGAATACAAGTGAAACAGTCAATTTTAACTTATAAGTGTATGCATGTCTATGCGTAGGGATACGGTACCCCCAGCTGCTGACCATTTACGCCCTGATTCTGACCATTTACGCCCTGCTTCTAACCATTTACGCCCTGCTGCTGAACAATTACGCCCTGCTGCTGACCATTCACGACCTGCTGCTGACCATTCACGCCCCGCTGCTGACCATCTACGCTCTGTTGCTCACAATTTACGCCCTGCTGGTGACGATTTACTCGCGTAGGGATACGGTACCCCTAGCTGCTGAACATTTACACCCTCCTACTGTACATTCATGCCCTGCTGCTGACCATTGAAGCTGCTGACCATTGAAACCCTGCTGTCAATTTAGAAATTTATATCAAACTTACATATGATCTATTTTATTTTTAAACAGATGCGGAATTTGTAAGATGAAAAATAATACGTTGTCGATGCTAACTATTTTAACCGTGACGGTTATCATGGTGTGTGTAGTGAACAAACGGGATCAAGACGCGACGCTGGACCAAACAGTGAACTATTTGGAAAAATCAAGTGTAACACAAAATATCACAAGAATATATTTAAACACTTCTGATGATGTACACTCACAAATCCCTCACCAAGGAACATCTGATAAATCCACCAAAAATATTATCAGAGGACAAATGAAGAAAAACAGGGAAAGCAAAAATTGTTTTTATTCCGGCAACAATTTCAATGATATTCTTTATTCCGCGAAAAATAAGCTAATGACAAATGAAAAGACGAACAACTCAAATCTAATCATGGAGCCGCCAGTTGAAGAAGTGCCGCAGAGGATTTGTAGCAGCTTAAGTTATATATCCCCGGCAGGCCCTGTTACAGGTCTGGCGAGCTTCCCAGGATCTGGTAACACATGGATGAGACATCTGTTACAACAGTCAACAGGCAAGTACTTAATAGCTCTGAAAGTATTAAATAGATATGTTGATTGAAGACCTATAACACAGGTATTCAAATGAAGCAGGAGTAGCTAAATAAGCCATTTATGACAGTTGATCTCAGTATCATAATATATCTGGAGAGCATTCCCCTATCTGGGCGCACATATATTACAACAGACAACAGGAAACACCTTTCAGTACGGGGAACGACTCTCAATGGCAGATTCTAACATCAAAAGTCAATCCCCGCACTTAACCCTCACAGTGCGGGGATCGACTTTAGTCGTCAGAATCTGACGTCTACAGGGTTTTGGGTTTTGGGGGATGCTCTATTGAAATATTCACACTAGAAAGCTGGATATTTGTTACTTTTAGAGTTATTGGATCGACTTTAGTCGTCAGAATCTGACGTCTACAGACGTCAGATTCTGACGACTAAAGTCGATCCCTCGCACTGTAAGAGTAAAATTATTTATAATGACCGTAGACCCCATAACATAGGTATTCAAATGAATCGGAAAGAGCTGACTAAGACATTTATGATAATTTCAAATTGAAAAAAAACTCTTTGGTCTCCATGATTTATACAGAAAAATTCAACGCTTTAAGGTTACATAAAAAAAACTCTTTGGTCTCCATGATTTATACGGAAAAATTCAACGCTTTAAGGGTTACATCAATTATTTGAAAAATAAAAATCCTAGAATAACAAAGCAATGTATTTTCTTTTGTTCCCCAGGTTACTATACCGGTGCTTATAATATTGACCATCAATTACAGAAGAATGGTTTTCCAGGAGAAGGAATCACTACGGGAGAAGTTGTAGCCAGTAAAACTCACTATTACGGCTCCGACTGCTCCCCCAAATTTGATACTGTCATACTGTTAATGCGGCATCCTGTAGGCACCATACTGGCAGATTTCAACAGGCAAGCCGCTGCTGAGGGCCCAAATAGACACATAGGAAAAGCTGACCCGGCATTATTCAACACTAAAGGTACACTTTTCACAGATGATTTCGTGATGGGAACTCTCCCAGTTTCAGTGATTGTTGTCACACAAATAGCTCTTACCAGGTGCATAAACAGTCTATTGTCTAATAATACATCGCTATCAGGAAATTGGAACGAGTATCGTTAAACATAGAACAACCATGGTAAATAGGTTACATTCTAATTCGTTATCGCCTCCACAAATAATCTCGTCACAATGGCAGGGACTGTATTGTTTGTTGTTTAATAATATATAACCAACAAACAAGACAGCCGTTGCCGCACCAGAAACATTTTGGAATATTTATTTACATGACTATATATTTTTTATTATACTATGCACTGTAGTGCTAGTACTGTTCTTTTTATTGTTAATACATCATAATTATATCTACATGTTTGTGTATCTCTGGTGCCTGTATTAGTCCACTTAAACCAAGCTGGTGTATTTTTTAATGCACTTGAAACATGCGTTTCGGCCATGCACCTAAAATTGTTAGTGCACTTTACTTAAATATTATTACACTGGTTGAAAACTTGTAAGTGCACGTATGGTTTTAGTCTGAAATGAATTTCAAATGATAATCTGAAACAGATCACACTTCATGTTGTAGCGTGGCCTAAGGCGGTGAAACGTCACACGCAAAGCTGGGAGGCATTTCACACATACTGGTTGGGAGAATATTCCGGTGATCTAATCGTCGTCCACTATGAGAATCTGGTGCAGAATATTGTCGTCCAGCTGAGGCGTATAGCAGAGTTTTTAAGTGTACCTGTCACTGACACAGTGATGAACTGTACAGCAGAGTCCTCTAGTGGCAGACACCATAGGCTCCACACAAAGCACGAAGACGGGCAGAATAAGTTCACTCCTAAAATGTTACGGGAAATCAAAAAGGCGTTTGTTCATTTGAAAAATATAACAGATGAAGAATTTCCAGACATCTATTATAAACTCTGATAAATAACTGATAAATAATAAATCGTGTCTGCCCATTTTAGAAAAATAAATGATAATCCTAATATGCATGCTAAAATAAATGATAATCCTAATATGTATGCTAAATATAATTAAAAAAAACTATAAGTGGTACTTAATTTGACAGTGGTGCAGAGAAGGGCTTAATCTACCTGTTTAATCAAGTTCTAATATTGAACAATGTACACAATTTTCGATATGTGACTATATACATACGTCGGCGGACATCATGGACGCAACTTTTATTCATCTGCTGTTGACACAAAATATATTTCAAATTCAAACAGCTCGGCCGTTCGCAGGCGCTCTAAACAGTCAACAATAAGGCATCAGCAATAGGCTTGATTAAAAAGATACGTCTTGACAGATTGTTTGAAAGTAGAAGTGGGGGGACAGTTTTTTATAGATATTGGCAGTTCATTGCATAGCCTGGGAGCAGCACAGGAGAATGCTCTGTCTCCGTGTTTCGTGTGTGTTGTTGGCACAGTCGACAGAGACGTATTGGTAGATCTTAGTGTTCTTGGTGGAGTATAAGGAGTCAGCATTTCATGAGATGAGGAGTGATATGGACACTGCGTATACACTTTACAACTAGTCTTGCGGCAGCATTCTGCGCTTTCTGAAATTTATCCAATAGAAGCCTTCGGAAATGCCATAGAGTGAAATCCTCACATGTTTCGATCTGAAGCAGCATGTTAATTTTCCAACTCATGTTCATGGTCATTGGCTAGATCTGCTAATCACCAAACGCATTTCTAATTGTATCAAATCAGTTTTTTCGGCAGCAGGTATCTCGGACCATCTTGCGGTCATATCAAAAATTGACTGTTGTAAGACGAAATGGAACAAAGAAAAAATAACGTTTCGTAAAATAAACAAAATTGATTATGAATCGTTTCATTCAGATATTCTCAGTTCGGATCTAATAAAGAAACCAGAGAAAGATCTCTCGGCACTATGATTCTGTTCTTAGCTCTATTTTAGACAAACACGCTCCTGTAAGTACAAAGACTCTGCCCAAAAAACCACCAACTCCATGGATGACTCCGGAAATAATGAAGGCTAAAACCCTTCGCCACAATCTCGAACGAACATGGCGCAGATCTCGTTACAAACAGCAATGCCACCTGTGTAATAGAATGATGACAAAAGCTAAATCGAAATATTCAGCTGATGTTATTGCAGAAAATTCGGACAATCCCCGTCGCCTTTGGAATTCAATAAATAACATTCTGCATAGAATTCCACCTCCTGCTCTGCCAGAATTCACATCAGTAAAATCACTTTGTGATCATTTCTCTAGGTATTTTGTGGATACAATTGAAACTATCCATTCCAAATTTCCAGATAAAGTACAGAATATTCCACAAGTGCAAAAACCAGAAATTAGATCCAAAATGAACGTTTCTGAACGTGCGTCAGAAGATGAAATTAGAAAACTTATTTTGAGCTCATCGTCAAAGTCATGTGATCCTGATCCCATTTCTACAAGCATGTTGAAAAATTGTCTTGACATAATAATAACTCCCATCACTGACATAATTAACATTTCAATGGAAACTAGTACATTTCTTCAAAATTTTATAGAAGCTCATGTAAGACCACTACT
Source organism: Flabesymbios commensalis (assembly GCA_964017125.1). Taxonomy (NCBI): domain Eukaryota; kingdom Metazoa; phylum Annelida; class Polychaeta; order Terebellida; family Flabelligeridae; genus Flabesymbios; species Flabesymbios commensalis. The sequence continues at coordinate 75,152,042 of OZ024909.1, read as the reverse complement.
GAAAAAAACATCTCTTCCTAAAAACGAGCTGGAAAATTACAGGCCTGTATCCAACTTAAGTTTCATTTCAAAAATCTTACAAAAGATAGTAGCCAATAGGCTGCAAGCTCATATAAAAAATAACCATCTATGTAATCCATTACAATCGGCCTACAGGAAACATCATTCTACAGAATCGGCTCTACTGAAGGTACATAACGATATCATTATTAGTATGGACAAGGGTGAAGTTACGGCTCTAACCTTGCTTGACTTGTCGGCCGCTTTTGACACCATTGACCATGCTACATTAACAGATAGACTTTCTGATTGGTATGGAATATCTGGCCAGGCGCGAATTTGGTTTTCTTCTTATTTGCAAAATAGGCACCAGTCACCAATTAAGGACACTTTTTCAGATCAAGTCACACTCTCATATGGAGTTCCACAGGGCTCTGTGCTAGGTCCAGTGCTTTTTACTTTATACACTACAGCACTCAGCGCTATTATCTCTAATTTTGACATAAACCACCATCTTTATGCCAATGAAATACAAATTTACATGTCCCTATTAGTTTCAATCGCTAAGGAATCTCTTGAGAAGTTGCAAAATTGTTTGATGGGTGTGTCGACCTGGATGACAGGATCTAAGCTGAAGCTTAATCCTAGCAAGACAGAATTTCTTCTTATTGGGACCAAACCTCAGCGAGAAAAATTATTGAATAATTTCCCAGGCTTACTTCTAGGTCAAGAAACAAATCCATCTACATCAGCTAAAAATCTTGGGTGTACTATTCGACAGTAGCCTGAATTTCCGAAAACACATATCCCAAACATGTACGACATGCTTCTATCATATCCGTGACCTGCGTCGAATTCGAAAAAGTCTGTCCTTAGATCTTGCCAAGCAAATTGTAGTGGCACTCGTCAGTAGTAAGTTAAATTATTGTAGCTCACTTTTTCACAATATGTCAGAAAAAGGATATCGCTAGATTACAACGCGTTCAAAACTGCCTTGCAAGAGTGGTAACCAACGCCCCACGATTTAGTCATTCCGTTCCAATTCTAAAGAGATTACATTGGCTTCCTGTCAAGTTTCGCATTCATTTTAAAATATGTGCGATAACTTTTCGAACCCTAAAAGAAAACCAACCTGCATATCTGGCTGATTTACTTGTGCGGCCGAAATGCTCAAAATATCTACGCCCCACTAATTCGAATAGATTTGTTGTTCCTCGTATAAAGACTAAGACTGCGTCAAGAGCTTTCTCTATATCTGGTCCAGCCTTATGGAACGCCCTGCCTGTGCCAAAACAATCTTAACATTCCAGAAAAAACTTAAATCTCACCTATTTGACCTGGCTTTTCCACCCTAGTCCCTCAGCAGCCCGGCTCCCTGTTGACGAACCTGCTTTGGCTACGATTATGACACATGATCACGCTAAAGATTTGTGCGCCTCTGAGCTCGGTCCGCTGAGGATATAGGCGCTATAGAAGTTTTAGATTGATTGATTGATTGATAGGGGGAAATGTTACCATAGTCAAGGCGAGGCATCACCAGAGAACAAACGAGCCTCAGTGTCGCCTCTTTTGTGAAACTGGATCTGACTGATCTAATGTTTCTGAGCTGGAACCATGCTGCTTGACACATCTTAGTGACCTGTGTAGTCATATCCATATGATGATCAAACATTACGTGATGTTACAGGCACATTTAGATGTTGATCTCCCACTTGCACACTGGACAGTGGTACCTTATTGTGATGAAGAAAATATGGTGGTGCTATGATAACTAATTCTGTTTTATCATCATTTAACTTTAACATGAACATCACCATCCATGCTTTTATCTCAGCTATGCACTTCTCGATTCGACGTTGAGCTTCCAAGAGATCTACTGCATCACCAGCCTTAAAGGATACATACAGTTGAGTGTTATCAGCATAGAGATGAGATATTGGACACCATGACGACGACATATCTCACCAGGGGGATGGCATAGATCGTGAATCGTGACCCTTGTGGAACACCGAATCTTATTGATGACGAAGCTGAGCTGCTTCCATGAAGGTAAACCTTTTGAGATCTATCTTCCAAGTAAGATTTGAACCAAGACTGAGCTGTACCTGAAATACCACACCGCTTCAATCTCTCCAACAAGAAATTATGGTCAAAGGTGTCAAAAGCTGCAGAGAGATCAAGTAACACCAAGACTGTCGCCTTACTGTCATCCATAGCTCTCAAAATGTCATTTTGAACACGTGTTAATGCCGTTTCAGTGCTATATCGTTTCCGATATGCTGACTGATGCTTCTCATAAAGCTGGTGTTGTGAAAGATGATCATGCAGTTGTTTTGCTACCATTCTCTCAAGTAATTTTGAAACAAATGTTAGATTAGACACAGGACGATAATTTTCCAATGATTCCGCATCGAGTGAGGCCTTCTTTAGCAATGGTGTTATTATTGCTGATTTTTGTGAAAAAGGAAATTTTCCAGTGGTTAGAGATAAATTGACTATTCGTGTGATAACAGGTGATAAAATATCAACATTTGTTTTTAACAATTGCGTTGGAAGTGGGTGTAGCACACATGATGTTGTGGGGCAGCACATGGTGGTTTTGCAAATTTCTTCAACTGTTACAGGACAGAAAGTATCAAAGCTGATCAAGTTTGGTGTATTCACACTAGGTGGTTCATAATCATAATCATCTTCTTTTTGTTTCTCAAGTATCACTGTACGGATGTTAGTAATTTTATCCGAGAAATAATTTGCAAATCTGTTTGAGAGATCTTCAGCTGATGTGAAAGAGTTTAGGCTCTGATTTATGCTTGAGAAGGTGATCCATAACTCGGAAGAGAGATTTTGGGTCAGAACATTCAATAATGGCATCTTGATAATATTTCGCTTTCGCTTTAGCTATTAACTTCTTCATTTTGCGGCGATGGTATTTGAAAAGGTCTCTATGAATAGTCAACCCAGTGTGATTCCATCTTATAAACACCCGGGCATTTATAAACGGTCGGCCAATATGACTGGTTAACTGTACATTTTATTCCATAAAATCAGCTGTTTTCTCTTTATTATACCAGATTTGGTATAATGTATAAATTGACACAACACATCCCTACTTAGTAATGACTTGAGAAGCAGAATCTGTGAAATACGATGCTTTAATTGGTAAAAATCGCGAAAAATAGATTTTCTGACCACTGACCACCACCTCCTTAAAGTGTCATTGCTAAGAAATATATAAGTTGGTCTGCTAATACCATCAGGTGTTGGATATAGTGATGGTCAATTGTATGCGGCATTTGTATGTTCTATGTGGCATCTTTTTTGTACACACAATTTAGTACACAAAACCTATATACAATCCAGGTGCGCTGTCATTTATCCCACTTCCTAGGTAACTTATGCGGAAATTTACCTTACAAAAACGACTAAAATGTAGATTATTATATACTTAACTAAACTGCGTCTTCATATTGCCAATTCATATGAAGTTATGCACTGTAATTCGTCATTTTATGGCGCTGGTTCCTTTGCTACTCTGCCGTGAAAAGCCAAAAGGCTTACTCTGCTTTCTTAATAAGTAAGCTGATACTGCCTTTTGGCCTTGCACGGCAGTATACAAGTGAACGAGGCCGACAATTTATAAACGCTCGGAAGTGCGCTGCGAGTGCCTATAAACGCACGGTCGTTTTTAAATGGGCGGCCATTTAAAAACGGCTGGACCCGTACCTGTTTATCAGCTCAGCCCAACTGTAGCCAGATCTGATCTGAGCAGATACAAAATGGCTAAGGTGTGATATCAAGGGAAACATGCATAGCGACTAATAATAATATATTTATTTTGTATGCAGGGTATATGTACATGCAAATGAGCAATAACATTTATGGTGTGATTATGTGAATAAACATAGAAATATCACTCGGTACAGAGAAGATCAATCCCAGATATACTATTCTCTCGTGGTAAGTGTAAAAAACAATTCATAGAGATTACAATGGTTGGTAAAGGTTAGTGGCTTAAAATCTTTCTCCGCATATTTGCTTTATAAAATCATTGTGCTACTGGATTGTTTGTTTCTAGTTTTCGTTTATTTGAAGCTGGACTTAAAATCCATTTTTAAGCAAATTTCAGATTCAATAAAATACCAATAGTAGCCTATGTGTAACATATCTTGAGGTAGATGCTCAGCTAATAGAATTTGAATCATTTACATATCAATTTGAAAATTTATTGTATTTATCAATCAACCAAGTTTATAATTCGTCCCCTCAGAATCGGATAGGGCTCAATTGTTCCTGTATGATAAAAAAATGCCTTTTTGTATTAAAACTAGTTAAGTTGATTGAGCAGGTTTTATTAAAAACACAAACAACATTGATCACTTGATCAGTTTATGTTTTGATTATTTTCTCTCTTTTGTGAACATTAGAACCAGGCTTAAATGATTGAGCAAGTTATGATGAAAACACAAACAACATTTAGCAGGTTTTATCTGCTTGATGTATTTATCTTGATACTTGATCACCAACATGTTCTGCTCGAATCATCTGATCTCCCGCGAGCCTTAAAACCTGCTTAAGTTGATTCCTAATACAAAAGTCACTTTTGTCATTCTGCTTTGAGCCCCTTCTGATTCCGCGGGGACTATATCAAGTGAACACATCCTTTTTGTCATAGATTGTACCAAATTTAAAATATGCCACATGTCACTTTCTGAATCGGAAGGGACTATATATAGAACTAGTAACCATGAACAACAGGTGTGAGACTATGACGTATTTTATACAGTTTCATCAAGAGAACATATAGTTTACCAAATTTAAACTAAGTCTTGTGTCACATTCTTAACCGTTTGAGATATTCCTCGTTTTATCAACAAATTAAATCACTGATATTAGAAATAAAATGTGTGTTTCAATATCAATATTTGCAAAGTGTCGGTAGCAAATTAAAAAAATATGCGTAATAATTGAGCATTTGAAATGCAGAAATTCACAACTTCAGGTAGGTTGAAATTTAAAAAAGTTAAACCATTGAGTTAAAAATTATAATAATGTATGTTATCATTAATCGGCGCATTGACCAGTTGTTGACGCCCCAAACTTCTATCGTGTGCTTCAGCGTGCGATTGATAAAGCTTTCTGTACTATCTCCATAGTATTATGTAGCCGCTGTTCGTCTTTACTCACTGCCGACTATTCTTCGTTACTACATTACAATAATAAAGGGTTTTGACAAGTTTTTTGGAAACATGTACAGAAAAAACACACACAAAATCCCAGCCATGTTGACAGACCCACTCAGCCACTCCTTAGTTTTTCTCATTTTTTTTAACTTGACAAGACCCCTAAGATAAAACACAGAAACGTTCTAGATGTGGCTGTCATATGTTATCAGTGGGTTCTGGTTATGCATGGTTCTAATCAGATATAAGCTCTCACTTTCAAAAAATATAAAGATACCCAACTGGTTCAGTTGTGTCTTACACTGTCATGGGAGTGCTCAGCATTATGTGTAGTATTTCAACTAGCACTTGGAACGATCACTCTATTTTACAAGAAGAGGTATCCATGTTAAAGACAAATACGTTTTACCACGTATAGCGTGATGGAATCAAATGATGGATGTGAGAATATTTAGACCTCTATAAAAATAGCTAATTGTCTCCTGCAGCTATGGCAGGTTAGTTTTCATTTATATAAAGTATCTAGTACTTTAGTTCTTATGCTATCACTAGTGATCGTCTAGTAATATATTCAAGATACATGTATCCTACATCAAAAACCAGTTCCATGGTAACATTATAACGTACAGAACCAGGCAGGAGGGCAATACAGTTTATGTTTCCATAAATATGATAAATTCAATGATGAAATGCCTCTCAGCATTCGCCACTTTTGGTGAAGGACAATGTCAATACTCAGCAATTCACGGAAAAATGATGTGAGTGTGAAAAATGCTGAGCTAAATGCTGAGATTTTAAATGTAACAACATTGACAATGGTATAGTCGTAGCACCTGATGCGAACTTGCCCATTCTGCTTTCAAAACTTTCTCATCTAACGACAATACTTAGCTGTGTAAACCTAGAGCTTGTTAAGCAATAAATAAAGCTCCTATCAAATAACAATTAACACCTATGCGATCGTAGTTGGGATTTGATGTATGTACACTGCAAAAAGTTCTCGTGCAAAGGTTTCTTGCTGCACCTGAATAATTATCACATTTAGTTTCATTGAGTGTGTATTAGGACCATGAGGAAGTATCTAAACGGGGAAATCGCTACAGAAATTCCAATGCTGCACAAAGATGTGATATATGTTAATGAGGGTGACTTTTCTAGCATTATGCAAAAAGATGGCATTAGTGTAATTCACACATATGCACTGTGCTGCTTCCAAATTAATGTTGATTGTATAAATTCAAAGTTCCTGGTAGATTGTGAATAGCTTCGAGCCACATGTCTTGGCATCATATAAGAATACATGCATACATCCATCAATAGCTGTTTCAACATGGGTGGTAATTGGGGAAAATGTTATCGTCGATAGCTTCTGTTGCAATTTGTGCGAGGTCATATCTTTTAATAACTGTCACAGGGATAGAACTTTATCTTTTAATAACTGTCACAGGGATAGAACTTAAGCATTTTTTTTACTAGTGAGCAGGACTATTAAAATTTTACTAGTCCGGTAGATGTTTTACTAGTCCTGAAATATGCATTTACATTACATATGTTACCTAAATGAAAAATTCTGAGTAAAAACTAATAAACAAGCTTGCATTATATAACATGTAGGAATAGATTCACTGATTGATTTACTAACTGCCACTGAAAACTATAGCCATGTCAGCTGCAAATGCACTCTCCCCTCTGCTCCCACTGCCAGCAAACCGGCGACATGGCTTACAGACCATCACTGCCTTCTCTTTGTCTTATCGAACCCATGTTTGCTCTCTATCTCATGCCTCTTTATACCCACGGGTTCTCTTCGTTTTATCGTAAATACGGCCCCTCTCTCTTGTCCTTAACCTTTTCACTACCGTACATGACGGAAATTTCCGTCGTCATTCGTCAATGAACTTAACCATAAAATGACACAAATTTTCGTCAAATATATACTACATTTATGTATTTTTCGTCATTTGAAGCTGGAAATTGCGTTAGCAATTCCAGCTTCAAATGACGAAAAATAGAGCTCGTACACCAGTATATCTGGATCCTGGCATGCACCCCGGCCTGGAAGTCAAAGGGTTAATCATATCTTCTCTATCACGCTTTTCTGGGCGTTTCGGGGCCGTAGAACCCGTCAAATAGCGAAGCATTCGTGATCTTGTTATAACCTTATTCCTTGGAATTGTTTTCTACGAAAAAGTAATTATTTGCCATGAGCAATGATTATGAAGCGTGTGAGTACACAACAGAAACTGGATCAGATAAGCCACTAAATAGATCAGTCAGTGAGCAGCTCATTCATTGCTAGGCTGTCAAACAGCGGGGATACTGATAAGGGGGGGGGGGGATGGGGTTAAAGTACATAGGAATAATTTTAATATGATGTTCAAAGAAAACAGGCGCAACAATAAACCTTTGACAATATTAGCGATGTTTATAAAATATCAAATTTAACTATCACCACATTATATCACCACATATATATATTGTACACTTAATTTGAAATAAAATGTGAAAGTCTTAGGACAACAAGGCAGGGTCAATTAGTGCTGGTTGAAGGCCAGCCTCGCAGACAAAGAATGAAGGTAAGGCCAGTCAGCTAGTTCGTGGTAGATACAGCTAAGTTAGAACATTCACTGACTAGTGTATTAAAACTGATATTTACCCATTATTGTTTTAAAATTGGGACAACGTCTCAGACGGTGGGCCAACATTAATTAGACCATCATTGGATGGACACGGCCATTCTTAAAGGGACTAGCCCAGGTGTAAAATCATAAAAAAATCGGTGATTTTATTTTGGCTTCTTAATATGACCATATGATGTAAACAGGTCCATAGACTATAACTGCAAAAGTTTTTAATTTTTGTACTGCGCATTCCCCAGTTAGGCTAGATATAGAGACGAACTTCCTGACTTCTAATTATTGACAACCATGTCAAAAATAAGAAATACGGGAATTTCGTCTCTATATCTAGCCTAACTGGTAAATGCGCAGCACAAAAATAAAAAAACTTTTGCAGTTCTAGTCTATGGACATGTTTACATCATATGGTCATATTAAGAAGCCAAAATAAAATCACCGATTTTTTTATGATTTTAGACCTGGGCTAGTCCCTTTAACACATAAATGTCGCTCATGTCAACCCCAGCTCTCTGAGGTCAGAATAGGACACGGCATGACGTTTTCTGTGTCGGCTGGCGATTATAACTGTTCCTTCCAGACAAATCCGTGACGACGGCCCGGAGCTGTGCCAGTGCTGGGCCACCTTCTCTTATATCGCCACAACACTTACACCTTACCTTTACAACCCCCAACATGCCTGTCTTGTCCCAGTAAACACAAGACCCAACGTTGATTTGATGTTGGTTCACCGTCTACGCCGCTGGCCCAACATCTAATCAACGTTGTACCGCAACAAACGCAAGCCGTCGACCTACTGAGACAACGGCCGCCGTAGTCTTAAAGGTGTAGTCAACTGTCAAAATTCGCGGGACAAGGGTCCCCCAGAAGGCAATAGTGCCCGTGGGTAAGCCAAGGCCCTATTCCATAATAATACTAAATATGTGTTTCATACCCAAAGCCTCATTAAGAGCAAGTTCTCAAGTCACAGCAAGTTCATATATACTTGAGCGACATCTATGAGTTAATAATTCAAAGCCCTTGTCTTTTGCCCCTACTTGGTCGCCTACTTGCAAACAAACTGACTATATTACTGCTGGGATTTGGAAACTGCTTGACCCCCAAGATTGTATTGTCACCCAGTAAACACAAAACATTTGTATGACTTTATGCAATGTTGGACCAACGTCGAAGACGTTGGGCCGACATTGCATAAATGTCATACAAATGTCTTGCGTTTGCTGGGCAGGAGGACTTTCTCTCAAACATTGTACATTTATCTAATGTTGGTTCAATGTTGGGCCAGCGTCGCAGACGTTGGCCTAACATTAAAACAGCATTGGATCAATGTCTCGTTTGAGTAGTATCTTGTAATCAGTTCAGTGGCTATATTAATGCCGTCAATCTGTACTCAATAGGCTACTGTTGGCCTACACTTGACCATCCCAGGCATGCGCGTTTTGAAGCTGAATGATTCTTTAAACCGGCGACATGGCTTACAGACCATCACTGCCTTCTCTTTGTCTTATCGAACCCAAGTTTGCTCTCTATCTCATGCCTCTTTATACCCACGGGTTCTCTTCGTTTTATCTTAAATACGGCCCCTCTCTCTTATCCTTAATCATATCTTCTCTATCACGCTTTTCTGGGCGTTTCGGGACCGTAGAACCCGTCAAATAGCGAAGCATTCGTGATCTTGTTATAACCTTATTCCTTGGAATTGTTTTCTACTAAAAAGTAATTATTTGCCATGAGCAATGATTATGAAGCGTGTGAGTACACAACAGAAACTGGATCAGATAAGCCACTAAATAGATCAGTCAGTGAGCAGCTCATTCATTGCTAGGCTGTCAAACAGCGGGGACACTGATAAGGAGGGGGGAGGGGGGCGATGGTGTTAAAGTACATAGGAATAATTTTAATATGATATTGAAAGAAAACAGGCGCAACAATAAACCTTTGACAATATTAGCGATGTTTATAAAATATCAAATTTAACTATCACCACATTATATCACCACATATATATATTGTACACTTAATTTGAAATAAAATGTGAAAGTCTATGGACAACAAGGCAGGGTCAATTAGTGCTGGTTGAAGGCCAGCCTCGCAGACAAAGAATGAAGGTAAGGCCAGTCAGCTAGTTCGTGGTAGATACAGCTAAGTTAGAACATTCACTCACTAGTGTTTTAAAACTGATATTTACCCATTATTGTTTTAAAATTGGGACAACGTCTCAGACGGTGGGCCAACATTAATTAGACCATCATTGGATGGACACGGCCATTCTCAACACATAGATGTCGCTCAGGTCAGCCCCCGCTCTCTGAGGTCAGAATAGGACACGGCATGACGTTTTCTGTGTCGGCTGGCGATTAGAACTGTTCCTTCCAGACAAATCCGTGACGACGGCCCGGAGCTGTGCCAGTGCTGGGCCACCTTTTCTTATATCGCCGCAACACTTACACCCTACCTTTACAACCCCCAACATGACAGTCTTGTCCCAGTAAACACAAGACCCAACGTTGATTTGATGTTGGTTTACCGTCTACGCCGCTGGCCCAACATCTAATCAACGTTGTACCGCAACAAACGCAAGCCGTCGACCTACTGAGACAACGGCCGCCGTAGTCTTAATACCGCTACTGCATGATCAATTACGTCTCCCCCTCTAGGATTAATGGAATCACTGAGGCGCAGTTTTTTACTAGACCGGCGGTACTAGCAAACATAAATGTTTACTAGTCCGCAGCTATTTTTACTAGTGTTCGGACTAGCGGACTACCCTTAACTTTGAACCTTGACTGTACTATAATTTAAAATACCAATGTGAAAATTTAAATAAAATAACTTGGATCTTCTTTAACCCTTTAACCCCTACAGCGCTGAATATTTTTTATAAAAACATAGAAACCAAAGGGTTTTTATCACTTTGCAATCATCATAAATGTCTTAGTCAGCTCTTTCTGATTCATTTGAATACCTATGTTATGGGTCTACGACCATTAGAAATATGTTTACTCTTACAGTGCGGGGATAGAATTTAGTCGTCAGAATCTGACGTCTACAGACGTCAGATTCTGACGACTAAAGTCTATCCCCACACTGTTAGGGTTAAGCCTGAATTGACAATTGTTATCTTAATCCACTACAAGCCGCGAATATGACCTTATGTCATAAAACGTTCAATATTAAATATTATAATACTCCACAATTGGTAAAATAACATAAGTCATGTAGGGCCTATCTGTATATACATTTTATTATATGTTTGCTCTTTGTGATTCATTTGAATGTTTATTTCATTGGTATACGTCATTATAAGGTGTTAATTCTTTTAGCCCAGAGACATCAGAATTTTTTACATCAGAATATGACGTCAAAAATCGATCATGGCTCTGAAATTGTTATACACAAACATATTGGAAAAAAAATAGCAATACCATATTTATGAATAATGTAGCAGTCTAAGCTGCCTGTCTGACATACTGGTATGAATGAGCTGGTATTCACCAAATATTTCACCGAGATCTTCACCATGTCATTGGCCGAGATGGCCATCTCAACAAATCACAACAAAGCTCGAGAACCGCTTTGTGAATACTGTCCCATATTTTAAAGGAATAAAATGTATCCTAATTCAAATCCTGGAGGTCTAATGTTGAGCACCCTATCTTTAAATCATAGAAGCTCCGCACAATCTGACAATACTGAATCTTTACGAGTGAGCTGGGAAAAAACATTTTATTTCTTCGAAACATGGTGACAAGGCTCCCTACAATCTCTAATATTTACGAGTGAGCGGCAAAGAAACATTTAAGCATAAGAGCTGAACGAAACATATATCAGCTTGACGGCTTAGCATTAGCCTGGTCATTACTATTAGCATCAAGATTGTTCAGCTGATCAGTCAAATCTTCACATTTATGTCCCGAGTGGTTAACAATAAAACAAAGCAAACACATAGCCACTTTACACACCACGCAGTATAACCGTAGAAATTCTTGAGAATGAGATGGGCAGCTTTTCATTGTCTTTAGTTGCGGGAGGACTTTGGGTGCCGGTGGAGGCTGTGGCATAAACAGAGGTGGTGATTTCGTGGTACATTTACATACATCTGTGTTTTTATGACACACTTGGCAGTACGAAGCCAGTGATATATTACTGATTTGTCCCGGCCGGGCTCTGAACGCCCGAGAGCTGTCCAAAAAAGGTTCACAGAAAATCTGCACCTGAAGAAAGAACATATTGACTGGTAGATTATGTAAACCATGGCGTGTATTAGTGTTTTGTTTACACGTAGGACATGTTATCTGACGCCGGCTCTGGTGCTGCTGATCTGAGTAATCCTGCAGACATTGATAACAGTATGTGTGCTGGCAATCTAACACTCGAGGATCTACAGTATCTGATTGACATAGTCTACACTTCAACATCTCCCCTACAGTAACCATGGAAGCCTTGTGCGACGTCATTGAGGAGGGTTTTGACGTCATAGAAGACGTGTGTGACGTCATGACAGTTTTTTGTGACAGATTTTTATGATATCTGCAAAAAACAAATAAAACACATTTTTTAGTGACAAAATGTGGTACAACTTATGCTTTATACATCTATTACAAAGTCTACAAAATAGTGTAAGCTTCTCTCCGTACCTGTTTATATCAAATTTGACTGACGACAGCTCCCAATTGTTAGTTGTTACCCACAAAACTGTTTTGTTTTGCTTACTTTATCTCTCAATTGCGTACACTGATGTTTGTATTAAACATGTTAAATGAACAGTATATGCAATAACATAAATATAATCATGGTAATACAAGGTAAGAATCTTACACACTAAGTAATGGTAGCTTAAATTCCCTACTGGCGTCCACCCCCTAGGTGGTCAACATTAGGAGTTCAAGCGACCCAGTGTGTTCCCAACTTGTGTTATAAGTGTCCTATACGTATTTCACAGTTTTTAGCATATTGTACTTGCAGCGATAAAATAGTTATGTATGCAGACAGTATGTGTACAGCACATTCCCATCTTCCCACGCAAGGCTCGGCTTCTCACGAGGTCGCAGACAGAATCTCGATCTGTGACCTCGGAAAAGCCGGGCCTTGCGTGGGAAGAAGCACATCCCATGAACAATGTTGAACCCTTCAACCGTGTTCGCTCATAGACATACACATTATCTCTCTCTCTGAATCAATAATCTTCCTTTATCATTTCAAATGCCTGAAGCTACGGAAAACTATGGGAGTCACTTCAGCTCATTACAATCCTCTTTTTTATCTTACACATTCCGTTTACCTATTTCAGACCGATGCATGCTGAGATTTGGTTGGATAATCTGTGATCTTCAGTGTGATATGTACGATCTTAGCATAACTGATTACTAAACGGAGTGGAACTCCAAATCTTATCTGATTGTGTCATTTTAATCGGTTCATTACCATGGTTACCAATTAACTGTGGCAGGTAGTCAGAAAGGAAATTTTTCAACGAGTAAGGTAAAACAAAAGTGATCTGGATCGTTACCAATTAACTGTGATAGGTAGTCAGACAGGAAAATTTCCAACGAGTAAAGTAACACCGAAGTGATCTGAATCATTTTGCTATATGCCAAGCGGGAAAGGGTCTACTATCTAAATGTTCTAATCCAATGTACTGTGAAAAGAGCGTACCCAGTTGAGCTCTCATCAGACATCATCATAATCGTGATAATAGATCAATGCTCCTGGCTTTGAAAAAAATTGGAGTCGGATAATATGAAGATTCTCACTCCAACCCTGATGCCCTCCGGATTTATTTTTCAGAGCAAGCTTTATAGGTGGCTTATAGTGATATGTAAAGGTACATTTCAAGATTTGAAACAATACATTTTTCACAAATGAAACACCGAAAAGTAACCTTTTTTTGGTACCGGGTATATATCATTGTCGTCAGAATAGACTGTTTTTTCGGAAGGTTGGAAAGCTTGTCGTCAGAGCGACATGACGACAGATCAGAAACACTGTAGATTCAAGGTGAGGTGGTTGATTTAGATGCAACTATTAGAATTTGTTGAAATGAGAGCTCCAAGGGAGCAGCTTACCACAGTTAAAATTGACAGAATGAGGAAGCGTCATCACACTATATAAGCTCTCCTCACCAAAAGCTTCTCTCGTTATCAAGCCACACCTGCTTCGGTTTCCTTGTCACTATCCATACATAGGTTCAGGTATACAGAACTGTGAGAAAATTCCCAACCTGCACCGTCTCCACTGACTAATATTGAAATACTTGCATGTAAACAAAAATTGTTCATTAGTTGTAAAAAAAAGCAAACTCCTTTTTTAGTGATTATGCGAAGTGTCTTAGGCTTCCGAAATCTACCCTTCCCTCCAGAATATATACTCCTTTTAAAAAAACAATAGGACTATGCAACACTGGCAGAATCTACCCCTCCCTCTCAGAAAATATACCCCTTTTCACAAATATATATGCGACTCCCTCAAGATCTACCCCTCCTAACCTATCCTAGATTGTGGGCATCCCAGAATCTAGCCTGGAGTAGATGCTAAAATATACCCCTGGAGCAGTTTATGGTGGCTTTCAGAATCTACCCCTCCCTCTTAGGATCTAACCGTTTTTTTGTAATGATTTGATTTTTTTTGAGACCTAGGTGTGCTGTCACGATTCCCTAAACACACTGACACAATGACATCGTAGGCCCATCCGCGTGCGCTGCATAATCAACGTGGCAAGGAGTAGAAAGTAAATATTTTTAATCGGTCAAACGAAACGACTCATCCACTTTATAGCAGCGTCGTAGTGATGTACTATAATATTTACATTGAGGCAGATCCAACTCCTGTGGACGTTGACCATGCTGCGCTTGCGGTTGGGCCCATAATTTGTACTCGTGACGACTCACCTACTTTAATGTCACGACGACTATGTTGGCCACAGTACTTGGTTAATTGGAATAATTATAGAAATCACGGGGAACAATCTCCTATTGTTCACCTTCAGCAGACGATGCGGAGCAGAATATCATTACGGAGAGAGTAGGGTATAATCTGTAGCTGCAGATATATCGTTATAGTATCCATCTATTATTATAGGTCGGATCCGCGCCTGTTATTAAACCAACACACATGCCATTGCCACAGCATTGGGTCAACATCGAGTCAACATTCCCTGTGTGATGCCGTGATGGGTGTCATTAAATGGTGGGTACAGTGGTGCAAAGTAGGCCCTATCTATAGAGAAGGGTCTAATTCCTTCTTAATTTTATGCTGCTCTCACACATAGGCGAATATGCTAGCGAATATGAATCTTTGAAATTCGCAGTAAATTCGCCCAAAAATTGTGAAAAGTCTAGATAGCGACTATTTTCACCTCGGACATCCCTCGACCTCTCCTTACGAAGATATTGCAAATGCACTGCGAATGCTTACCAACGCTCCCCAATGCCTTACGAATTGCTAACAGTCGTTGCGAATGGTGCAAAATGGGACTAGGAATAATATCAAATAAATGCTGCGACTGCCTTGCGACTGCCTTTAAAACGAACGTTGCAAATGCTTCCGATTGCCTTACCAACGTTACCAAAGCCTTCAAAGGCTTGCGAATTCTTACGAAAAGTGACGGCGAATGAAATCATTCGCAACATTCGCTAAAATTTCGGGGACGCTTCCTAGCCCCAGCGTGACTGTACTGGCAAGTGCTTGACCGAGGACTGAAATCTTAGCTAGACGCTTCCTAAATAAGTCGATATTCGTAAGCAGGTGGAGAATGACTTACGAACGTCCCGAATTTGTTACCAACGCTTACATTTACAAACACTCGGCGATTGCGGCGAATTTTGAGAGAATGTCAAATATTTTCCTTCGTAAGCACACTCGCTATAATTTTAATAGCATACTATTCGCTATTAGACGGGGTAACTGTCTGACACTTGTAACCGGCGACCCCGGCCGGCGACCTCGTCAGCTAATTCGGTATGTGTGAGAGCAGCATCAGACACCATGGCATAATTAATGGCCATGTTTAAAAAACATGACAAAATGATTACAAATATTAGGCTATAGATTGATTTAACATACAAACCATACGTCTCTTGCTATAATGTGTTTGTTCTCTGCAAGGAGATAACAGGCCTATCAACAAATATTAAAGAGTGTATTGAGGAGGCTGTATGAATTTGTGTATGAATTGCGTACACTTCATAGCGTGTACACTCTCATTTGACGGATCATGTGTATTGACGGCCTCGCTCCCATGACAAGGGTCTACACGTCTGGGCATTTTGCCACTGTCGCAAATATTGATTGATATAGGCCTATGCTTGTGGTGCTGTGCGGATTATCTATGGACGAACAAGTACGCCCCTAAAACATTCTTGATTAGGCCTATAGATCCTCGCCCCTAAAAAAATACGATGACCATAGACCCATAACATAGGCCTGTGTCTTCAAATGAAGCGGGAATAGCTAACTAAGACCAGAAATGCACAAGACAGATTTATTTTGTGCATTTCTGCTAAGACACTTATGATGAATTCTATGATGTGTTAATCCAACAACATTAGACATATAATTAACGTTCCGTGTTGGCTGTGTATGTTGGACTAGATCTAAATATTAAACCAAAATTAAACAAACATTAGGCCTATTATTCTTTTGAGACGGCTCCACTGGAAATCGATCAATTGCGTCAGCCACCTAGTGACTGATGGCTAAGCACACAAGAGCCACCTAGTGACCGATTGCGCACCGTCACAATAACAATTGTACGTGTTGAGATGACCACCACTCGTGGTATTGAAGAGATGATTGTTGATACTGATCAATGAAACCGGCAATAGGCATACATCTTGAAAATAAGTGGAATTTTTGTCATGACCCTCTCGATTTTATGTGGTAATAGCTTTACTTGAGAGATATTACTTAACACAAAATAATATAAATAGTCCTAAGGCTAACTGTTTTTTTAGGCCTATATCATCTCATATCTAGGCGAACTTTGACTTTCAATTATATAATTTGCCAAGTATTGTATGTAAAGATAGGGGCGGGCCGGGTTGTACAAAGTTGTGAATTCATATTAAGACTGATACCGTTAGAAATGAACTGATTTAATTGAATACTCAAGTACAATCATGTCAAATACAATCTAAATGTGTCCTTATTGTCATGGTTTATACTTATACCGGCGGTCCGAGGTCGAGCACGCTACATCTAGGTCACGGAGGCTCCCCACAATATTGAATTTTTACGAGTGAGCGGGAAAGAAACATTTTGTCTCTTTGAAACTTGAATGCCATAGCGGGGTTCGCACCCGCGATTTCTGACATTCCAAGCAGACAGCTTTAACCACTGCACCAGGGCCCCCGATTTCACATCTCAAAGTTAAAAAAAATCTGATATTAAGAAATACACAAGTAGAATTTCGGAAATGAAAGCTGAGAACAAACTTATTGTGATTGAATATACTTTTTTAACGAATATATTATGTTCAAAATATGCCAGTTGGTGCAATGCTAGAGCACACTCCAGACTCTGACATCAAAATCAACTCCTGTACTGAAATTGTTCTAATCTGTATATAGTGGTGATAGAACAACATGAATAATGTTCAAACGAGGCAGAGAACAATTTAAGACCTGATAATCACAATAATTCATTGATTGACTAGTGCCTTTATCAAGTTTGTAAGTTTTGTGAAATATTTCAGAACTTAAAATGAAGAAAGTCAATTAAAGTAATAAAGCTGGTTAACTAGGACACGTCGCTAGAATTTTCGTAAATGGGTCTCTATATTTTTTACAAGCAAAACTACTGATAATTGTCAGATAATTTATAATAATTTTATAGATAATTTACGATAAAACCGCTAAATTAAATTATTTATATTTTCATCCACTTGAAGTTGTGTCTCGCTACGGCGACCCACAACTTCAAGTGAATAAAAATTATTTTTAGACTAAGCATTTGCAATTCTTGCTGTTTAAACATTAATTTTCTTTCCAATAATAAAACGGATTAAAAACGACTAGAGTCGCGCTTAGCGCGTCAAGAGTTAAAGTATCCACGCGATGTGTGTGTCTATGTGATCGTTTTATCTGCGCCTAGTTTGCATTTTACTTTTTTATATATGCAACTTCGCCATATTATGTTATTTGAGCGAAAATTATACTAGCTTATTCAGTATCTTTAGGCGTACATTCATAATTTGCCTTCTTGAGGTCTCACCACCTTAAAGGTATGGTCAACTGTCAAAATTCGCGGGACAAAGGTCCCCCAGAATGCAATAGTGCCAGTGGGTAGGCCTAGGCCCTATTCCATAATAATGCTAAATATGCGTCTCATACCCAAAGCCTCATTAAGAGCAAGCTCTTAAATCACAGCAACTTCATATATACTTGAGCGACATCTATGAGTTAATAATTCAAAGCCATTAGCCCTGTCCCCTACTTGGTCACTGGGTTGCAAACAAACTGACTGTATTACTGCGGGGATGTCGAAACTGGTTAACCCAAAGCTTATATTGACACCCAGTGAACACAAAACATTTGTATGATTTTATACAATGTTGGACCGAGGTCGAAGACGTTGGGCCGACGTTGTATAAATGTTATACAATGTGTTGTGTTAGCTGGGCAGGTGGACTGTCTCTCAAACATAGTACATTTGTCCAATGTTGGCTCAATGCTGGACCAGCGTCGCAGACGTTGGACCAACATTAAAACAGCACTGGGTCAATGTATCGTTTAAGTAGTATCTTGTAATCAGTTTAGTTGATGATATTAATGCCGTCGCCCTGTACAGTAGGTTACTGTATGCCTACAGCCCTGTACTCTATATATACTACTGTGGGCCTACACGTGACGGTCCCACCATGCCCGTTTTGTAGCTGTATGAATTTTTAAATAAGCCGAAATCCAAGGGTGTGTACACTAATGATGGGGTTGTGAGACCTTTAATCATATTTGTCTATCAGGGTTTACAACTTATTAAGAAATGCCATATATATATATACATCTCTACACTCCTTCAGCAATGTCATCTATCCATGCTTGAGCTGTGTGAGAGAGCTGTCATTCAGTCTAATATATCTCGCGTTGTAAGCATTATTTGTAATCTAGTTTTTTGAGAACTATAGACTACATTCTACTCCACCATGCAAAAATTATTAAGTATGTATCTAATTTTATAGAAATATCGAAACTATAGTCTATATTAAAGCGGTTCCTTGGGATGACATCAATTTTCGATGTACTGACCCAATGGTGGTTCAAAGTTGGTCCACCGTCTGCGACGCTGGACCAACATTGAAACACCATAGGGTTAACTACTTGTGTGCACTGGGATATCTCTTCCCCGATGGATACCTCGTCTAAAGACCTTATGGAGGCCCAGTGCCGGCCACCGTCTACAGAGCTGTGCCAACTTTGAGCCTCCATCATTCAATGTGACCTGTTTGCTGACCCATGACAGAGTTCTGCGAGTGGAATGTTGATAAAGCATCACCCATTACCGTGTTGTAAATATTCGCCCACTGCTGATGTACAGTGGATTGGAATAGAATAGAATAGAATAGAATAGAATAGAATAGAATAGAATAGAATAGAATAGAATAGAAGAGTGCCTACTCACTACGAGTTAACCTCGTTATCCTTTATAAAGCCTTTGTCTAGTCGGATGCCTGTTTATATATACTCACCAGGTGGCGTGTATCATTAATATCTCTGATATACCCTCAACCCTTTAATAGTTCACAGTGAACCACCACTTTAAATAATTTTCAAATTTTCAAAAGTGAGTCTGTTAGAAGTAATAACATTTATACAACGTCGACCCAACGTCTTCGACGTTGGTCCAACATTGTATAAATGTTATACAAATAGTTTGCGTTTACTGTCGAGAGCCCGTTACATTACCTGTGTTGATTTAGTGTCTCTGTGCCATCTCACACCACCTGATAGTTTTTATTGGTCTAAACATATTCATTGGTCGTTATTACACCTGATAGTAGAGATAAACAGGTTCTACAGTGAAATCTACCTGTGCTGTCAGGATGGGGCTATCACACATGATATTTTGCATTACTTGCGAACACCAGACATCGGCCCAATATCAAATCAATGTTGTACCAGCGTCGTAGACGGTAGAACAACATTGATCTGATATTGGGCAGTGACTCTTGTTCTCTGTCTGGTTTATGACATCGCTTTGCTGTGGTCTAGACATGCGTAACAACTGAACTTCACCTAACTACAGATCTTGACCTTGAATGCAAAGTATGCTAATTGAAGTATGTGATCAGCTCCAGTAAAGTCCATTCTCTAATTAACATTTTAGCCGCTATGGTTTCACTTGCAGGATTAATGCAAAAAATTGCAATAATTACGTTGTATATGACCAGCAGTTCTTATTGCGCATTATTTATAAATCAATATTATAAGAGCCCTTGATATGATATCAAAAATGAGTGAGTGAGTGAGTGAGTGAGTGAGTGAGTGAGTGAGTGAGTGAGTGAGTGAGTGAGTGAGTGAGTGAGTGAGTGAGTGAGTGAGTGAGTGAGTGAGTGAGTGAGTGTGTGTGTGGGTGGGTGAGTGAGTGAGTGAGTGAGTGAGTGAGTGAGTGAGTGAGTGAGTGAGTGAGTGAGTGAGTGAGTGAGTGAGTGAGTGAGTGAGTGAGTGAGTGAGTGAGTGAGTGAGTGAGTGAGTGAGTGAGTGAGTGAGTGAGTGAGTGAGTGAGTGAGTGAGTGAGTGAGTGAGTGAGTGAGTGAGATACCATACTTTTATCACCCCATAGCAGTTGATTAATCACGTTGTCATCATGGGTGGTTACACACAAAAGTGGTTGGTGTATTGGAGTATAACCTGTATCTTGTTAGACTTCGGTGAAAACATCCACCAGACAAAGTATGCATAGTTTCATTTGAACTTCCATCAGACGGATTGAAAAACTACGGTATTTATATATCAATTATGTTATACTGATAATCCGGTAGAGAGCTAATACACAATGCAAAAGAGAATGGGTAAATGACAGCTAAGATGAAGATAATTTAGGAAATAATAATGTCGAGCAATGCATGTACAAACAGTGCAAAAGTTTACTGCGTGATTGCGCTAAAATGTTTCTACATCGTTTGGTTTTGGGTATTTATGACTCTTTCAAGGCTAGACCAAATCACGAACTGTTGATGGCTGCAGCATATTTCAGTAAAAAAAATCTTACTGTTTGTGGGCTGTTCTGGTGCATTCTCAAGAGAAACTAATATGTAAATGTACATTTCCAAATTATATCTTCCGATTATCCACTACGAAAAGTACGCATATTATCATCACTCTAGCCCTTCGCTGATGAGTACATTGTCATTGAGATTGTATTCCCCATATCTAGTCCAGTTGTCAAATGGCATTTTTTTACTCAAGCGTGTTTCGCGGTATGGACGATGTTTTATGATTGATTCTGGTTCTAAGGGATGTCCTGAGCAGGAATCAGCCGGGGGCCACTTTGGAACCCTTGGGCGGAATTATTTAAGGGCAAAAACAAAATGGCCGCCAAATATTTCAAGGTCAAATATGATTTTTCAACAAATGAAGCCAGGAGCAAGTGTAATACCTCATTTTCATGTGATTTTGACCGGGCAATTCATTTCTTGTATTATTTGCATGATTCAAGGTCATCTTCAAGGTCAAAAGGTCAAATATCAAGGTCAATTAAGCAAAATTACTGTTTTTAACAAATAAAGCTAGGAACATGTGTAATACCTCATGCAATTCCATATCTGATATTATTTTGATTATTCAAGGTCATCTTCAAGGTCAAAGGGGTCAATTTCAAGGTGAAGTAAGAGGAAATATCATTTTTAACAAATAAAGCTAGGAATGTGTGTAATACCTCTTTTTATGGGATTTTGATTGACAAATCCAATTATAGTATTATTTGAGTGATTAAAGGTTATCTTCAAGATCAATTTCAATTCAAGGTCATCAAAATTCAATTAACAAACATAAATAGCAAAAAGTGTTGTACGTCTTTTTAGTGTAATATTGACAAATAATCCATTTCTGCTACTATTTTTATAATTAAAGGTCATTTTCAAGGTCAGTGTGTCAATTTCAAAGTCAGGTAAGCGAAAATATGATTTTCAACAATTAAGCTAGGACAATATCTTTCTGGTATGATTTTGGTTATTTGAGGTGATCCTCTAGGTCAAATGTAAATATCAAGGTCAAATATTATTTTAACGTAGTATTCTACATATTGGAGCACACATAATAAATTGTCTTGGTGTATCTTTAACCGGATAATCTAATTCTAGTAGGGTTTTAATGAATAAACATCATCAGAGTGAAATGATCAGACAACTAGAAGGCATCAAAGGGTCACGCAGAGGCGTCAAATAGCGACGAAAAAGCATAAAAGATCAATGGAGAGTCGGTAAAAGGTGACAGAGAGGCGGGAAAAGACAATGGGGAGGCATTAAAGGATGTCGACGAGTTGTTAAAAAGGCGCCCCAGAGGCGCTAAAGAGCGAGTAAGAAGGGTTAAAAGAAAATGAGTGGTCATTAAAGGGCAATGAGGAGGCATTGAAGGGCAATGAGGAGGCGGTGAATGACAACGAGGATGCGCTAAGGGGCAAAAATGGGGCGTTAAAGAGCGACAAGATGCATTAAAAGGTGGCGGGGTGGCATGAAAGGGCTATGGAACGGTGACAAGGAAGTACGTTAACGGGTGATGGGGCGGTGCTACTGGTTGATGGATAGGTGTCTAAGTGCAATGAGAAGGCATTAAAAAAGACAGAGAATCGTTAAAGGGCAATGGGCGTTAAAGGCCGAAAAAGTGTTAAAAGTGATGTAGATGCATTAAACTTTGATGGAGAGGCGCTAATAGACGCTGCAGATGCGTTAAATGGCGATGCGAATGTAGTAAAGGGCGATGGTGAGGCATTAAATGGTGATGGGAAAGTTTTAAATGGCGATGGGAAGGCGGTAATGGGTGATGAGGAGTCGTTAAAGGGCGACCATGAAACGTTAAACGACTATGGAAAAGCGCTGAAGGGCAATGGGGAGGAGTTGAAGTGTGCTGGATAAGCGTGTGAGGGTGAGTAGAAAGTGTTAAAACAACGGAGCATTGCTAAAGGGCAACAGAGAAGCGTTAAATGGTGACTGAGACGTCAAAGGGCATTGGAAAAGTAATAAAGGTTGATGGAGATGCATTAAATGGTGATGGAGAGATGCTAACAGGCGCTGCAGATGAGTTAAATGGCGATGGGAAGGCGTTTATGGTGTGTTGGTGGGTGGCATGAAAGGGGTATTTAATAGCATTAGAGGGTGACGAGGAAGCATTAAATGACAGG
Organism: Flabesymbios commensalis; assembly: GCA_964017125.1. NCBI lineage: Eukaryota > Metazoa > Annelida > Polychaeta > Terebellida > Flabelligeridae > Flabesymbios > Flabesymbios commensalis. Next base: position 75,128,896 of record OZ024909.1, on the reverse strand, counting down.
TGATGCGGTGGTGCTAAAGGGTGATGGATATGTGTTTTAGGGCGATGAGAAGGCGTTAAAGATATCGGGAATCGCTAAAGGGCAACTGAGAAAAAATAAATTATGACGGAGAGATGTCAAAGAGTGACAGAAAGGCGTCAAAGGGCCAAGAAAAAGTGTTAAAGGTTATGGAGATGCACTAAAAGGTTGATGGAGAGGCGTTAAAAAGGTGCTGCAGATGCGTTAAATGGTGATGCTAAAGGGTTAAAGGGCGATGAAGCGGCGGTAAATAGTGATGGAGAGGCGTTAAATGGTGATGGGAAGCCAGTAAAGGGCGATGAGGAGGCGTTAAATTTCACCGAAGAAGCGTTAAAGGGTGACGGAAAGGCGTTATAGGACGAAGAAAAAATATAAAGGTAGATCCAAAAGCATTGAAGGGCGATGAGAGACGATAAATGGCGATGGGGAGGCGTCGAAGGACCATGGGGAGGCGTTAAAGATTGATGGTAAAGCTTTAAAATGTGACGGAGAGTTAAATTAAAGAGCAATGGAGAAGCGTTCAGTGTGAAGAAGAGGCATTAAAGGGCAAAAGAAAAGCCTTCAATTGCAAAGAAGAGGCATTAAACTAAAAGCTATGAAGACGCATTATTGTCTCCCTTTAGTGCCTCTCCATAGTTCCATAATGCCTCTCTCTCACCTTATAAGGCCCTAGGTGGCTCTGTAACGCCTCTTGTGGCCCATTAACGCCTCCTCATTTCTCTATAATATGCCTCCTCATTGCCCTTTAATGCCTTTTCATTGTCCTTTATCGCCTTCTCATTGCCCTTTAATACCTCCTCATCGACCGTTAGAACTTTTCCATTACTCTTTAACACATCTCTGTTAATTGTCATTCAATGCCTTCGAGCCGATGTCTTCACCTTGAGCATGTTTGATCATTTAAATCCAACAGAATTAGATTATCCAGTCAAAATAAAACCCAACACAAGGTAGTATACGTGCTCCAATTTCTAGCTTATACGCTAAAACATATATTTGACCTTGAGGATGACTTTAAATCACCAAAGTAATAGGAAAAAGACATTTTTCGCTCAAAATCCCACGAAAAAAAGTTGTTTACACATGTTCTAGCTGTATTTGTTAAAAATCATATTCTCCTTTACTTGACCGTGAAATTGACATTTTGACCTTAAAGATGAACTTTTATAATCAAAATAGTATCAAGAATAGATTATTCAGTCAAAAATCACGTCAAAGAGACAAAATAATACCATGAAATGAAATGAAATGAAATGAATCGGGCTTTAGGCCACCTTTGTGCACATATAGGCTAAACTGGGCCAGGAGAACCTCCTGAGGGTGGTGAGATGATTAAGATGACACTGTCCTCCAGACACAGGATTCGAAATTCGAGCCCTGGCGGTCTGAGGCCGAGCACGCTACCTCTCGGTCACGGAGGCTCCCCACAATACTAACTTTCACACGTGGATGGGGAAAAAACATTTTTGTTTCTTTCAAACCGCCGAGACCGGGAACCGAACCCCGGACTCTGGCGTGAAAGGCAGCGGTGCTAACCACTACCCTAGGGCCCCCGCCCAATATACCATGAATGGATTTTTCAGACAAAATCACATGAAAAAAAGGTATTACACATGTTCTTGGCTTGATTTGTTAAAAATGGTCATTTTGCTTATTTGACCTTGAAATTGACTTTTTGACCTTGAAAATGACCTTGAGTCATGAAAATAATACAAGAAATGGATTGCCCGGTCAAAATCACACGAAAAGGAGGTATTACACTTGTTCCTGGCTTCATTTGTTGAACAATCATAGTTGACCTTGAGATATCTGGCGGCTATTTTGTTTTTGACCTTGGCAATGCCCTTTCGGCCTTAAAGATGACCTTGGATCACCAAAATAATACCATAAATGGATTTTTCAGACAAAATCCAACGAAAAAGTGGTATTACACATGTTCCTAGCTTTATTTGTTAAAAAGGGTATTTTTGCTTATTTGACCTTGAAATTGACGTTTTGACCTTGAAGATGACTTTATATCATAAAAATAATACAAGAAATGGATTGCCCAGTCAAAATCACATGAAAATGAGGTATTACACTTGTTCCTGGCTTCATTTGTTGAAAAAAACATATTTGACCTTGAAATATCTGGCGGCCATTTTGTTTTTGCCCTTGAAAAATTGCGCCCAAGGGGGCCAAAGTGGCACCCGGCTAATTTCTGCTCGGGACACCCCATACTATCAGAATCAATCATAAAACATCGTCCATACCGCGAAACACGCTTTAGTCAAAATCCACTGGACTAATCACCTACTCTACCCAGATGACATCGCAAGGCTCTGCCTCAGATACCCCATATTTCTAAATAGATTAGCTCTAAAATGTTCACTAGATTTCGCCGGTTGAAAAAGACCTAGTTTTAATAGGTCGTTTTTCGTCATCGAACCATAATATTTACATTTCAGTAGATTCAACTCCTGAGAAATTTGACTGTGCTGCGCATGTGGGTGGGCCTAAAATAAACCGAGAGAAATTGTTCCAATGTGCAGATATGGATCTCAACCTGAAATTAAGTTTATGTTTTAAAGTGAAGTATATCATTCAAAATTTAAAATGGAAATTGTGCAGCACTGCCAGTCACAAATCAATGTATGCGATCGAGAAACAAAAATGGTTCATCGGGACAATCATTAAAACATTTGGGGCATTTTTAAATTTTACATTTTGTCATTACAATTAAAATGAAGACTTGAGTAACAATATCCTGAATATTCATTTGATGTAAACGTATGATCCCTCAATATAAAAAGGAGATTCTGAACCTTTATTATAAATAATAAACTATTTTCGTTCACCATAATGTGAGAACTAAATTACTTTGATGATAAAAGAGCTTGATCGTATGTATTTCCTGTTAAGGTACTATGTACCTTGCGACAGGCTAACACAAACCGAGGCTTGCACTGGCAACGCCCCCAGACGCTGTGAGTACAATGATTGGCGCCCTTGGGATCTGTGCAATCCAAATACTTGTAGAGCGAGTGGTCGACAGTCACGATGGAGATCAGCAAGGTGAGAGTGATACATGATATATATTCACAATATTTTCCATAGAACATTTACAGGTCGATATAATTCTTTCTCTTGCACAGAGCAGCTCAATTCTCTCACGAGACGCGACATTGATTTGCAAAAAAAGTGATTGAGCTCTTTAATTTTTTTCTAAAAGTTGGAGCATATAACACAATCCAGATCAGATAAAACGTTGTTTTTGCTTAGTCACGAAACATAGGGTAATATGTCAAACCTTTTCTCATTGCAGCTACAAAAACCAAATTTCTGAGTTGAGCCCTCCGCTATTTTATCATTCTTGACAGTGATTTGATCTATAACCCAACTAAACCCTGGGCCCGTATTCTCGTAATGAAATGAATCGGGCTTTAGGCCACCTTTGTGCACATATAGGCTAAACTGGGCCAGGAGAACCTCCTGAGGATGGTGAGATGATTGGGATGACACTGTCCTCCAGACACAGGGTTCGAAATTCGAGCCCTGGCGGTCTGAGACCGAGCACGCTACCTCTCGGTCACGGAGGCTCCCCACAATACTAACTTTCACACGTGGATGGGGAAGAAACATTTGTGTTTCTTTCAAACCGCCGAGACCGGGAACCGAACCCCGAACTCTGGCGTGAAAGGCAGCGGTGCTAACCACTACCCTAGGGCCCCCGCCCCCGTATTCTCGTACAAGTTACGATATATCGTAGGCTTCTGATTAGTCGAGATGGCCATCTCGACCAATCAGAAGCCTACGATATATCGTAACATGTACGAGACTACGGGACCTGGAACCTAATGTGCGCAGTCCTGGCTATTGAACAGTAGGCCTACACTACAAACAACCGATAAAGTAGTTCAACTTCATATTCTTCATTCCGAGATGCTAAGAGACCGTCTTGGCTGCGGGAAGCGATTACGCGGCCAGCCTGATCCACATTTTGACCTAGACATTATGATAACATGCTCGCCAACGTGGGTCTTTCATGAATATATCCTTTTTTCACTTCTCAATGTGACTAGGCAATCACATTAGTGGCGGCCTCGTCGAGTTAAGGTTGAAACCAGTGTATCGACGTTAATTTCGGACAGAGCTACTCTTTGCGCGCTCCTTTACACTAATTCACGTGATTTGCCCAAGGTATTTAACACCTGGTTCTTATACTGGAGTATTGTTAGTATTTATTTTTATAATTGATATATTTCAACCCTGAAAGCGCTGAATAAATTTGTAAAAAAAACATCGTAACTACAGAGGGTTTTTCACCTTGAAATCATCGTAAATGTCTTAGTTAGTCCTTTACGATTCATATGAATACCTATGTTATGGGCCTATACGGCCACTTTTTATAGAAATATTTCTACTCTTACAGTGTGGGGATCGACTTTAGACGTCAGAATCTGATGTCTATAGACGTCAGATTCTGACGACTAAAGTCGATCCCCGCACTGAAAGGGTTAATATAATTACCATCCATGTCTATACAACAAAAATAACTCATTTTATTCGAGAAGAATTTCGTTTGGTTTCGTATTTGTAACTGTGTTTAGAATTCGGTCTGGTTGTGGAGGGACGCCTGCGCAATTGAATCTAAAAGGTTGCTGGAGATATGGAGGAGCGTGCATGCATAGGTGACGCTCCTCAGGATTGTGTTTGGAGCCCATGGACAGAAGGTGTATGTTCTGAAACATTATGTGGTGTAAGAGGTGTTCAACACAACACACGGACTCACAAGTATGTTCCATATTATGAGAATATTCACAATAATGACACACTAATACCCTGAATATATATCTATGGCCACCGGTCTATATATCTCTATCCTGTTAAAGTGACTGGCCCAGGCTAAAATCATCAACAAATCGGTGATTTTATTAGGCTTCTTAATATGACCATATGATGTAAACATGTCCATAGACTAGAACTGCAAAAGTTGTTTAATTTTTCTGCTGCGCATTCACCAGTTAGACTAGATATAGAGACGAAACTCCCGTATTTCTAATTTTTGACATGGTTGTCAATAATTAGAAATCAGGAATTTCGTCTCTATATCTAGCCTAACTGGTGAATGCGCAGCACAAAAATTAAACAACTTTTGCAGTTCTAGTCTATGGACATGTTTACATCATATGGTCATATTAAGAAGCCAAAATAAAATCACCGATTTTTTTATGATTTTAGCCTGGGCCAGTCCCTTTAACCTGTTTCCAGCTTATCTTATGATCCAGACTGAAATACGGTAAAACATGTTGGCATAGCGTTGGCCCACCGTCTACGACGTTGGACCAGAAATGAAACAGCGTTGGATTAGCGTCCCTCAGCAAAACACAACACGGCTCAATGGTGGTCTAACGTCTCCACCGAGGGCCCATTATTTCAAGTTGTCGCGCTTGCAGGTCCCTCATGAGATGAGATCTTACACCAGCATTGAATGCTATGATTAAATCGCCTCCTTGGATATGAAAGGGTGTATCTGCCACTTTGTTAAGTGGCAGATACACCCTTTCATATCCAAGGGCACGAAATGTTTATTTATTCAAAACGTTATTAACCTTTACAATACTGATATATTATCATATAAACCATGGAAACCAAAGGGCATTATTCAATTATAAATCATCATAAATCTCTTATATTATCTCTTCCCGCTTCATTTGAATATCTTTTTGTTATGGGTCTACGGCCATTATAAATATTTCCCCTTTCATTGCAGTACCGACTTCAGACGTCAGAATCTGACATATATCGTCTAAAGTCAGTCCCCGCAGTGGGAGGGTTAACACATTTCGTCACTTTGGATATGAAAGGGTGTATGTGCCACTTGGTAAAGTGGCAGATACACCCTTTTATATCCAAGGTGACGATTTGTTCCCGAATGTTAGCGCATTACCAAAAAAACATGTGTTTTTTCCTGCCCAGCGCACGCATTGGATTGTTGCGGATTTCCGAAAAAAACCCAATTAAATTCGGGAGATAAAAAGAATCCGAAAAAAACAAGTTTATTTCAGGAGATAAAAAACTTATTTTTCCACCTATGGTTTTTTTGCTTGTTTTTTCCATCGCCCTCAATAACTTTTTTTTAAATAGATAAAAAAAAAATATTTCGTCGTCCTCATTATTTTTCCTAGAAATTTGTCCAATGTTTTCTTATTTCGTCGCCCTTTTTTTCCAAAAATGGGTTGAATGTTTTTTCTTCCTTAAATGTTGTTTTACCGCCCTCCCTCATTAGATTTTGTATTTTTCTGATCTAAAACAGTGAAATTAAAAATAGTGGCCTAAACGAGGTTAAATAAATATGGTATCGATCGGAATGAAACGTATCCAGCTATGAAAGATGACGTCAATTGGATTAAGACTGATGACTAACGCGATGACAATCCGATTTATTTATGGCTATGCTGTTGATTTGAAACAATAGGTCAAGGTCACCCAACTTTGAATCCGAAGTACTCCAGGGTAAATTTTTGGTGTTATTTGACCAGATAAGCACTCACCGATATATCGTGATGACAATCCTTTAACGGACGGACGGACGGGTTGACAATCTGAAATTATAACTAGGAAAGGAGTTCCCGAACTCCGAGGCCAGGCCTTAGTCTGCTTGAGTGCAATGGACACAAAATCAGTGTATTGGTCTTTCTCATGGGCCAGGATCCTAAATGTCCTCGACGTGTATTACTTCCACCACCATCACCGGTGCTGATCAACATTCATTCAATACTTGCCTACGATGTACCTGATACAGAGGATGTAGACCTTCCCACCGAATTCCGGTTCAATGTTGGGCCAGCGTCGCAGCCCATTGCTGGTTTAATGCAGATCAATCGTCTACGACGCTGACCCAGCACTAACCTACCACCGGGTCTGTTGTATACTTTGCCCAAACACGTGTCTTTCAACTAATACTGTTTCAATGTTGACCCACAGTCTTCGACGCTGGCCTGTCATTGAAACAGCATTGGGTGATTGTAACGTCTTTTCTGACAGCTGCATTATGCTGGTGACCTTTAAAATCCCGGCATCAGAAACACCAGATAACACGATACATTGACCCGATGCTGATGTAATGCTGGGCCACCGTCTGCCACGCTGGGCCAATGTTATTCCAACCAAAACCCTTTAAGCTCTTAACCACAAATATAATCGTGAATATTATTATTTCTGAACATTTGTTAAAGACAAAAGTACTTAAGCTAAGGACCTGAAACGTTATATTCGACATGTTCATAAGGACTGGTGTACATAAATGTCAGCCGTTTCCCACACACAGCAACCCTCTCTCCCCTAAATAGGACACAAACTCAGGCAAAATAAACTTAATAGCACCGGCCTCCGGCCGGTCCTAAATATACCTATGTAGAACTATCATGTTACTATTTATTGCAGTATCCCAGCTGACTGTGGAGGCATACGTTGTATTGGGGAAGGATATGAACTAGATAAATGCAGGTATGGTAACGTTTTTATTATTGTTTTCAAGGGAATTAAATATATGTTTCTGCAAATGCAATGCCGCAATTTATCACACATTTGACATGTAAATAGGTGAATCAACATCAAGTTTAGCATCAAATGAATTAAAAATTATCCATTGGATATGAAAAGATTTATTTGCCCCTTTGCAAAGTGGCAGATACACCCTTTCATATCCAATGGGGAAGAAGCACTGATTTTAAAGGTAGAAATGCTGTCCAGTTATTATCACGATTAACATTATGTTAATACATACGGTTAGACTATGTTACAGTGCCAATGATCCCTGTTGAAGTTGAGGATTGATCATCCACAAAATATACCCCAAGCTACATTACATTATGTACACATATATACTACACTGTAGGCTGTAATCATAAAGTTAACATAGCTAGACTGCACTGTAAATCAAATCCTGCTTTATTCGTTACAAATTTAAATTACGACGTCTCCGAAATTATGCAATAAAAGTTAGTCATCACTTTATGCTATGGTTTGTTCGGGTTTCCGGTTATTTCGGACCACGACTATTTTGGACTGGTGATTTCGGACGCCAATCGGTGATTTCGGACGGCGATTTCGGACGGTGTGTGGTGAAATCGGACGGTGATTTCGGACGGTGTGCATAATTTATAATAATAATCACGGTCCGATTTCACCGCACACCGTCCGAAATCACCGTCCGAACTCATCGATAGGCGTTCGAAATCACCAGGTCCGAAATGGTCGAGGTCCGAAATCACCGGCAGTCGTTTGTTTGTATATGTTCTCAACCCATAGACTTGTGTATTTTATTTCCATTATCATAGAGGTAGGAATTTCGGCAGTTCAACAATTAAATCATTTCCAATACCCCACGAACCGTAGTAATCCCAAAATTGCAGGATTTGTAAGTCAAGTAACCGAGGCATAACAAAAAATAAAAAATTCAACCAAAATCACCAGGGTTTCTGCCTCAAGGATGACTCTCGTCTGTTTTTTTGTGAATGACAGAATGATGGACAACCTTCAAACCAGGATAGGATACAGGATCTGAAGAAAGAAGGGTCGCGGGATTTTTTGTATATCACGGCAAATCAGACGACTCAACCCTTGGAGCCCTCACGATGCATTAATGCATCATTTTACATCCCTGAAAAAAGACTTAATTTCCCTACAACGAAGGGTTTTAGAACGATATTTTTCATAAAACTGGTTTACCATTACATAGCAATTTTCTTTAATTTTTAAACCACATCAAATCATTTTCATCCACTACAAGTCGAGAATTGCGGCAGCAATTCGCGGCTTGTAGTGGATGAAGATGACAATGGGAAAGGCAGGCTTGAAAGGGTTAAGAAGCATTTGAAAAAAGGATCAACATTAACCTTTGAAGCGCTGACACATTTTTATATATTTTTACAAAGAGACCAAAGTGTTATTTTCAATTTAAAATCATCATAAATGTCTTAGTTGGCTCTTTGCGCTTGTTTTGAATACCTATGTGTTATGGGTCTACGGCCATTATACATTTGAATTTCTTTCAGTGGGGAATCGACTTTAGTCGTCAGATTCTGATGTCCAAAATTGGTCCCCGCGCTGAAAAGGTCAAACCACCACTGGTCGATGTAGTGTTCTGTCATTTTGTATGTGAATGCGTCAGATATGCTGATTTAAGAACTGTTTTATACTCCGAACATAACTTCATCCCCGATCTTGATGTGCAAATTAAATTTGCAAATATTATGAGCACATAATTAAAATTTATTGCTGAAAAGGCGTGAAAGTCGATGGGATATATTATAGCGCATGGCGTTATAGTGGGGAACATACTTTCAAATTACTATGATGTTTTTTGTTCTGATAAATAGCAAACAAATTCTGCAAATCAGATAACGGTATACCGTATATAAAATGTTCTAGAACATGTACACTGATAGATTCATCATCGAGCATACATATCCTGCATTACGGTGAGTTAATTTCAGAACTGAAGTCAATTGATGTCCACAATCACTGTGTGGCGTTCATATAGCGCCGTCTCATATATGCCAAAATGTTTAAACAGAATAGTTTTTCTGTCATGTGAAAAGAGGTCAAGTTTGGCCCGCAGTTTCAGCTATATATTATAATAAACATTCATGGTCACAAATACAGTCCACTAGATTGGCTAGGTACAACTAGTATTATGCTGTATTTCTTAAAATTTAGTAATTTAATTTGTCCAGCAGAATTTAACAATTTAGTGTAGACATGCGTTTGATGCGTTGAGGTTTTTTTGCGACGTGATACATTAATCGTGCTTTTAATGTTATTATAGAGTAGAAAATTGTGATTAATTTGATTATCACCTTTTTGTATAATAATTTAATTACCTAAGTTGCCAATTTCAATTTCTTGATGATGCACAGTGAGAAAGCACAGTGAATTAACAATCTTGCTCTTTATTCTCCATTCGTATGTTCTAAACTATCCGATAATTGAGATTATTCTTTTCATCAGCTGTGTATCATGTGTATAGAATGAAAGTGTCTTCAGGTTGCCTTTGATGCTATTTTGCGACATGGAGACGTCGTGACTATGCTCTAGTCTTAAAATACATAAAGGGAACATTAGAATACATCGTACCATATCTAGGCAGTATTACGCTTCTTCAAACTTGTGAAAGTATTGAAGAGTTGTATGCTAAACCATAATATTATCAACATCTTGGACAGTCGCGATTTTGAATCCGGTGTCAGCAAGTAGCAGTACATAACCGAACCAAATGATTTCAAAAACTAATTTCATAAAGCTTAAATGTAGGCCTACTACTCGCCCACCACTTAGTTTTCGTCACGGATGTAAAAAATACCATCTTGCCTGGTTACAAATTTTATTTTTTATGTTGTTAAATTATTATTAGGTCTTGACTGAATACTTTTAACAATAAATATAAAAAACCAATAACTGTTGGTACACCTGACATAGCTTGACATTGTGACAACGATATATGAAACTACGTGGTGGACTAGTCTCTTTGATAGACCGATTAGAGACAGAAGTCAATAGTATTATGACTTTGGTTTCATTTCTAGTGGCGGCCATTTTGTATTTATACAAATTATAGGATAGCAAAATGTGTTTTTCCAATTGCACACCCATCTAGAGAGTTACCATGCTTTTAACATGTAAAATAATTCATTGTAGAAAAATCTATGCAAAACTACAAAAAGTGTTGATTTTATGTTTGACATTGACCTATAAATTAACCCTTCAAGGTTACCAAATAATAAATATTGGTTTATCATATCAAGTTATGTACGAAATGAGACAAAAGTCATACAAATCGGTGAAGCATGTACAGTGGTAGACACTATTACCACACTGAGCATTTCCACTGATATAAAAAAGGGCGCGACCTAAAAATGTCACGCCCCCCCCCCCCCCAACAAGTTGAGCTTAAGACTTCTCTTGGTTTTACTAGAGACCTTATCGAGGAACTTGATAAAAAAAGTATCCTGTCCTCTCGTAGTTCTGGGTCAAGTAGGCTGCACTATTAAATTCCATGTGCTACCTGGGACTATCAAAAAAGCTCCATGGATAGTCATCTGTCCTACTCTGCACTCTCTCATTCTTTGTTCAATGACTTTTTAAAGAATAGTGTTTGACTACCCGTTTTAATCTGGGGCGAGTTTCCCAAATGAAAAAGGAGGGAGCGGAGCTTTTTCTTGACGTTATAACATGTAGTCATGCCTGTCTAATAACAATACATGAACAAAAACACGTACATGTAGCTGTTGATATACACAGTGACACCTGTGAATATAGTCTGGTACAGAGACACCTGGTAAATATACCCTTTATTATTCAGTGGACTTAGTCTACAAAAAGGATACAAATTCAACTAGACAGCAAGGGGGCTGTGTAAATGTGAGACCAGTTTTAGCTCACTAATTCTCTGCTCTGAGAGAGTTGATGAACGGGTTTACTTGAAACCACATTGCAGTTTTGCTGAATCGCCCCACGGCTGATGGTTTTTTAATTTCATTTGTAGCTATGCATAGGTCAGGGAATAATAGATCGGTAATGTAGTAGTCAGCATTGACTGGATCATTGACAATGCGTGAAACGTTTAGGCGATGGGCTACATATGGCTACCTTGCCCCCCCCCCCCCAACGAAAGTAAGTTTTTTTTGGAGCCCTGGGATATACTGAACAGTAAATAAAATGTTAAAATTGAAAATATAGGAATGCAAACCCTATTTTGGTTTGCATTATATATATTATATCTTAAATAGAGGTACCCTAAATATCTTATTAACAACGTTGCACAGTTTTAAATAAGGGGGTAGGGTTACTTGAATGTATCTTATATCAGTTGTGAACCGATCTGTAACAACTATATACCATATTAACGGTGTTTGAATTCCGCTTCTAATGGTATATAAATTATTGTAATATATCAAATAAATATTGATGGCTCCATGTATGCCTAAACATAATTTAAATTGACACATCAGCAAAATCCACGACAAAAAAACCCCGCAGGAAAACACCATTTCATCGAGCTTTTTTTATATGTATCCACATTTAGGCCACGGTTTTTCAATCAAGATATACTTATAAATAAGCCTGAATGTTATGTGTACTTTTAAATTTCACACAATTTTGTTGAGAGACAAATACAAAATGGCCGCCATTTGTTTTTTAAAGAATATGTAATTTTGAGCATTTTGCATGTAACAATTGATTTTTTCACTCGACTCTGCATCAAAATAATGGATATCAAATTAGAGCTATATTTAATAAAAAAACTTGTAATATATAAAGAATAACAAAAATACAATATGGCCGCTCTTTATTTGAAAAAAAGTGTATATATATCGACAAAAAACGGAAACCCCATATTAAAAAAATATACCAACATCTTTGAAAGTCACTATCAAGGGCTTTAACATAGATTCATAATATTTAGATTCTGCTAAATACGAAATGTACAACAAAGCACTAAGTTTGTATTTTATCCCTCCATTTGAACAATTTCCAACGTGTTTTTTTTAGTGAATACAAGCAGGATTTGTCGCTCATGTTAATCTTATACAGTATAAATCATTGTTATTACTTTTACATTCTCTCGAGCCATTTTTCAAAAGTGATCTTGACCACCGAAGAAGTGATCACGGCCACTTTAAAATTATCTCAGCCGCTACAAAAGTGATTTTGGCCTCTGAAGAAGTGACCACAGCCACTTTAAAAGTTTTTTCAGCAACTACAAAAGTGATCTTAAACACTGAAGAAGTGATTACAACCACTTTAAAAGTTATCTCAGCCACTACAAAGCTGATCTTGGCCACTGACGAGTCGTCGTCGAAATAGGGTTTGCATTCCAATATTTTCAATGTGAACATTTGATTTCGTGTTCAGTATATCCCAGGGTTTCAAAAGAACTTAGCTTCGTTGAGATGTGGGGGGGGGGGGGGGTGCATGGTAGCCATATGTAGCCCATCGCCTAGTTATCTTATCTAGATTTTCTCCCACCTGAAGTTGTGTCTCGTTATCGCGACCTAGAACTTCAATTGAGTGAATGTGTTTTTAAATCTTGATGTTTAAGCACACGTTTAGGGGTGCATATGGATTAAAAGACGAATCGAACGAACTGCGAACCGCCTGTTCTTAGGAGCCAAACATCGAGAATCGCAGTTTCTAAAAAGTGTAAAAAACGAACCTAAAAATGTATATCTAGTGTAAAAAACGAAGTGTACTAGGCTCCCTAGCTATAAAAAACGACTATCGACAAAGAATATTATAGCTATCAAACGAAGAAACAAATTTATAAAACCTGATACAGTGAACTTATTGTACAGCCCCTCAACTGGATCATAGACTAGGCCTACATCATTGTATGTAGGTCATGTAGCCCAGCCAGGAAAATCAATAGGAGGTGATGTCTACCTGCCCTCAACAGCCACGAATGAAAGACGAATGAAAGTGTGACTATGTGAATAAAATATGTTGTTTTAAAGAAAGAATTGTGTTGATTGCTCTTTTATAAACTTTATTAACCTTTTCACTACCATACATGACGGAAATCTCCGTCGTCATTCGTCAATGAACGTAACCATAAAATGACACAAATTTTCGTCAAATATATACTACATTTATGTATTTTTCGTCATTTGAAGCTGGAAATTGCGTTAGCAATTCCAGCTTCAAATGATGAAAAATAAAACTCCTACACAAGTATATCTGGATCCTGGCATGCACCCCGGCCTGGAAGTCAAAGGGTTAATATTAAGTGTGAAAACTGAGGCGAAAGTCTTATAAACAATGAGGGCAATATCTTATAAATAATGAACTGAACACATTTTCCCTTTATAAAAAGTGAATAGTGAGGCAAAAAATGGGTAAACAGTGAACTGGGAATAATCCATAATTTCTAGGACCCATGTGCACCCCTATGTTTTATTTCCAATAACAGTGTTTTCAGATGATGGTCAAACCTGGAGCTATACATCGGGTGAATGTTTTTATTGATGGTGGAAAGTTACTGTTCAATCATTATCTATTATCCATATCTATTATTTGTTTGCTTCGGGAAATAGATATATAACCAACAAAACGTTTATCTGTCTCGATTTCTTTCTGTCTGTCAGTCTGTCTGTATCATTATTTATATTATTGGTTTGATGCGGGAAACATATGTTATGTAATGATCATTAAATCATGTGTCTGTCTGTATAATTATTAATTTTATTGCAGAGGCGTAACAAAAAAGTGGGTCAGCAGGGGATGGAAGGGGGGGGGGGTGTGTGTCACTGTTTGAATCACAAGTCAGCAGTGTGTTACTGTGCGATTGAAATATAGGACTGCCCAGCAAACATGAAACGTTGGTCCACTGTTACCATAAAGTTGCCTCACCGTCTGTGAAGCTGGCCCAATATGGAAATGACTAGTTTTAATTTTCCTTCGTAATTATCTCGTCACAAAATTTATGGCAGTTCCATCTATTAACCCTTTAACACCTAAAACGCTAAGTTATGGAAATAAATTCCCACCCCCTTGAAGTTGTGTCTCGCTATCGCGACCCACAACTTCAAATGGGTGGGAATTACTCACATTTGTCTAATTTGAGACCAAGTATTTACCAATCTTGGATGTTTGAACACTCATTTCATCATGTGCAAATCTTAAAGTTTAAAATTTCATTTCATTACAAATAACAGTGATTTGATCGGGTAATAAAACGGATTAAGATTAAGAAAGAATACAGTCGTGTTAAGCGCTAACGGGTTAAACACTAATCATAGCCACTGTATAAGTAGCTAAAAAACATAGATGTGTGCTCTTCTTAATGGGATATTATAAGGCATATTGCTAAATAGAGCACTAAATGAACCATAGTGTACAGAATGAAATGCACCGCTTCACATTCTACACCGCTAAGTTATATAATTCAATTTCCACCCCCTTGAAGTTGTGTCTCGCTATCGCGACCCACAACTTCAAGTGGGTGGGAATTACTCACATTTGTCTAATTTGAGACCAAGCATGTACAGATGTACAGAATGTAATACACCGCTTCACATTCTACACCCAGCCTGTTGACTTCCCCAAGCGTGCCTCTCACATCCATTTTTCTCATTTTTTTAAATTTGATTTTCCCAATTTACGTCAGCTCCGAATATTAAAAACATACCGTGGCAAACAAGTTATTTTGGTTGCAATACTGCCGCCAAGAAAGAACTTGATTGATTGGAAATTTTGGCGTTTTCCCAATGTTTTGCATAGCTGTAAAAACCTGCCATGTGGACAGGGAGATTACTGGAAAATCCATCCGTCATTTATTTAATCAATATTCAATTTGAAGGAATACAATAACCATCAGATAACAGTCATCCATTACTCAGTCTAGCGTGATTTTCATTAAAATGCTCAATTTGAAAACGGCAGCGTGGTAACGGGGATAACCCTTCAGACATCGCGGCAAACACATACATCTTTATGTTGGGTCAACGTCGTGGACTGTAAGCCAACGTCAATACAGCATCGGATTTTAGTCTCGTGTCTTCTGGAACAATAGTGAGTGTCAGTAGTAGGCTATCTCTCCCAAAATAAAATGAAATGAATATGGTCACCTACTTTTAATCTTTCAGAATCTGACGTCTATAATTGATCCCTGCATTGAAAGAGTCAAGCGCTAAGCACGACAACAATCAATTATTTTCAATACTTTGTGATAGAAATTGATGTTCTTCAATCAGTAGGAGCTGTAAATTAAACCAACAGGAGTAATGTTCACCAACCTGAAGTTTTGGGGCCTCGGTAGCGAGTCGCAATTTCAAATGGATGAAATATTAAATTACAGAAGTTAGCAGGTAAAGGGTTAACTCCATGCTGGTTTAATGTTAGGCCAACGTATCTGAACATTGTACATCATTAAACCAGCATTGTTTTAATGCATCATACTTGCTGTCATTTCGTCCATTTACTTCTATTTGATTTCCCACATAGGCCCCTACCTATAAATGTATGTAGTGTGAACTGATACGCAAATCCAAAAATTGTAAAAACACAATCTCACAGCGATTGTGGGACTTCAGATGTCACGAAAACCCAATAGGATAACATGAATACAAGTACAGTTATTGATGCAAAGCATCAAAGTAGCTCCCAGTGATAGCGGTTAGATCTTTTTTCTAAGTGTAAGAAAATAGTGACTTTGAATTTGAGGTTTTTCATATTTGCGACAAAACAATTAGCGGGGAAAAATGTGTTTTATCGTTGATTTCAAATTGTCTACAATACATACACAGTTTTTATATTCAATTTTGAAAATGGCCGCAAACAGGTAGTCCATCCGAACATTTTTTTATAACATCCACTTTGATGTTGGGGGAGGTGTCTATCGAGCAAACAACACTTGGTTTCAGACTGGCATGGAGGGGGGGGGGGCATGGAAACCCAATCTGGCCAATGGACTAATACCACAGTCTTGCTGTGAGTTTCAACTGCAATGTTACTTTGCCCCCCTAAGTTATATCATCATTTGTTCACACGACCCACAATTTCAAGGGAGTTAACCCTTTCAAGCCTGACTTTACCATTGTCATCTTCATCCACTACAAGCCGCAAATTGCTGTCGCAATGCAATTCTGGACTTGTAGTGCATGAAAATGATTTGATGTGGGTGAAAAATTCATGAAAACTGCCATATATTGGTAAACCATTTTCATGGGAATTTGCATTCTAAAACCCCTATAGTCAGATCCACATTAAATTCAGCAACCAGGATTATTGAATTTCGCGGATTTCTCAGTCAATTCTCAACCAATTTTCATGAAATTTTACACACACTATTTTCCATTCATGTCGTGACTACCCTGAACATTTAGCGAAGTTTTGATAAGTATTGTAGAAGTTAAACCATTTGACATGTAATAAAATTCTGAGATGAAGCAAATGGCTTTTTAGAGAGCAACATTTGTATTTATTTACTACATGTCAAATGATCTTACTTTTTAAATACTTATCAAAACTCCGTGAAACTTTCAGGGTAGTCACGACATGAATGGAAAATAGTGTGTGTAAAATTTCATGAAAATTGATTGAGAATTGACAGAGAAATTGGCGAAATTCCTCCACCACGGTGAATGTAAATCCTGGTTTAGTTGTAGGAAAATTAAGTATGATTTCAGGGATGTAAAATGATGCTTTGATGCATCGTGAGGGCTTAAAGGGTTAAAGGACTCACTTGTTGCTACTCTTGATGTTTTAACACACATTTCTTTCCCAACAACTGTGACCTGTTAATAAAACCGATTAAAAACGATTATCACTGTAGTCGTGTTTTAAGAGCTTCCTGAGTCAATACTGTTTTTTTTTCTGAGCAGTTTTCTGCTCATTATTCAATGAAAACTGGCTTGAGCTGGACAATTAGAAGTGTTATTGTTGATCAGAGCCAGTGAGCGTGTTCTGAGCGTGTTCAGAGCGTGTTCTGGGCGTGTTCGCATTGAGCCTTCACAGTCATGGCTGTGAATACAACCTTTTTCCGGCGCATGCGCTGTGCCGGCGCGTGTCACGTGAATATAACTCGTCACTACTACACCCGCCACTAGAGGACCCTCATGTCTAACCCTTCCGATTTCGCTGGGACATAATAGAGTTAACTCTTTGGCTTAACTGGTAGCGCTCAGGCATCACGATATCAGGGTCGGTGGTTCGATCTCCGAGCTGGGCGGTAAAATTATTTTTACCACAAGAGATTGTGGGTCACAGTGGCGTGACATAACTCAAAGTGATCGAAACTTTCAATTGCATACCACGGCGAGTTATATGGTAATATTCATTCATTCATTCATATATTCAATTTTTTCATTCATATATGCTTTCATTCTTTTATTCCTCCATTAATATTTTCACTCATTTATTCACTCACTCACTCACTCACTCATTCATTCATTCATTCATTCATTCATTCATTCATTCATTCATTCATTCATTCATTCATTCATTCATTCATTTATTCATTCATTCATTCATTTATTCATATATTCATTTTTTTCATTCATATATGCTTTCATTCATTTATTCCATTTATTCATTCATTCATTCATTCATTCATTCATTCATTCATTCATTCATTCATTCATTCATTCATTCATTCATTCATTCATTCATTCATTCACTCACTCACTCATTCATTCATTCATTCATTCATTCATTCATTCATTCATTCATTCATATATTCATTTTTTTCATTCATATATGCTTTCATTCTTTTATTCCTTCATTCATTCATTCATTCATTCATTCATTCATTCATTCATTCATTCATTCATTCATTCATTCATTCATTCATTCATTCATTCATTCATGCATTCTTCAATTTATTAATTCATTCGTTTGAAGTATACATAAAAATTGATTTAAATCTCATGTACCTTCCCAGCAAACACAAGACGTTGACCCAATGTTGAACCATTGTCTCCGACACTGGCTCAGCATTAAATAAACAGTAGCTCAACGGCTGTGTTTGCTGTGTTAAATATCACTTTTCTCACTCATTCATCACCATTTATTCATTCATTTGGAATGGATACAATTTCTCATGTGAATGTACACCTTTATACCAGGTTTCGATGACGTAAACATATATATATAGGTGTGACCGGAGGTAGATAATAATAATAAGCCTAATTGGATGTTCATTAGGAGTGCTGTTCTTGTGGACGTGTCAAGCTCTCCTATCAGATAACCTTATACCAGTAATTACACGGCCACTGGTAATTACACATTACGTAATCAATTAACACCAGGCGACGTGACAAACAAAACGGAAATACACGTACGCCTATACAGGGTTTCCTATTTCACTGTGAGGAATACAAGTTCCACGTAGCCCTAACCCTTTCAACGCGGGTACCCACTCTTTTATTGTATGTGTTTCTCATGTGAAACATTCGCAAATGTATGTCTGTCTGTCTGGTAAACATATGCTTAACTGTTAAAATATATATATATATATATATATATATATTCACCGAAGTTGTTGAAAACTACTCATATTTGTTTAATTTGAGACCAAACATTTGATGCTTAGGAGCTCATTTCATTCCCAATGACAGTGACTTAAACATATATTACTATGACAAATAGGTATGTAAATACTTTTTATTTATGACAATAATATATATATAGCTGGTGATTTAAACGGCCTAGAAACGACTATAGTAGCGCTTAGCGGTTTAAGGGTTGACCATTGTGCTGCTGTGACCTTACGTTTTCAATTTCAATTTTTAAACAAAAAAAAGGGATAAAATGCCAGTGAAATTGATAAAATAGTGTGTTGTAGATGCTCTGGTAATCAAATAATTGTATTTGAAATATTTTTCATCAAAACAATAATTTATCGTCATACAAACTCCCCGGAAGAATTTAAGCTATTTGTTAGGATGTCATTTAGACAAGAAGACGCGAAGTCTTTTATAGCTGACAGTAACCATGGTAACAGGCTCTCACAGGGGATAGCGACATGATATACTGTAATATAACTGTATGTGTTATAAGTGTATTTGCTCAGCTGTAGTCTCGTGACAGAGGACACACGAAGAAATAGCT
>OZ024909.1:75025672-75109088 GCA_964017125.1 Flabesymbios commensalis | reverse complement strand
GCTATTATTTTTCAGCCATTATTGAACTTGTCCGAGAACTGGTCATTAGTAACATGCATAACAGATCTGGGAAGGATACATGAAAAACTTTTCAAGTTATCGCGCCCACAAGTAAATGTTAACGCCGACACCACCGAACTTTAATTGCAATAGCCCACTTTTTTTAAATAAAATTAAAATGCGGGCTAAAAATGACAGGCTGTCAATCCGTCCACTTGAAAATCACTTGACAAAAGTAATTTAGTAAATCAGTCTAGTAATTCCACATTAGCACACTAACCCTAGTTCTTCGACTACACAAAACCACCGTGGGATGTCATTTTCGTGGCGATGGAACATGCGAAGAGGAACCACCAAAATCCCAGCAGGTCATCAAATATACTTGGCGCACGAACCTAGTAATTCGAGGCGCCATGTAACCTGTGTGGGGATTTGGCTTTTGTTTAGAGGCCACGTAACATGTGTGAGGACTTGGCTTATGTCCAGAGGAGTCTACAACGCTAGAGCAACATTAAACGAACACTGAGTCAATGCCTTGTGTTTATGACCCGTGTTCCGTGAGGGAGCTAATCCGGGGTGGTATCCGGGGTCCACGATGCCCTCCCACCTCACTCTGTCTTAGAGGTGCACTGCGTCAACTGGAGAACACATCCAGCGAACATATATATTGAACTTTTGTTGGGTTTATGTTAGGCCAGCGTCGCATACGGTGTAACAACATTGGGTTGATGTCTTGTATCTGCTGTGTGGCCACTGCCCGGGAAGGATAAATCATGTCCAGTGACATATAATAGCATGCCCACTAAGGTTTTATTGATTACCGATACTGAATATAAACGACCGTCGATGTTAGTTATTTTTATGTTGGTTGTTTATAATGGAGACTGACATATTATACCCGTAGAAGAATCGTGGTTACCATGGTTACGTAAGAGCTCATGGGTGATGAAAAATAGCCCACTTTATCTGAAGGAATCGAGTGAGAATCTGTGGGGTTCCGGGCGGGAAATCCAAGTTCGCATCCCGCAGTGGATAAGATAGAGCAGCACGGCAAGTAGTCTCAGTTTAATAAATAAGCTTTAATGATGTGCAGCTGCGCAGACGTTGCCCCATCATTGAAGCAGCAACGACCGGACAACGTCTAGCGTTCACATGTACGCCCTATTGACGTCAGTACAACCTGTTTTAGAAACAGATTAAAGATGAGTCATTGCGTTAAATGTATATTTGTGGTAAACAGCAGCAACTGAAGAACAAGACAGATTTTTCAGCTGCCTGGGTAATATTATATGGCAAACGTCCCGCCCAGGTAGAAACACGCCTCGGCAGGTATTTTGGTGCCCTAAAAACACAGATCCATGACTGCTCGCGGTGCTGAAGCCTTGTAAGATGATGTGTGTGGCCTTGTAGCATTATTTACAATTTATTTAGCATCAATATCTCTTGTAAACCACCTATAATCCTAGAAATACTAGCTATCTAGCACGGTTTACCTGATATCAGGCCTATCGAGGTAAATAATGCTGATTGTCGGCCATTTTGAATTCGTAAGTTAAAAATTTTCAGGGTGCATCCTCCCCCGAAAACTCACACTTTGTTTTATAGTAATCAGGTAATGGTCTAGCCATCTAGCACGGTTTACCAAATATCAGCCATGTGAAAATGAATAATGGCCGAAAAGGCGGCCATTTTAAATTTGATCAAGTCAAACTTTTTCAAGATGCATCCTCATCTGAAATCTCACATTTCGATTTATAGTAATGGTCCAGCCATCTAGCACGGTTGACCAAATATCGGCCATGTGAAAGTGAATAATGGCCGATAAGCGGCCATTTTGAATTTTATCGAGTCAAATTTTTTCAAGATGCATCCTCTCCTGAAATCACACATTTTGTTTTATAGTAATGGTCTAGCCATCTAGCACGGTTTACCAAATAACGGCCATGTGAAAGTGAATAATGGCCGATTGGCGGCCATTTTGAACTTGGACAAAATGATTTTTTTCAAAATGCATCCTCTCCTGAAACCTTACAATTTGTTTTATAGTAATGGTGTAGATATCTTGAGCAGTTTTCATGATATTCCACAATATCAGGCCTGTCGAGGTGAATAATGGCCGATAGGCGGCCATTTTGAATTTTATCAACTTGAAATTTTTCAAGATGCATCCTCTCCTGAAACCTTACAATTTATTTGTTATTAATGGTGTAGCTATCTTGAGCGGTGTTCATGATATTCCGCAATATCAGGCCTGTCGAGGTGAATAATGGCCGATAGGCGGCCATTTTTGATTTTATCAACTTGAAATTTTTCAAGATGCATCCTCTCCTGGAACCTCACAATTTGTTTTATAGTAATGGTGTAGCTATCTTGAGCGGTTTCCATGATATTCCGCAAAATCTTTCAGTCGGATTTACCGATGTTATAAATTAGGTCAAAGTGCTGGGTCAACTTCCAGGTCAAGGTCCAAAAACCTGAAAAGGCACAACTAGGGACCTTAGAGAACATGTATGTGCAATATGATTGTCATCGGCCCAGTACTTTTCGAGATCTGCTCCGGAAACGAAGTGCGCGTCAAAACGTCTAAATAGGTCATAGTTCTGAACCAGAAGTAGGTCAAAGTTCAAATACCCCAAAAGGCACAACTAGACCCCCTAGGGGTGTTGTGTGTAAAATTTGAAGACTATCGGACAAGTACTTTCAGAGATATGCTCCGGAAACGAATTGTTTACGGACGGCCCAACGGCCCAACGGCCCAACGCCGTCACATCATCATTTTCTCCTCTGCAACCTTGCGTATTGAATTCAGATTAAAAATATTTTAACCCGTCCATTAGCCACCTGGAAGTAACCCACATACCAAAAATTGTTATCCTAGCTTATTTTCTCACAAAGTTATAGGCAAAAGAAGAGGCCAAAAAAAAACGGAGGTAGAATCCATAGCTCCCTTCGCTCACCTACGGTGACGGCGGGAGCTAAATATAGATATCAAGCTGCAGATTTTTTATCAAGCAGCTGGAATATTTCAAGAAAGGACCAGAGCATGCAAACCCCTTGTGTCTACTGATGGTCTCACCTGGGGTGGTGAGACCATCAGTAGACACAAGGGGTTTGCATGCTCTGGTCCTTTGCCAGTCCCATTGAAACACATGTAAACTGTCTCAATTCCGCAGGCCGATTTCACCATTTTTCACCCTATTAGATATTTAGTGTGACATATCAGGATAAAGCTTGAGATGTCCTTGTTCGAAAACAGGCCCGCTATGGGTATGGTTACCAGACAGATTTTGAGCTACGCCCCCTAGAGTGTAAAAAAGTCAATACTGTTAAAATTGGGCTATAAAGTTATATCTGATATCCTTGACAAAGAAGATAACGTGGGCTTATTAAATATTCACAAAATTATTACTTCTTTGTATTTTATTTTGTTTCAATAAAGGTTGGAACAGCCGCATTAAAAATATTTTGTGTGATGATTCCATCATTAGTAGACACCTCCCTGGATTTCGGCTTATTTAGGGTGGTGAAACCTTATAGACTATTCTCAGAAACCGTGTTACGTCATCACAAGTCAGCATTTACTGCGGGACAGCTACTAGGTGTTATGGTCTCACCACCCTAAATAAGCCGAAATCCAGGGAGGTGTCTACTAATGATGGAATCATCACACAAAATATTTTTAATGCGGCTGTTCCAACCTCTATTGAAACAAAATAAAATACAAAGAAGTAATAATTTTGTGAATATTTAATAAGCCCACGTTATCTTCTTTGTCAAGGATATCAGATATAACTGTTTCATGATAACCTCGCAGGGATACAGTGGGTTAAAATGATGTGTGTCTGTTCTGTGAAAGAGAGCACGGATTATAGCCCAATTTTAACAGTATTGACTTTTTTACACTCTAGGGGGCGTAGCTCAAAATCTGTCTGGTAACCATACCCATAGCGGGCCTGTTTTCGAACAAGGACATCTCAAGCTTTATCCTGATATGTCACACTAAATATCTAATAGGGTGAAAAATGGTGAAATCGGCCTGCGGAATTGAGGCAGTTTACATGTGTTTCAATGGGACTGGCATTTGGGGTGGTGAGACCATCAGTAGACACAAGGGGTTTGCATGTTCTGGTCCTTTCTTGACATATTCCAGCTGCTTGATAAAAAATCTGCAGCTTGATATCTATATTGTATTGAGTTTTACTATCGCTGTAACATTTCAAGTGTAATAGTTTTGATTAGAAAGTATATAATTGGTGAATAAATGTGATAACCATGTCTAGAAAAGACCAGAAGAGGCCGTGTTTTGGTGATATAAGTCATAGATGAAATGCCTGGTTGGTAGTTTGATTGTCATATGGGCCCAAATAAAAATAAAAAATAGTGAATTTAAGTATGGATGCTACTAATAGCAGTCCATTCTAATATGTGTGGCATATTTCAACAACAATTTTCGAAATACAAGGTAACCATGACGACTTTGTGTGACGAAATAGAGGTGGGAATAGCCACTTCATCTAACTGTTTTATTCAATGCGACTTTCAAGGAAACCAGGCCGATTTTTATGATATCAATAATTATTCAAAGGGCTCCGAGGGCAACAGTTTTCAATATATTTGCCTAATTCAAAAACTATATTGTTCAGATCACCTTCAAGCATCATACCAGGCCGAAATAAAATAATCAAAGAAAATTATATCTCTACATATGGTCTCACCACCCTAAATAAGCCGAAATCCAGGGAGGTGTCTACTAATGATGGAATCATCACACAAAATATTTTTAATGCGGCTGTTCCAACCTCTATTGAAACAAAATAAAATACAAAGAAGTAATAATTTTGTGAATATTTAATAAGCCCACGTTATCTTCTTTGTCAAGGATATCAGATATAACTGTTACATGATAACCTCGCAGGGATACAGTGGGTTAAAATGATGTGTGTCTGTTCTGTGAAAGAGAGCACGGATTATAGCCCAATTTTAACAGTATTGACTTTTTTACACTCTAGGGGGCGTAGCTCAAAATCTGTCTGGTAACCATACCCATAGCGGGCCTGTTTTCGAACAAGGACATCTCAAGCTTTATCCTGATATGTCACACTAAATATCTAATAGGGTGAAAAATGGTGAAATCGGCCTGCGGAATTGAGGCAGTTTACATGTGTTTCAATGGGACTGGCATTTGGGGTGGTGAGACCATCAGTAGACACAAGGGGTTTGCATGTTCTGGTCCTTTCTTGACATATTCCAGCTGCTTGATAAAACATCTGCAGCTTGATATCTATATTGTATTGAGTTTTACTATCGCTGTAACATTTTAAGTGTAATAGTTTTTGATTAGAAAGTATATAATTGGTGAATAAATGTGATAACCATGTCTAGAAAAGACCAGAAGAGGCCGTGTTTTGGTGATATAAGTCATAGATGAAATGCCTGGTTGGTAGTTTGATTATCATATGGGCCCAAATAAAAATAAAAAATAGTGAATTTAAGTATGGATGCTACTAATAGCAGTCCATTCTAATATGTGTGGCATATTTCAACAACAATTTTCGAAATACAAGGTAACCATGACGACTTTGTGTGACGAAATAGAGGCGGGAATAGCCACTTCATTTAACTGTTTTATTCAATGCGACTTTCAAGGAAACCAGGCCGATTTTCATGATATCAATAATTATTCAAAGGGCTCCGAGGGCAACAGTTTTCAATATATTTGCCTAATTCAAAAACTATATTGTTCAGATCACCTTCAAGCATCATACCAGGCCGAAATAAAATAATCAAAGAAAATTATATCTCTACATATGGTCTCACCACCCTAAATAAGCCGAAATCCAGGGAGGTGTCTACTAATGATGGAATCATCACACAAAATATTTTTAATGCGGCTGTTCCAACCTCTATTGAAACAAAATAAAATACAAAGAAGTAATAATTTTGTGAATTAGTCCAGTAGCCAGCCTATGGTACCCAGAAATTGTTGGTACTATAAGGTTTTTCGGTGGCTTTGTATTGGTTAGATACTGCAGATGTCAGATCCAGCTCTTGCCGGTGTGGCAACTCTGGGGAGAATCCGTGATTTGCATAAATCCAAAATGGCCACCATCGAAATAGGGTCAAACAGTAAAGTAGCAATAACTTTCGATATAATTCAGTTAAAAGGATGATTTTAGTGTCTACGGAGATGTATTTACACAGAGAATGTCATGCATGCGCTTAAAAAAAATTGTTGTCCTGCTGGGCAGCCATAATTGAAAATGGCCGATATTTTGACCTGGATAAATAGCCGGCAGGCTATTGTTTCGAGAAAATTTGTGCTGAAAAAGTTATGTTTGGTGTTCGAACATACTTTGTACAAACAATACATTTCTGAAAATGTGTAATAACAAATATTTTATTAACAACATCAACTAATGAATACACGCAGCTCCAGCAAAATCTACAAACAAATAAACCTATCTGTGGATAGAACTAATTTGACATAAGTGATGCATATCTTTCAAATTAATGGCTGCATATTATTAACTAGTAAATCTTGTTTATTTCTCATGACTAGTCCATCATATTATCATAGTGTGGTATTTTAACCTTTCGACTAGCATAATAGTATAATATATCTTATTTCTATGTAAAAACAAAAAGCAATTGTCAATGACAATTCCATCATTTTAACACTGGTAACAGCGTATTCTCCATTTAAAACAACTCATTTTAGAAGATGATGGCATTCTCTTCATCACAAACCAATATTTTTAATATGTACGCTATATTGACTAGTCCATCATTTCAATAGATGATGGCATTCTCTTCATCTTCACCAACACGATAATGTCCATTAATTACATCATTTATAATTATTAAGTTTTCCGATGACTTGTCCATCATGTTGTCATAGTGTGATATTTTAACACATTATTGTCACTCTCTTGACTAGTACATCATATTAATACAATAATGCTATCAGCTCCAATAATTAAATCACTTATCCCCAATGTGTAAAACATAATAGTGACTAGTAAGTATTTTTTATTTTTCATGACTTAACCTTTTGACTAGAATAATGGTATATCATAGATAATTCTAGGCATGCTTCTAATACTCTGAAGGTCATGTAACATGTGGGGGTCCCAACACCGAAAACAATAATTCACCAGCAGAATATATGTATCTGATGGGATGTTACAAACCATCTGTCGGCATATATGATGCGATGTTATTATGCAAGTTTGTGTCAAACATGGTATCTAATATCCCAGGAGATCAGTTTCAAAATCAGTGTGTTCCTCTTCGGCATCATTGATAGTTGCACTGTCCCCATGTTTGGCTGTCATCGGATTGTGACACTGATCACGGAAACCTTACTGACAACTTACTATTTTCATTAGGTCAGGAGGTGCTGGCGGTCCGCTTGCTATTACAGAAGATGGGACGTTGTTGAGCCACTCCCAGCCAAACTCAGTTAATACAAAGTGATGGGACATTCTGTTTATCTGCTGCCTTCCACTATAATGCTTGACAATGTGCTCGCAGCATTTGCAGAAGCAGATTTTTATCAGTGGGAGGCAGCGATTTCACAAGGGGTGGTTTACCCTTCTTCTTAGTATAAATCATATACCGTATTCATACTCGAGCACTTTGGCTGACCATAAAGAGCAACAAAAAAGTTCTGTCCAGTTCTCAATAAATCTTCATGGCATTGTGTGGCTGTCTCCTCTCCAACAACAGAGTATAATTCCGGAAAGTCACCTTGTTGTAGTTTGCGTTTGTATCGTCACTGATGATACGAATGACCCTCTTGCAATTTCTCACGGCCTCGATCATGTAGCTAATCATCAATACATTGCCTCATCGTCGTTCAATAAACCTTCATCTTCTCCAACCATTAAAATATGTGAGTCCATTGTACATGTGCAAAGTAAACGAGAGATAAGTCTATTATTAGCTTTGCTTTTCATGATAATGTCTCTGTTTGGAAGAGGAGATGTGAGCGTATGGTTGTATTCAGCAGGAACAGCACCTCCGGCTCTGCGAGATCGCTCATGGTCCTTAGCAGAGACATTGCCATACCCATAAAAAATGTTTTAGTAGGAATTACACTGTGGTGGCTACTGTAGAGATGGTACCACTACACGGCCAGACGATATGATACACTAACTGTCCTCCATCCACGATCACTTTATTTGGAGGACAGGGCTCAGTTGAAATGGTGGCTAGTTTTTTTCACAACATTGGCCTTATTACCTTTGCGAATAAAACCAAACTCGTCAATTATAGAGAAGGGGACTGCACAAAGCTCATATTCAAATACTGATACAAGACTTGTGTTTCTGTTCTGACCAACAATTAGGAGACGAATGAAAGGTGCTTCCATGTAATAAATTATTGCATCTCCTACTATTTTCCCCTTTTCATCGTTTCCATTGTTTTAATTTTCCCTGATATTGCTTTATGGAAACCTTCAGGTGAAGAGTTGACGAAATTTCTTGTCATCTCCTCACCGATATTCACTGTGTCAGCGACATTGGTGCTGTCATCAGCTACCTTCCTATTCACTATATTAATCAGCTCTAGTGATGGATCACCAAGAGGATTGATGTGTTTTTAATAGGATTGTAGAATAGGATTTCTATCAGCAGCATCCAGCTTTCTCCTCTTAAATCCCTCCTCTTTGTGTTTAATAGCCGGAGTCAATGTTGCACCTTTACTGTCAGTAGATTCAAACATCAGCTCGAAGGCCTGAGATACACGCTGACACAGAGGATAAGAGAGAACCCAGCATGCAACCTGCTCAGCCGAGAGGCTGATGCCAACGAGACCACCTTTAGATTTGCCATAGCGTATATAAGTTTGTTTCCCCAAAACAGTGCACATGCAGGAGCCAGTCGCGTTGAGCTAGTCCATCATATTATCATAGTGTGGTATTTTAACCTTTCGACTAGCATAATAGTATAATATATCTTATTTCTATGTAAAAACAAAAAGCAATTGTCAATGACAATTCCATCATTTTAACACTGGTAACAGCGTATTCTCCATTTAAAACAACTCATTTTAGAAGATGATGGCATTCTCTTCATCACAAACCAATATTTTTAATATGTACGCTATATTGACTAGTCCATCATTTCAATAGATGATGGCATTCTCTTCATCTTCACCAACACGATAATGTCCATTAATTACATCATTTATATTTATTAAGTTTTCCGATGACTTGTCCATCATGTTGTCATAGTGTGATATTTTAACACATTATTGTCACTCTCTTGACTAGTACATCATATTAATACAATAATGCTATCAGCTCCAATAATTAAATCACTTATCCCCAATGTGTAAAACATAATAGTGACTAGTAAGTATTTTTTTATTTTTCATGACTTAACCTTTTGACTAGAATAATGGTATATCATAGATAATTCTAGGCATGCTTCTAATACTCTGAAGGTCATGTAACATGTGGGGGTCCCAACACCGAAAACAATAATTCACCAGCAGAATATATGTATCTGATGGGATGTTACAAACCATCTGTCGGCATATATGATGCGATGTTATTATGCAAGTTTGTGTCAAACATGGTATCTAATATCCCAGGAGATCAGTTTCAAAATCAGTGTGTTCCTCTTCGGCATCATTGATAGTTGCACTGTCCCCATGTTTGGCTGTCATCGGATTGTGACACTGATCACGGAAACCTTACTGACAACTTACTATTTTCATTAGGTCAGGAGGTGCTGGCGGTCCGCTTGCTATTACAGAAGATGGGACGTTGTTGAGCCACTCCCAGCCAAACTCAGTTAATACAAAGTGATGGGACATTCTGTTTATCTGCTGCCTTCCACTATAATGCTTGACAATGTGCTCGCAGCATTTGCAGAAGCAGATTTTTATCAGTGGGAGGCAGCGATTTCACAAGGGGTGGTTTACCCTTCTTCTTAGTATAAATCATATACCGTATTCATACTCGAGCACTTTGGCTGACCATAAAGAGCAACAAAAAAGTTCTGTCCAGTTCTCAATAAATCTTCATGGCATTGTGTGGCTGTCTCCTCTCCAACAACAGAGTATAATTCCGGAAAGTCACCTTGTTGTAGTTTGCGTTTGTATCGTCACTGATGATACGAATGACCCTCTTGCAATTTCTCACGGCCTCGATCATGTAGCTAATCATCAATACATTGCCTCATCGTCGTTCAATAAACCTTCATCTTCTCCAACCATTAAAATATGTGAGTCCATTGTACATGTGCAAAGTAAACGAGAGATAAGTCTATTATTAGCTTTGCTTTTCATGATAATGTCTCTGTTTGGAAGAGGAGATGTGAGCGTATGGTTGTATTCAGCAGGAACAGCACCTCCGGCTCTGCGAGATCGCTCATGGTCCTTAGCAGAGACATTGCCATACCCATAAAAAATGTTTTAGTAGGAATTACACTGTAGTGGCTACTGTAGAGATGGTACCACTACACGGCCAGACGATATGATACACTAACTGTCCTCCATCCACGATCACTTTATTTGGAGGACAGGGCTCAGTTGAAATGGTGGCCAGTTTTTTTCACAACATTGGCCTTATTACCTTTGCGAATAAAACCAAATTCGTCAATTATAGAGAAGGGGACTGCACAAAGCTCATATTCAAATACTGATACAAGACTTGTGTTTCTGTTCTGACCAACAATTAGGAGACGAATGAAAGGTGCTTCCATGTAATAAATTATTGCATCTCCTACTATTTTCCCCTTTTCATCGTTTCCATTGTTTTAATTTTCCCTGATATTGCTTTATGGAAACCTTCAGGTGAAGAGTTGACGAAATTTCTTGTCATCTCCTCACCGATATTCACTGTGTCAGCGACATTGGTGCTGTCATCAGCTACCTTCCTATTCACTATATTAATCAGCTCTAGTGATGGATCACCAAGAGGATTGATGTGTTTTTAAAGCTCATGTAGAATAGGATTTCTATCAGCAGCATCCAGCTTTCTCCTCTTAAATCCCTCCTCTTTGTGTTTAATAGCCGGAGTCAATGTTGTACCTTTACTGTCAGTAGATTCAAACATCAGCTCGAAGGCCTGAGATACACGCTGACACAGAGGATAAGAGAGAACCCAGCATGCAACCTGCTCAGCCGAGAGGCTGATGCCAACGAGACCACCTTTAGATTTGCCATAGCGTATATAAGTTTGTTTCCCCAAAACAGTGCACATGCAGGAGCCAGTCGCGTTGAGCTCTAATAAACATGTGTGCACTCAGAGCTGGCCTGATGAGACAATCCACCCACAGCTGCCCAGTTGGTGTCTTGCAGGCCTTCTCAAGAAAGATAAACAGATCTTCAAATGTGGGTATACTTCCCTCTTTATACAGGAAGTCACTAAACAAGACTGTGCATACCATACATAAAGCACGCATAGCTCGTGGCCAGTTCTTCCCATTTAATATACCCGTCAAACCGCTGAATGCTGCTCCGATCAGCTCATCGAGACCAGATCCTCCCATTAGCTTACTAATACACCCGAGAAATGACATAACACAGTGCATCCTACCTGGATGCATTACAAGTGTTGCCCATTTCTCTGGGTCTGACCACTTCACTTGAATTGCAACCATGTACAGTTGCATATCCAGTGTTATATGTACATTATTCATACTCGAGCTCTGCAAGTAATTTTTACAGTAGTTCAAGGTTGTCACTATTGTATCAGGGTGAAATGAAGGGCATCGATCATTGGACCAAATGCGAATGGGATGAATGGTTTGGGAGAGGTCACATAATGATCCCTGGCTAATGCTGTCATGTAACCAGACCACTCCAGAGGGTACTCGTCACAATCTGTGTCAAATAGTGTAAGAAGCCATTTCATATCAGCTGAATGAGCCTGAGTGACACTTTCGTTCAGATAATTTCCGTTCAAATAATTCCCATATATATATATATAAATATATGATGTGTCCACTTATCGTTTGTCTCATATATATTATATATTGTATTTACAAAAGATGTATGGACAATGTGATTGTATTGTATGTACAATATATGTCTGAAAATAAAATTCCTAGCACAATTTTTCCGAAAATTACAGTCGGACAGCTTTTTTGAAAAGTCAAAATGTAAATTTTATTAGATTTTCGCTCCATACCACCATGAACGTATAGTTCAATACATTATTGATATTCTTTGTTCTAATACCTATCCATAGAGCCCAAAATCATCGTTCTAGTGTAATTACATCCAAAGTTATTGCTGTTTTAAAATTTGACTTAGTTTCAGTGGCGGCCATTTTGGATTTATGCGGTTCACGAATTCTCCCCAGAGTTGCCACACCGGCAAGAGCTGGATCTGATATCTACAGCACCTTACCAATACAAAATCATCAAAAAACCTTATAGTACCAACAGTTTCTGGGTTCATATAGGGCTTGTATAGGCTGGCTACTGGACTAAATATTTAATAAGCCCACGTTATCTTCTTTGTCAAGGATATCAGATATAACTGTTTCATGATAACCTCGCAGGGATACAGTGGGTTAAAATGATGTGTGTCTGTTCTGTGAAAGAGAGCACGGATTATAGCCCAATTTTAACAGTATTGACTTTTTTACACTCTAGGGGGCGTAGCTCAAAATCTGCCTGGTAACCATACCCATAGCGGGCCTGTTTTCGAACAAGGACATCTCAAGCTTTATCCTGATATGTCACACTAAATATCTAATAGGGTGAAAAATGGTGAAATCGGCCTGCGGAATTGAGGCAGTTTACATGTGTTTCAATGGGACTGGCATTTGGGGTGGTGAGACCATCAGTAGACACAAGGGGTTTGCATGTTCTGGTCCTTTCTTGACATATTCCAGCTGCTTGATAAAAAATCTGCAGCTTGATATCTATATTGTATTGAGTTTTACTATCGCTGTAACATTTTAAGTGTAATAGTTTTGATTAGAAAGTATATAATTGGTGAATAAATGTGATAACCATGTCTAGAAAAGACCAGAAGAGGCCGTGTTTTGGTGATATAAGTCATAGATGAAATGCCTGGTTGGTAGTTTGATTGTCATATGGGCCCAAATAAAAATAAAAAATAGTGACTTTAAGTATGGATGCTACTAATAGCAGTCCATTCTAATATGTGTGGCATATTTCAACAACAATTTTCGAAATACAAGGTAACCATGACGACTTTGTGTGACGAAATAGAGGCGGGAATAGCCACTTCATTTAACTGTTTTATTCAATGCGACTTTCAAGGAAACCAGGCCGATTTTCATGATATCAATAATTATTCAAAGGGCTCCGAGGGCAACAGTTTTCAATATATTTGCCTAATTCAAAAACTATATTGTTCAGATCACCTTCAAGCATCATACCAGGCCGAAATAAAATAATCAAAGAAAATTATATCTCTACATATGGTCTCACCACCCTAAATAAGCCGAAATCCAGGGAGGTGTCTACTAATGATGGAATCATCACACAAAATATTTTTAATGCGGCTGTTCCAACCTCTATTGAAACAAAATAAAATACAAAGAAGTAATAATTTTGTGAATATTTAATAAGCCCACGTTATCTTCTTTGTCAAGGATATCAGATATAACTGTTTCATGATAACCTCGCAGGGATACAGTGGGTTAAAATGATGTGTGTCTGTTCTGTGAAAGAGAGCACGGATTATAGCCCAATTTTAACAGTATTGACTTTTTTACACTCTAGGGGGCGTAGCTCAAAATCTGTCTGGTAACCATACCCATAGCGGGCCTGTTTTCGAACAAGGACATCTCAAGCTTTATCCTGATATGTCACACTAAATATCTAATAGGGTGAAAAATGGTGAAATCGGCCTGCGGAATTGAGGCAGTTTACATGTGTTTCAATGGGACTGGCATTTGGGGTGGTGAGACCATCAGTAGACACAAGGGGTTTGCATGTTCTGGTCCTTTCTTGACATATTCCAGCTGCTTGATAAAAAATCTGCAGCTTGATATCTATATTGTATTGAGTTTTACTATCGCTGTAACATTTTAAGTGTAATAGTTTTGATTAGAAAGTATATAATTGGTGAATAAATGTGATAACCATGTCTAGAAAAGACCAGAAGAGGCCGTGTTTTGGTGATATAAGTCATAGATGAAATGCCTGGTTGGTAGTTTGATTGTCATATGGGCCCAAATAAAAATAAAAAATAGTGAATTTAAGTATGGATGCTACTAATAGCAGTCCATTCTAATATGTGTGGCATATTTCAACAACAATTTTCGAAATACAAGGTAACCATGACGACTTTGTGTGACGAAATAGAGGCGGGAATAGCCACTTCATTTAACTGTTTTATTCAATGCGACTTTCAAGGAAACCAGGCCGATTTTCATGATATCAATAATTATTCAAAGGGCTCCGAGGGCAACAGTTTTCAATATATTTGCCTAATTCAAAAACTATATTGTTCAGATCACCTTCAAGCATCATACCAGGCCGAAATAAAATAATCAAAGAAAATTATATCTCTACATATGGTCTCACCACCCTAAATAAGCCGAAATCCAGGGAGGTGTCTACTAATGATGGAATCATCACACAAAATATTTTTAATGCGGCTGTTCCAACCTCTATTGAAACAAAATAAAATACAAAGAAGTAATAATTTTGTGAATATTTAATAAGCCCACGTTATCTTCTTTGTCAAGGATATCAGATATAACTGTTTCATGATAACCTCGCAGGGATACAGTGGGTTAAAATGATGTGTGTCTGTTCTGTGAAAGAGAGCACGGATTATAGCCCAATTTTAACAGTATTGACTTTTTTACACTCTAGGGGGCGTAGCTCAAAAATCTGTCTGGTAACCATACCCATAGCGGGCCTGTTTTCGAACAAGGACATCTCAAGCTTTATCCTGATATGTCACACTAAATATCTAATAGGGTGAAAAATGGTGAAATCGGCCTGCGGAATTGAGGCAGTTCACATGTGTTTCAATGGGACTGGCATTTGGGGTGGTGAGACCATCAGTAGACACAAGGGGTTTGCATGTTCTGGTCCTTTCTTGACATATTCCAGCTGCTTGATAAAAAATCTGCAGCTTGATATCTATATTGTATTGAGTTTTACTATCGCTGTAACATTTTAAGTGTAATAGTTTTGATTAGAAAGTATATAATTGGTGAATAAATGTGATAACCATGTCTAGAAAAGACCAGAAGAGGCCGTGTTTTGGTGATATAAGTCATAGATGAAATGCCTGGTTGGTAGTTTGATTGTCATATGGGCCCAAATAAAAATAAAAAATAGTGAATTTAAGTATGGATGCTACTAATAGCAGTCCATTCTAATATGTGTGGCATATTTCAACAACAATTTTCGAAATACAAGGTAACCATGACGACTTTGTGTGACGAAATAGAGGCGGGAATAGCCACTTCATTTAACTGTTTTATTCAATGCGACTTTCAAGGAAACCAGGCCGATTTTCATGATATCAATAATTATTCAAAGGGCTCCGAGGGCAACAGTTTTCAATATATTTGCCTAATTCAAAAACTATATTGTTCAGATCACCTTCAAGCATCATACCAGGCCGAAATAAAATAATCAAAGAAAATTATATCTCTACATATGGTCTCACCACCCTAAATAAGCCGAAATCCAGGGAGGTGTCTACTAATGATGGAATCATCACACAAAATATTTTTAATGCGGCTGTTCCAACCTCTATTGAAACAAAATAAAATACAAAGAAGTAATAATTTTGTGAATATTTAATAAGCCCACGTTATCTTCTTTGTCAAGGATATCAGATATAACTGTTTCATGATAACCTCGCAGGGATACAGTGGGTTAAAATGATGTGTGTCTGTTCTGTGAAAGAGAGCACGGATTATAGCCCAATTTTAACAGTATTGACTTTTTTACACTCTAGGGGGCGTAGCTCAAAATCTGTCTGGTAACCATACCCATAGCGGGCCTGTTTTCGAACAAGGACATCTCAAGCTTTATCCTGATATGTCACACTAAATATCTAATAGGGTGAAAAATGGTGAAATCGGCCTGCGGAATTGAGGCAGTTTACATGTGTTTCAATGGGACTGGCATTTGGGGTGGTGAGACCATCAGTAGACACAAGGGGTTTGCATGTTCTGGTCCTTTCTTGACATATTCCAGCTGCTTGATAAAAAATCTGCAGCTTGATATCTATATTGTATTGAGTTTTACTATCGCTGTAACATTTTAAGTGTAATAGTTTTGATTAGAAAGTATATAATTGGTGAATAAATGTGATAACCATGTCTAGAAAAGACCAGAAGAGGCCGTGTTTTGGTGATATAAGTCATAGATGAAATGCCTGGTTGGTAGTTTGATTGTCATATGGGCCCAAATAAAAATAAAAAATAGTGAATTTAAGTATGGATGCTACTAATAGCAGTCCATTCTAATATGTGTGGCATATTTCAACAACAATTTTCGAAATACAAGGTAACCATGACGACTTTGTGTGACGAAATAGAGGCGGGAATAGCCACTTCATGTAATTGTTTTATTCAATGCGACTTTCAAGGAAACCAGGCCGATTTTCATGATATCAATAATTATTCAAAGGGCTCCGAGGGCAACAGTTTTCAATATATTTGCCTAATTCAAAAACTATATTGTTCAGATCACCTTCAAGCATCATACCAGGCCGAAATAAAATAATCAAAGAAAATTATATCTCTACATATGGTCTCACCACCCTAAATAAGCCGAAATCCAGGGAGGTGTCTACTAATGATGGAATCATCACACAAAATATTTTTAATGCGGCTGTTCCAACCTCTATTGAAACAAAATAAAATACAAAGAAGTAATAATTTTGTGAATATTTAATAAGCCCACGTTATCTTCTTTGTCAAGGATATCAGATATAACTGTTTCATGATAACCTCGCAGGGATACAGTGGGTTAAAATGATGTGTGTCTGTTCTGTGAAAGAGAGCACGGATTATAGCCCAATTTTAACAGTATTGACTTTTTTACACTCTAGGGGGCGTAGCTCAAAATCTGTCTGGTAACCATACCCATAGCGGGCCTGTTTTCGAACAAGGACATCTCAAGCTTTATCCTGATATGTCACACTAAATATCTAATAGGGTGAAAAATGGTGAAATCGGCCTGCGGAATTGAGGCAGTTTACATGTGTTTCAATGGGACTGGCATTTGGGGTGGTGAGACCATCAGTAGACACAAGGGGTTTGCATGTTCTGGTCCTTTCTTGACATATTCCAGCTGCTTGATAAAAAATCTGCAGCTTGATATCTATATTGTATTGAGTTTTACTATCGCTGTAACATTTTAAGTGTAATAGTTTTGATTAGAAAGTATATAATTGGTGAATAAATGTGATAACCATGTCTAGAAAAGACCAGAAGAGGCCGTGTTTTGGTGATATAAGTCATAGATGAAATGCCTGGTTGGTAGTTTGATTGTCATATGGGCCCAAATAAAAATAAAAAATAGTGAATTTAAGTATGGATGCTACTAATAGCAGTCCATTCTAATATGTGTGGCATATTTCAACAACAATTTTCGAAATACAAGGTAACCATGACGACTTTGTGTGACGAAATAGAGGCGGGAATAGCCACTTCATTTAACTGTTTTATTCAATGCGACTTTCAAGGAAACCAGGCCGATTTTCATGATATCAATAATTATTCAAAGGGCTCCGAGGGCAACAGTTTTCAATATATTTGCCTAATTCAAAAACTATATTGTTCAGATCACCTTCAAGCATCATACCAGGCCGAAATAAAATAATCAAAGAAAATTATATCTCTACATATGGTCTCACCACCCTAAATAAGCCGAAATCCAGGGAGGTGTCTACTAATGATGGAATCATCACACAAAATATTTTTAATGCGGCTGTTCCAACCTCTATTGAAACAAAATAAAATACAAAGAAGTAATAATTTTGTGAATATTTAATAAGCCCACGTTATCTTCTTTGTCAAGGATATCAGATATAACTGTTTCATGATAACCTCGCAGGGATACAGTGGGTTAAAATGATGTGTGTCTGTTCTGTGAAAGAGAGCACGGATTATAGTCCAATTTTAACAGTATTGACTTTTTTACACTCTAGGGGGCGTAGCTCAAAATCTGTCTGGTAACCATACCCATAGCGGGCCTGTTTTCGAACAAGGACATCTCAAGCTTTATCCTGATATGTCACACTAAATATCTAATAGGGTGAAAAATGGTGAAATCGGCCTGCGGAATTGAGGCAGTTTACATGTGTTTCAATGGGACTGGCATTTGGGGTGGTGAGACCATAACAACGCCTGGGCTGTCAAAGGGATTATACTTCAATGTACTGATTTAATGTCAAAAAGTTGGGACATCCCTTTGAAAATCCCCGTTTTTGCCAGAATCGCGTCATAACATAACATTTCAAATCCAATGGGTATTTTAATATATATTTAGCCGCAAATAGAAACACTGAAAACCATAAAAAATCATATTATATGCACGCAAATTGCAGACAAAGTTTAAGAACATGACAGATTTTATGAGCTAAACAGTACATGTCCACGCGTCTATCATGCGTTGACCTCGTGACCCCGAGTGCATGGTGTGACACGCAGCAAGACGGCAACATGATTGGCTTTGAACAGACGAGGTCACACGTGCCACCATGGCAACTTACACAAAGCACTCCTAAAAGTTGTGCTCCCGTGTTGAATAAATGTCGTTTTTAGCCTACATACAATCTCTCCGGAGTGAAAAAAACATAATATGAATGAAAAGAGATAATATTCCTATTAGACTGTCATGTTTATAGCGACATAAAGCATAATGTTACTTCGGGAGATGTGTTTTAGCGTCGCTACTTTTTATACTTGACATAGTGAAAAATCAGGACCAAACTGCCTTTCTATCACCTAGTTCGCACCCAAGGTCACGCCTTCAAGGCCGTTCAGTTTCTGAGAATAGCCCCCACCATTTTTGACTAGTCTATAGTGTACTAGTAGGAGGGGCCCACCTGAAAAATAGACTAATGATATGCATAAGCCATAATGATATGCATAGCCTAGCCCTAATTTTGCTAGCTTTTTTGTAGTAGTCTAGCCTCTAGGCATAGGCCTACACGTATTAACATTATTAACATTGTTTATATAAACACTGTTAAAGTTTAAAATCAATAGGCCCCATAATTACATGAATTAGTATAATTAAAGTGACACAATCTGGCTAAACTAATAAAAAAATCGGTAGGCCCTAATTTTATTTTGGTTTCTTTATATGACCATATGATGTAGGCCTAAACATAGACTAGAACTGTAAAAGTTTTTTTTATATTTTTGTTCTGCGCATTTAGGCCTACCAGTAAAGGGAGACATAGAGACGAAATGATCGTATTTCTCATTTTGGACATGCTTGTCCAAGGCTAGAGGTAAAAGTTAGACAAACTTCTTTTTTGTTCATTGAAGAACGGAAATATCAGATCAGATCGGATGCCTTTCTTGTTTTGTATACATGTTAAAATTTGCTGGTTTATTCTGGTCAACATATTTGTCCTTTTCATATTTGTGGCAACAAACTTTGTTTTCATATTTCTCAACCCTTCAAGTCCTCACGATGCATTAAAGCATCATTTTACATCCCTGAAAAGAGACTACATTTTCCTACAAGCAAGGCTTTTAGAATAAAAATTTCCATGAAACTGGTTTTAAAACCAGTAGGCCTACATGGCAATTTTCTTTAATTTTTCACTCACTTCAAATAATCTTCATCTACTACAAGTCGTGAATTGCGACAGCAATTTGCTTGTAGTGGATGAAGGTGACATTGTAAAGTCAGGCTTGAAAGGGTTAATGCCCCCCCCCCCCCGATATATATAATGGTGCGTTCCTTAAAGGGACTGGCCCAGGCTAAAATCATCAAAAAATCGGTGATTTTATTTCGGGTTCTTAATATGACCATATGATGTAAACATGTACATAGACTAGAACTGCAAATTTTTATAATTTTTGTGCTGCGCATTTATCAGTTAGACTAGATATAGAGACGAAATTTCCGCATTTCCTATTTTTGACATGGTTGTCAATAATTAGAAATCAGGAATTTCGTCTCTATATCTAGCCTAACTGGTGAATGCGCAGCACAAAAATTATAAAAAATTGCAGTTCTAGTCTATGTACATGTTTACATCATATGGTCATATTAAGAACCCGAAATGAAATCACCGATTTTTTGATGATTTTAGCGTGGGCCAGTCCCTTTAAAGTTAATCCTCCAGGTTCCTTGCCTCCCTTGCCAACCAGACATTTTCTAATGAGTATTATATACTAATGAAATATTTGGATAGGCTAAGAGAAAGCTTTCATACAAGCTTCGAATGCCTTAATCCCACTCTCCGCACCCTTCGGGTGCTAGGGTTCACTCAGCAGCTTAAAGTTAATCCATTCAACGTTGTCGGCTTACATGAAAATGAATAGCCTACGATTCGAGGATCTAGCATTAAAATGCAAGGATGTTGCCAGGAAAATACAAAAATTGACTGTCCTCATTTTTATATGGGTAAAACAAAAAATGTGGGTATTTTTACATTATTAGGCCTACTTTATAATGTTAATATTTGTAAAAAAGGAAAAATATCTATATGGTTGTATACGAGCTCAATATGCCTATCATGGAAATGTGGAAAATGGCATGTCCCCATAGAAAATTCCACTATTTGAAACTTCACTGTAAGATAAAAAATAACACCATTTCAATGACAACACTCATCATTATACACTGGTTCGAATTCTGATACCTCGCCCTTGGATCTCTGATCCACTTCAAGCCAAACTTTGGCAGTGACTTTAAAAGGCCCTAGATAGCCTACAGTTACTCACCGGCTGTCAGATCTTTCGAATTAAGCTTATAAATCTCATCTTGTTATAATTAGTTTTTTTTAATCAAAATCTAGGCCTAGTTAACATTAAACTAGAAATTTAATCATTGGCAATGTCGCTCATTATTACATTTTAATATTACGCATTATTTACGGTAATAATATAGTTTGAAAGTTTATCCTTGAATGAGCAGATCAATTGCGTTCCAAAAGAGGAGGTGTGAGTGTAAATTTGACATTTTAGTGAATCGAAATTAGGTGCCTAAACAAAATTTGAAACTTCACATAATATATATAACCAATCCAGAAATTTGGCAAAAAGCCAAGGGCGGCAAACTGAAGAATATAGCTAGGATCAGACTGAATTGTTTTCTTGACATAGATATGCCTATCAGGATCACAACACTAAGCCATTAGGCCTATTATCCTTGATAATTTTAAATAGCCTAAGCCTATATCATCAGCTATCAATATACACATAAGGTAAAAAATATATAAGCTTATAGGCCTAGGCCTAGTTTATGGGTCATTTGATATCTAGGGGGGGGGGGGGGGGGGCTAGAAAAAAATTGAAATAAATAGTTTGTCGCCACAAAAGTCAGAAAAAAGCTTGTTGAAAATGTGGGTAGAAAATGTTGTCGAAATTGATGAGAAATATGTTGACCAGAAAAAACACCAAATGTTAACGTACATAATAGGGAAAGCATAGGTCTACAACAAAAAAAGATATTTCATTTCTTCGACGAAACATTAAAAAAAAATTGTCGGAGGTTGATCGCCAAAAAAAAGATTGTTTTCTCGCAGAGGTAAAAAAAAGTTTGCAAGCAACGAAAACTCTAGTTCTATGTTCAGAAATATTTGTTCAAAAGGTTCTATGTTCAGAAGGTTCTATATTCATAAGGTCCTATGTTCAGAAGGTCCTATGTTCAGAAGGTCCTATGTTCAGAAAATATTTGTTCAAAAGGTCCTATATTCAGAAGGTTCTATGTTCAGAAGGTCCTATATTCAGAATATTCTTTGTTTGATGTAGGAAAAAATTTAAATCTTTCAGATTCAGGTAAACTACAATGCAAGATAACAAATCACAGCCTCTCATTTTAGCTCATTCGGTCATATGAGTTTTTGTCATGGCGGGTTGTCTGTCGTCTGTCCGTCCACAATTTGCCAAAATCGCTAATGGGACTTCAATCAACACAAACCAGGAGTGATCACAGAAGTATAGTCCTCGCAATTCAGGAATATGACATTATATATATCTGAATTCAAATCCACCTAAACCCGGTGCTAGAGTGAACTTGTCCTATAGCCGGATTGAAAAGTTCAACCCAAAACACCTGCAATTACAAAGATGAGCTACGGTGCTTTTTTCCTGTTTCTTCATTTTAATCTATTCCAGGGAGGTTTTGGGTATCTGTATTAACCCCCTGCATATTCCCAAAATGCGTTGTATTGTTGGGTTGACCAAAAAGTGAGTGGAAATTGCCCTAAAAACAAGTCAAAAATGAAAGCACCATTCAGAAAGCACTATTCAGGGCCTTGTTTTAACTATAGGTATTTTGGTAAATCGGTAGCGCATGTTTTACGTCGATTTCTCAACGATTCTGACCCGATTTCTTTTATGCACAGGTCTTTTTCAAGTCAAACCCTAATCCGACTATAGGCATGCCCAGAACCCCTTATCGGGCCAGTGAAGAAAAATACTCTCAATAACCCACCATGTCCTATCACCCCATGCTCACATCATCATCTGTACATTATTCATTTCATCTATTAACTGCACTGTTTTTATCGTATTGCAATGTCACTTTAATATATGTTAGTCTGCTGTCGAAAAGGGACGTAAAGAAATAATTTACAATAATACATGACATAGACATCTATATGACCTTGATTTTTAACTACTATTATTTTTCTCCTTTGCACTCAAAATGTTTATTGCTCTGAAATGTATGCCCATACCACATGTGTATTTCACTGGTCACGGTAACCATTTCTTCTATTTACGTATTTCTTATTGTAGATATAGACAGGTTCCGATAAATTGAAGAAATAATATTTTTCATTACCTGCATGCATCATCACCACACGGTATATTTACTTGTGAATGTTGTGACATATGCATATTTACCTACCACCACATACCAATTGGACTTTACATTCAACAGAGAATAATCCCACATAAGATAAGAGAATTGATATTTCACTTGTTTTTATATGATATTTTGAACAACGTCCTATAAAATATAATTATAAATTTCATATCTACAAGTTAATGAGTCCATCCAACATAGGACCTTCTGAACGTTTTTGCGACATTGAATCAACGTCATTGACGTTGATTCAACGTCGCAAAAACGTTGTGTGCCCAATTGGAACTGACAATGAAATAGTCACCCGTACTTTCTGAACATAGGACCTTCTGAACAAATATTTCTGAACATAGGACCTTCTGAAAATAGGACCTTCTGAACATAGAACCTTCTGAACATAGAACCTTCTGAACAAAGGACCTCTGTACATAGGACCTTCTGAACATAGGACCTTCTGAACATAGAACCTTCTGAACATAGAACCTTCTGAACAAAGGACCTTCTGAACATAGAACCTTCTGAGCATAGGACCTTCTGAACATAGGACTTTCAGAACATAGAGCTGTAACCAAATTTAGGCTATAGGCTACATGCAAATGTTGGAAAAATACTGCCCCTGTAGTAATACCTTTCTATCTTTTTTATAACAAAAAGGTTGCATTTCAATGTTATGTGTAGACCATTTAAATGACATAAAGTAATCAAAATTGTCTATAATGCATGTAATGGCGCCATAACTATTTGCATGTCAAATTAGGTTAGTAATGCGAGAATTTGTTGCAAGGTCACCCAGTCACGATAGGCCTAATGGAACATCAATCAAAAAATAAAATAAAAATTTACTCTTTTTTTATTTTACCATAGACTAGATCTAGTCTACCGCTATTTATCGATATCAATTGAAAATTAAAATATAAATTATGCATTTTTAGATGAGATAGTCTAAGTCTACACAAAAAATTAGATTGTCTACACAAAAAATTAGAAAAAAATAGATTGTTGACAGCCAGCAGATCTTCCCAAATCTGCCGGAAACTGCCAAAGAAAGGCGAAAATTCCATCGCTCCGCTCGGGTCAAACATCTAATGGGTAGTCTATAGGTATTATACCCTCACACTAGAATGGGATTAAAGGTCAACTGTTAAAATTTGCAGGACATGGGTCCCCCAGAATGCAATATTGCCTGTGGGTAGGCCTAGGCCCTATATCATAATTATACTAAAATATGTGTTTCATACCCACCACCACATTAAGAGCAAGTTCCCAAATCATAGCAAGTCCATATATACTTCAGCGACATCTATGAGTTAATAATTCCACCAAAGCTTTTAGCCCTGGCTCCAAGCTGAGCGTTGGGGTTGCAAGCTAACTGGCTTTATTA
Organism: Flabesymbios commensalis; assembly: GCA_964017125.1. Lineage (NCBI taxonomy): Eukaryota > Metazoa > Annelida > Polychaeta > Terebellida > Flabelligeridae > Flabesymbios > Flabesymbios commensalis. The sequence continues at coordinate 75,084,740 of OZ024909.1, read as the reverse complement.
CTGCAGGGATTGCGAAACAGCTGCCCTCGAATGTGTATTGATAGGACATCTTTTCCTCAAACATTGTACACTCCGCCAATGTTGGTTCAATGTTGGGCCAGCGTTGCAGACGTTGGTCTAGCATTAAAACAGCATTGGCCCAATGTCTCGTTTGAGTAGTATCTTGTAATCAGTCTAGTTGCTGATATTAATGCCGTCAGCCTGTACTCTACAGGCTACTGTAGGCCTACACGTGACCGTCCCATGCATGCCCGTTTCGCAGTTGAATGGATTTTTAAACATGTCCTGGAAAAAAAGTTTGTCTGTGACATCTCAGGGAAAAAATTGTTTGTTTTTGATCAGGGAGAAAAAAAATGTTATGTTTTCTTGTTGGAAGGGGAAAAATAATTTGGTTAAGTAAAAAAAACCATACCCTCCCCCCTGGTATAAAATGGTCCGCCCCTTAGGCCTATTTATTGAACATATATGATATGGGGGTAGGCTGTCTAAATGGTCTCTACTTGTAGCAATGTTATGTAGGCTACTGGTAGGTAACATAACCTACCTAGGGGCCTAATGGGCTACAACATAAATAAAAAAAAAATTAGAAATAGCATAATTACCTACGACCCATGTGGCATGTCCCGTTATCATGAAATGTTTATGTGTGTTTTTAGTCTAGCCTAAGAGGTTAGTTTTTTATTCTTGTTGGGACAGTAGTAGGCCTAGTCTGGAGAGATTTAGCATGTCTAGGTAAGGTAGCCTACTGTAATCTAGGCCACATGCTTTTAACAATGACCAAATCTGAGGTTTGGGCCTGGCTTAGTCTATAGGCCTACTAGGCCTAAAATATATATATACTAAAAGTCTTGACTGCTTGCTGAAAACAATTAGACCTCTAGATCTAATTATATAGGCCTACAAACATGACTTGTGTAGTCTAGATCTTGATTATGTTTAGGACTGTGTAGCTAATACTAATACTCTAACGTCAGTGAGAGTTTATTGTCATTGACATTGAATATACCACAGAACATACATTACACCACAGCCCAGGCACACCCTGGCACCAGTCAAGGCTCAGCTTCAAGAAGAGAAGGCAAGTGTAGTCTGGGTGTGTTGGAGGCCTATTTATACTTGATCTATGTTTTTAAGATTAGCTAGTCTATCCATAGGTGTCATAAATTATGAGTAGACTAGTCCACATTCCAATAAACCTTCAATAATAGAATCTACAGCCTACAGGATAGTTCAGTGACAAAGGCTATAGATGCCTGGGCAGTAGATCTACATGCAGTATGGCTATGGCTCCATAGGCCTATTAATTCAGCAGAAATGACCCAATTTAGACTCAGGGGGCGCTGTGGTGCGCCATGCGACAGAATCGGCCATTGGTCAGTGGTTTATGACGCATCTTTAAGGTCTCACCACACAAATTCATTCGCGCATATCATTATAAAGTTTAAGAATAAGAAAGTTAGTCTCTTTTTAAAAATTGTGGCTCTTTGCAGCAGCTCCTGTGGTGATTATTACGGAAATTTTGATACCAATTTAGATCGATTCTGTGATGTTTTGTTGTAGCAGAAGCATCGAAATGATAAAAGATAGATCTAACAGGAAGTCCTTGCGCTGGCTGTAACAAGGCTCTTCTAAAAAACGAGGTCAATTTTTTTCTAGGTCGCCCGGGGGAGAGTGGGGCAAGAGCTTATTCTAGGCTAAAATAGCAGGAAAGCAAGCAGATTCACATAGACCCCCCTACCTTTTTTATTTTTTATTTTGAAAGAAAACAGCAGGATGGTTAAAATGTTATATAGGGTTATTTACATTTCCCCATTTTAGGAGTACTGGGAGGCCTGAGCGTATGGGTCATAATACATGTAGGTCTATGGGACAGGTATTATGTGTGGTGAGACGTTAAGGCCATAGTTCCAGAAAACACATTATCGCGCATGTGGGATGTTTTATTGCTACTAGACCATTAATTTTGCTAATTTATTATCACCAGGCAGCCAATTCAGCAAAAAAATATAATATAGACATGTTTTCTAGCGAATTTAACGAAACTAATTTGATAATGTTCAATTATGGCCCATATACCAAGCATTCGTCCATATAGCACTGAAACAGTTGTAAGTTCAACTTGGTTATTCCGCTTCCCCGCATTGATTTTCTTGTCCTTTGCTATTTATACCTCTTTTGTTTGTGTGTATAGTGTCCGTACATCACTATTCTGAAGAAATAAAATCATTCATTGCCCAATTTCAAGACGAGTCTCTGAAAAAATAGACAATTCCATACAGATGCTTCATGAAAATGGAAAATTATGTTGTAATATCGAAAAACGGGCCATTTCTCGAGATCTAGTAATAAACAGGGGAATTTCATTTTGCGTTTGTGTGCCTTCTGCTCATCGGAATTGGACAAGGTTTTCTTTTTCGATTTCAGAATAGAATGTATTTTCTAGCTTACTTGAAAAAAAATATTCCATAAACATGTTTATTTCCCTTAAGGTCTCACCACACAAATTCATTCGCGCATATCATTATAAAGTTTAAGAATAAGAAAGTTAGTCTCTTTTTAAAACATGTGGCTCTTTGCAGCAGCTCCTGTGGTGATTATTACGGAAATATCATTTTGATACCAATTTAAATCGATTCTGTGATGTTTTGTTGTAGCAAAAGCGTCGAAATGATAAAAGATAGATCTAACAGGAAGTCCTTGCGCTGGCTGTAACAAGGCTCTTCTAAAAAACGAGGTCAATTTTTTTCTAGGTCGCCCGGGGGAGAGTGGGACAAGAGCTTATTCTAGGCTAAAATAGCAGGAAAGCAAGCAGATTCACATACCTTTTTTATTTTGAAAGAAAACAGCAGGATGGTTAAAATGTTATATAGGGTTATTTACATTTCCCCATTTTAGGAGTACTGGGAGGCCTGAGCGTATGGGTCATAATACATGTAGGTCTATGGGACGGGTATTATGTGTGGTGAGACGTTAAGGCCATAGTTCCAGTAAACACATTTTCGCGCCTGTGGGATGTTTTATTGCTACTAGACCATTAATTTTGCTCATTTATTATCACCAGGCAGCCAATTCAGCAAAAAAATATAATATAGACATGTTTTCTAGCGAATTTAACGAAACTAATTTGATAATGTTCAATTATGGCCCATATACCAAGCATTCGTCCATATAGCACTGAAACAGTTGTAAGTTCAACTTGGTTATTCCGCTTCCCCGCATTGATTTTCTTGTCCTTTGCTATTTATACCTCTATTTATACAGATGCTTCATGAAAATGGAAAATTATGTTGTAATATCGAAAAACGGGCCATTTCTCGAGATCTAGTAATAAACAGGGAAATTTCATTTTGCGTTTGTGTGCCTTCTGCTCATCGGAATTGGACAAGGTTTTCTTTTTCGATTTTAGAATAGAATGTATTTTCTAGCTTACTTGAAAAAAAATATTCCATAAACATGTTTATTTCCCTTAAGTGGTTAATCTATGGTCATAGCTACCACATAGCAACCACTCTTATTGTAAACAGTATTATCACTAATAATCCTTTAACAATGACGAATTAATTAAAGGGATTGGCCCAGGCTAAAATCATAAAAAAATCGGTGATTTTATTTCGAGTTCTTAATATGACCATATGATGTAAGCATGTACATAGACTAGAACTGCAATTTTTTATAATTTTTGTGCTGCGCATTCACCAGTTAGGCTAGATATAGAGACGAAATTCCTGATTTGTAATTATTGACAACCATGTCAAAAATAAGAAATGCGGGAATTTCGTCTCTATATCTAGTCTAACTGGTAAGTGTGCAGCACAAAAATTATAAAAATTTGCAGTTCTAGTCTTATGTACATGTTTACACCCCCCCCCCCCCCCCACAGACAGAAAGGTCCACATTCTAAGGTCAACCTTTTTTTAGATACCGGGAAACTTAATCTCTACTTAATGATCACTGGTGAGATTGCTTGATTCGATCCTCAATTCTGTGTCAATATGTCGCCAGAATGCGTTATTTAGTGTGTATTTTTCAAAATTTTCCGGGGGGGGGGTGGGGCATGCCCCCGTACCCCACCCCCCCTACAAAAACGACCGTTACCAAATTCTTGGGTTACAATTTTTTTAGTTACAGGTAAACTTGATCTCTAGGTAGGCCTACTCATGATCACTTGTGAGATTGCTTGATTCCTTTATTCGGTGTAAACATGTCGCCAGAATGCGTTATTTGGTCTATTGTTCAAAAGTTTTCAGGGAGGGTATGCCCCCTTACCCCACAAATACGGCCGCCTCCACATTCTTGGATTAACTTTTTTCCCCCTCAGCCATTAAGGCTGTGGGGTATAGTGATCACCAGTAGGGCGGTCTGGCGAGCGGTCAGAAATTCAGCTCTTACTACAAAGTGATGAATTTTGTTTATTTTTTATAGACATGATCTATGTGCCTAAGCAATTCATCCCATATATTTTTTTCGGCACCAAGCCATAAGCGGCCATTTTTCAAGATGGCCGCCTAAAAAAGCTTGTGGGCACCTCATGAACCGCTGCTTGGATTGCATTCAAATTTGGTATGGTTGCTCTCTAGGTATTTCTAATGATCTGATTAACTTTAGGGATGAATCCAGTGAGAACAAAATGGCCGCCGCAGCCATTTAAAAAAAGATGGCCACCTAAAAAGCTTGTGGGCACGATAACTTTTGAACCGTTTCTCGGATTGCATTTAAATTTAGTATGGTTGTTCTCTAGGTATTTCTAATGATCTGAATAACTTTTGGGAGGAATCAATTAAAAAGAAAATGGCCGCCGCAGCCATTTAAAAAAAATGACATGGTGGTAGTGGCGGTCATTTTTTCTCGTTATTTCTTGATATTGATGGACAGAGCCTACGGCTGAGGGGTCCTACCATCAATTGATGGCTATTTTTTTTTAGATACCTGTAGGCTAAACCTAATCTCTACTAATGATCACTTGTGAGATTGTTTGATTCTTTAATTCTGTGTAAATATATGTCGCCAGAATGCGTTACTTAGTGTGTATTTTTTTCAAAATTTTCCAAGGGGGGGGGATGCCCCCGTAAAAAAGCCCCTCCCCTACAAAAACGGCCGTCTCCACATTCTTGGGTTACACTTTTTTTTAGTTACCGGTAAACTTACTCTCTAGGCCTACTAATGATCACTTGTGAGATTGCTTGAGTCCTTTATTCTGTGTAAATATGTCGCCAGAATGCGTTATTTAGTGTGTATTTTTCAAAAAAATTGGGGGGCATGCCCCCAGAAGATGCCCCCCTCTTACAAAAAACGGCCGAATTAATGTCCATAATATACTGAAAGCACCTCCCCAATCAAATTCCTGGGTACGGGCCTGCAGGCCTACGTCTCTGTGGTTTTTAGTGTTCTTCTGATTTCTGTCACTTAAATTAAGTTGGTAATTCTGAACCGTAGCGTAATAGTTCTATCATCACATGCATTCTTTTTGAAGGATAATACATTGATAATTCAATTCATTCTTATCTTAAAATGTCACAGTTGTTTGGAATAGCCTACTCCCTTTTGACGTTCATCGCCACACTGGCCAATGACACTTTACTTTTTTATTTAAAGTCGGCCAACGCCGTGACCTTTACATTGCTCCCTCCTTTTAAAGATTCTATGTCCACATAGAACTATTCCCACTCATGTCTCCCATGGAGGCTTTTCGGGAGGACGATGAGATCGACAAATTGCTGCACATGAGTCACATTTGAGTATCCGCTTGAGCACAATTCTTTTCAACAGTTCTGGAATTTCACTTGGATATTCTTTCGGCCCTAAAGATTTATGCAACCTAAGATCATCAGAGACTTCTATTTTCTTGACAAACGTTTCTCTGTCTTCTTCAACAATAGTCTGTACGTCTTTCACTTCTTCTACTGTTCAATCTCAAGTCTGCTACAATTTAAATTTCGAACAGGAACACATCTCTTATCTTTTGCAATAATACATGAAGCAGTTCTAAGCTTGCATCTTTCTTCACAATATCTGCTCGACTGCACTATGAAGTCAGATTTAGAACAACTAATTTTGGCCAACTTCCCTTCAACAATTATCTCTCATGAAGCTGGAATTACACAATTCTTTGAAATATACACTGTTTTCTTCTTCATTGTGATTTCACTTTTTCTACGTGAATTCATCTTAGTCTCATCTGAGCACACGTCACCATCACATGGATCATCTTCTGATAATTTATCAACAGCACAATCCTTTCTCTGCTGAACAACATTATTTTTACTGCATTCGTCTCTTTCTTCAGACCACATACCAACAGGACAATCCATCGTCTGCTGGTCAGAAATTTCTTTATCACATTGGTCTATTTCTTTAGACCTCATAACAGCAGGACAGTCCATCGCCTGCTGACCAGAAATATCTTTACCACATTGGTCCTTTTCTTTAGACTGAACAGTAACTTCACTTTGATCCCTTCTTGATAACTCTTGCTCATTGAGGCAATGATATACTTCTTTGGTAAATATTTCATCAGGATGTATATCTTTTTCTGCATTGCTTCTCTGGACAGAAATAACTTGCTCTTCAAGTTTCACAGTTTTCTGCTTCATATTTATTACACAGTTATTTTTCTCTAAAAAATCAAGTCCAAGAATCCCTTTGTCAGAAATGTCTGCTATCACAAAATTATAATCAGCTTGCCAATCATCAACACTCGGAGGCAATACTATGAATCCCTTGACAGGTAGAGGGGTACCATCAGCTAATTGTAACGTTAGTAGACACTTTTTGAACATACAATCGTCTTGTTTCTTCTGTAACACTTCATCGATAGAATACTCCTGTGTCAACTAACAATGGAACTGCAGATCCTCTGATCTTGCAGTTTATGTATATACCTTCTTCATGCTTACTAGACCTGTTAAGTACTACTTTTTCTTGGGTCGACACTTGGTCGTCAGTCTTGACCCCAACTAGTTTTCCTGTTTCTGCTTACTTAATATTGCATCTTCATCAGACTTCTGTGAAGTGAAGAGGGATTCATCTTCTCTGGACATGTTCTTGAATAGTGTCCAAAATTATTGCACGAGTAACATTTTACTTTGCTCAAGTCTCTTGAAAATTCTCTTTCTGGAGTATTGTTAATTAACTAAGTCACAGCAGCAGTTAAATCAGCAATGCCTTTAGACAGTTTCTTTAATTCTTCATACTCAGGCGAATGTTTATTCTTGACAAATCTCACTGGGAGGTCTTCATTTTCTTCAGCTGTATCACTGAATCTTCTGACTTGAAATTTCTTCTTGGACTGACCTTTAGCATAGAAGTTATATTCTTTTACTTGTGAAACTGCTTGGTCAATGTTCATCGGATGCTTTAAATATTTCACATGAAAATTAACATCCGCATCATACAGTCCATCAAAAAATTGTTTCAATAACATTTCTTCTTTTTTCTGTCCTGATACACCAGACGGGAAGGCTTTAATGAACAACGATTTCAGAGTACCTGCAAACTGTCTGATACTCTCACCATCTTTTAGTTTTCTTGCATGAAATTGGTTTTGAAGCTAGTCTCTTGATTCAACAATTCTGAACCTCTGTTCTAAATTATACACCAATATTTCAGAGTTCTTTATCACTTCTGGTGGTAAATCAAAAGCAAAATCTGCTGCGTCTTCACACAAAATTCCAAGTAGTTGACCAAGTTTTTGTTGGTCAGACCACCTGTTATTAACAGCAATTGAAGTGAACTGCTTGATAAAGGTGTCCCAGTTTCCTTTACCACTGAAATGAGGTGTCTTGATCACTGGTCTGACAAACAAATGTCCTTGATAGCCAGTTTGAGACATTTCCAGGTTATTCATAAACCTATCTGGGTAACTGTATAGTCGCTCAGTATGACGGGACATAGCCTGCGTCCTATCATAACATGGTCTTCTGTTTGAATGATCTTCATCAGGATTCCTGGGAGGAGGATAGTAGTACATCTTTCTTCTGGTTGTTTCTGTACTCTCTTGTGACACAGTCGCTTCTCTCGTAGCATGAACTGGATGCACTTGTCTTCCATAATCTTCATTGCAGGGGCGATGCTGGTAGAAAACGTGGTCGTCATCTGAGGAGAGCTGATCATGCTATCACCTCTGTTCAATGAGCTATCAGAGTTGTGTCTTCTCATTGAATAATCACGTTGTGATTTAGGCTCAGGAACTAGCTTAGTAGAATTTGGCACAAAACGTGAATTTCTATCCACTGAGCTCACTGTACAGGTATCATAAGTACCAGCTTGAACACAAGGAATGGGACCTACAGAAGGACTTGTCGTGGTCATGATGTGTGAATAGTTATTAGGCCTTCCAATAGGGATACCACCATGATGAATCATTCTCTATTAAATTAATGTCTTTAGAATTATTTCTGGTAATAATGTCACTTGAAGCCATTTTTTCACAATAATTTACAAATTCGTATCACTGATTTGCTATATATTTTTAAACAAATCCTGTTCACAGCGCCAAATGTGACGTGACTGCCGGGGTAGTTATCATACAAACTAAGTCTATATTATAATAAACTAGACTTTCTACAGGCTACAAGTCAATAAATAAATGCCAACAGTCACTTGTCTGTTTTTCTTTTCTTTAACTACCGGAATTGTAATCGAAGTCAATAGTTCTTATATTTCATGTTAATGTAGATGCCATTTCAACAGTTTGCGTATTTCAGGAATTTCAGCAAAGTTGGGAACTGGATACGTTTTTAAAAAAGTCTTAATGCAATAATCGTGTCATCCTGAGTAACTGAGGTGGCATATTCTATAGGTTGACTAAGCAAATCGTTCTTTGTGTAAACTAGGATATTAATTCCTATAAAAACTTGGAACGGTTCTTATAAAAACTTGGAACAGTTCCTATAAAATGTCGAACGCTGTGAGTGTTCAATTCAAATTCTAAATGTTTTATTCTCAGTTTTCAAGTGTTAACACATTTAATTCCTCAAGATATGGAGACGTGTTCCAAATATAAAGGTTCTGGTTAAATTCGTAGTTTGGACTAGATCATTTCACTGGGTCCTAGAATCGTTCCATTCTTGGAACGGAATTGTTCCATTATTGGAACGGGCTCGTTCCACTAGAGTCTAAAGTAATACTTTAGAATTATTGGGTAATTTCTAATAATAATGTTCAGAACATGCTAGGAGACCGTAGACTGATAGTAATAACTTCAACTGTTAAACTTGTACAGGTGTATAGGCTAGGCTAGGATTCCTCTAAAAGTGAAGAACAAGATATATTATTGGAACGGATCGTTCCAACTTCCATTATTGGAACGGATGGTTCCAATTTCCTTTGTTGGAACGAATCGTTCCATTATTGGAACGGCAGCGTTGCTACTAAGAACGCTTTATATACAGTCATGTTGCCTTGTTGATCAACTTTTATTAATGTTCAAACATCAAAACTAGAAGACTAGGGTAAAAATTTCAACTTGTCAAACTTAACATATAGTACAGGTGTGGCTTGTAGGCTAGACTAGGATTCCTCTGAAAGTGAAGAACTGGATCTATTATTGGAACGGATCGTTCCTACTAAGAATATCAAAGCCACTGCTACTTAGTCTAGAGTTTCTAGCTTTTATAGAATGTCATTTCGTTTCTATTTTAGTATTAGTTTTAAGGCCATTTAGGGCTTACTTAGTTTACTATAATAGTGTTTTTGCCATCACTGGTTTAGGTTCCAAGAAATTTAGAACGCACTATGGCTGATTCCTGAGCAGAATGACGATTGTATGCTGGTTCTGCTCGTGCTCGTACATGACGTCACAAATATACCACTTGACGTCATAGCTACCACATAGCAACCACTCTTATTGTGAACAGTATTATCAATAATAATCTTTTAACAATGACAAATTAATTAATAAATGTTCACAAATTATGACGTCATAACTATCTTCTATTTATATTAATTATCTCCTATTTATATTAATTATCATTAACTTCATTCCGATAAATACATGCATTTTTTTTACTTGTAGGTCTACAGGCCTACGTCTCTGTAATTTTTAATGTTCTTCTGATTTCTACAAAGTCTGTCACTTAAATTAAGTTTGTAATTCTGAATCGTAGCGTAATAGTTCTATCATCATATGTATTCTTTTTGAAGGATAATACAATGATAATTCAATTCAGTCTTATCTTAAAATGTCACAGCTGTTTGGTATAGCCTACTCCCTTTTGACGTTCATCGCCACACTGGCCGATGACACTTTATTGTTTTATTTAAAGTCGGCCAACGCCGTGACCTTTACAATAGCTTGACACTGTGACAACAATATATAAAACTACGTGGTGGACTAGTCTCTTTGATAGACCGATTAGAGACAGAAGTCAATAGTATTATGACTTTGGTCTCATTTCTAGTGGTTAGACACTTTTACCACACTGAGCATCTCCACTGATATAAAAAGGGCGCGACCTAAAAATGTCCGCCTCCCAACAAGTTGAGATTAAGACTTCTCTTGGTTTTACTAGAGACCTTATCGAGGAACTTGATAAAAAAAGTAGCCTGCCCTCTCGTAGTTCTGGGTCAAGTAGGCCGCACTAAGGGGCCGACCATTTAATACCAGGGGGGGGGGAGGGTTTTTTCGTAAAAAAATAATTTGTTCACAAAATTGGCAGAAAAAATAGTTTGCTCTATAGAGTGTGGGGAAAAAAAATAGTTTATTTATATGTAAGAAAAAATAGATTGTTGACAGCCTACGGACTTTTAAAGTGGCTGTGGTCACTTCTTCAGAGGCCAAAATCACTTTTGTAGTTGCTGAGATCATTTTAAAGTGGCTGTGATCACTTCTTCGGTGGTCACTTTTGAAAAATGCCTCGAGAGAATGTAAAAGTAATAACAAAGATTTATACCATATCAAGTTACCATGAGCGAGAAGTCTTGCTTGTATTCACTAAAAAAACGTTGGAAATTGTTCAAAAGGAGGAATAAAATACAAACTTAGTTCTTTGTTGTACATTTCGTATTTAGCAGAAATAAAATATTATGAATCTATGTTAAAGCCCTTGATAGTGACTTTCAAGGTGTCGATATATTTTTGTAATATGGGTTTTCTTTTTTTTGTCGATATATACACTTTTTCAAACAGACGGCGGTCATTTTGTATTTCTGTCATTTTCCATATAATATAAGGTCTTTAGCATATATAGCTCTAATTTTGCTTGATCTTTATTATTTCGATGCAGAGTCGAGTGAAAAAAATCAATTGTTACAGGCAAAATGCACAACATTACTTATTTTTTTAGAAAACAGATGGCGGCCATTTTGTATTTTGTCATTTTTCATATAATATAAGTTTTTTTGTTAATATAGCTCTATCTTGATTGATGTCCATTATTTCGATGCAAAGTCAAGTAAAAGAATCAATTGTTACAGACAAAATGCAGAAAATTAGATATTCTTTATAAAACAGATGGCGGCCATTTTGTATTTGTCTCTCACCGAAATTGTGTGAAATTTAAAACCACACATAACATCCAGGCTTATATATAAGCATATCTCGATTGAAAAACCGTGGCCTAAATGTGGATTTATATGAAAAACGTTTGATGAAATGGTGTTTTCCAGTGAGGTTTTTTTGTCGTGGATTTCGCTGATTTTTCCACTTAAATTATGTTTAGGCATACATGGAGCAATTAATATTTTATATATTGCAAACATTTATATACCTTAAGAAGCTGAATTCAAATACCGTTAATATGGTATAGAGCAGTTGCAGATCAGTTTACTAGATAAATTCAACTAACCCTACCCCCTTATTTAAAACTGCGCGACGTTGGTAATAACATATTTAGGGTACCTCTATATAAGTCGTCGAAAAAGGGTTTGCATTCCTATATTTTTAATGTGAACATTCGATTTCGTGTTCAGTATATCCCAGGGTTCCAAAGGAACTTAGTTTCGTTGAGATGTGAGGGGGGGGGGGGGGGGTACATGGTAGCCATATTTAGCCCATCGCCTAGTTATCTTATTTAATTTTTCACCCACCTGAAGTTGTGTCTCGTTATCGCGACCCAGAACTTCAAGTGAGAGAATGGTTTTTTTTAAATATTGATGTTTAAGCACACGTTTAGGGGTGCACATGGGTTAAAAAACGAGTCGAACGAACTGCGAGCCGCCTGTTCTTAGGGTCTCCCTGCCCTCAACATCCACGAATGAAAGACGAATGAAAGTGTGACTATGTGAAGAAAATATGTTGTTTTAAAGAAAGAATTGTGTTGATTGCTCTTTTGTAAACTTTATTATTATTGAGTGTGAAAACTGAGGCGAAAGTCTTATAAAAAATGAGGGCAATATCTTATAAAAAATTAACTGAACACATTTTCCTTTTATAAAAAGTGAATAGTGAGGCCAAAAAATGGGTAAAAAAATGTGCACCCCTATGTTTCATTTCCAATAACAGTGATTTCAGATGATGGTCAAACCTTCAGCTATACATCGGGTGAATGTTTTTATTGATGGTGGAAAGTTACTGTTCAATCATTATCTATATTATTTGCTTACTTCGGGAAATAGATATATAACCAACAAAACGTTTATCTGTCTGGATTTCTTTCTGTCTGTCAGTCTGTCTGTATCATTATTTATATTATTGGTTTGATGCGGGAAACATATGTTATGTAATGATCATTAAATCATATGTCTGTCTGTATGATTATCAATTTTATTGCAGAGGCGTTACAAAAAAGTGGGTCAGCAGGGGATGGAGGGGGGGGGGGGGTGTCACTGTTTGAATCACAAGGCAGCAGTGTGTTACTGTGCGATGGAATTATAGGCCTACCCAGCAAACATGAGACATTGGTCCAATGTTACCATAATGTTGACTCGCCGGCTGTGAAGCTGGCCCAATATTTTCAATCGCCATGTGCCCAACGCCTTCTGTTTGGTAGATCAAATCAGAATCTCTGGAAAGGAAATAAACATTTTTAATTTTCCTTCGTAATTATCTCGTCACACAATTTATGACAGTTTCATTTATTAACCCTTTAAGCCTTAAAGCGCTAAGCTACAGAATTTATTTTTTCACCCATTTGAAGTTGTGTCTCGCTATCGCGACCCACAACTTCAAGTGGGTGGGAATTACTCACACTTGTCTAATTTGAGACCAAGTATTTACCAATCTTGGATGTTTGAACACTCATTTCATCATCTGTAAATCTTAATGTTTAAAAGTTCATTTCATTACAAATAACAGTGATTTGATCGGGTAATAAAACGGATTAAGATTAAAGGGACTGGCCCAGGCTAAAATCATCAAAAAATCGGTGATTTTATTTCGGTTTCTTAATATGACAATATGATGTAAACATGAACGCATTTCCTATTTTTGACATGGTTGTCGATAATTAGAAATCGGGAATTTCGTCTCTATATCTAGGCTATCGGGTGAACGCGCAGCACAAAAATTATAAAAATTTGCAGTTCTAGTCTATGTACATGTTTACATCATATGGTCATATTAAGAACCCGAAATAAAATCACCGATTTTTTGATGAATTTAGCCTGGGCCAGTCCCTTTAAGAAAGAATACAGTCGTGTTAAGCGCTAACGGGTTAAACACTAATCATAGCCACTGTATAAGTAGCTAAAAAACATAGATTTGTGCTCTTCTTAATGGAATATTATAAGGCATATTGCTAAATATAGCACTAAATAAACCATAATGTACAGAATGAAATGCACCGCTTCACATTCTACACCGCTAAGTTATATAATTCAATTTCCACCCCCTTGAAGTTGTGTCTCGCTATCGCGACCCACAACTTCAAGTGGGGGGAATTACTCACATTTGTCTAATTTGAGACCAAGCATGTACAGATGTACAGAATGTAATACACCGCTTCACATTCTACACCCAGCCTGTTGACTTCCCCAAGCGTGCCTCTAACATCCATTTTTCTCATTTTTTTAAATTTGATTTTCTCAATTTACGTCAGCTCCGAATATTAAAAACATACCGTGGCAAACAAGTTATTTTGGTTGCAATACTGCCTCCAAGAAAGAACTTGATTGATTGGAAATTTTGGCGTTTTCCTAATGTTTTGCTAGCTGTAAAAACCTGCCATGTGGACAGGGAGATTACTGGAAAATCCATCCGTCATTTATTTAATCAATATTTAAACCTTTACCGCCGTATGCGCTGTGCCGGCGCGTGTCACGTGAATATAACTCGTCACTACTACACCCGCCACTAGAGGGCCCTCATGTCTAACCCTCTGGATCTCGCTGGGACATAATCGAGTTAACTCTTTGGCTTAACTGGTAGCGCTCAGGCATTGAGATATCAGGGTCGGTGGTTCGATATCCGAGCTGGGCGGTAAAATTATTTTTACCACAAGAGATTGTGGGTTACAGTGGCGTGACATAACTGAAAGTGATCGAAAATTTCAATTGCATATCACGGCGAGTTATATGGTAATATTCATTCATTCATTCATTCATTCATTCATTTATTAATTCATTTATTCATTCATTCATTCATTTATTCATTCATTTATTCATTCATTTATACATTCAGTCATTCATTCATTCATTCATTCATTCATTCATTCATTCATTCATTTATTCATTCATTCATTCATTCATTCATTCATTCATTCATATATTCATTTTTTTCATTCATATATGCTTTCATTCTTTTATTCCTCCATTCATTCATTCATTCATTCATTCATTCATTCATTCATTCATTCATTTATTCATTCATTCATTCATTCATTTATTCATACATTTATTTTTTTCATTCATATATGCTTTCATTCTTTTATTCCCCCATTCATTCATTCATTCATTCATTCATTCATTCATTCATTCATTCATTCATTCATTCATTCATTCATTCATTCATTCATTCAATCATTCAATCATTTATTTATTCATTCATTCATTCATTCATTCATTTATTCATTCATTCATTCATTCATTCATACATTCTTCAATTTATTTATTCATTCGTTTGAAGTATACATAAAAATAGATTTAAATCTCATGTACCTTCCCAGCAAACACAAGACGTTGACCCAATGTTGAACCATTGTCTGCGACACTGGCTCAACATTAAATAAACAGTAGCTCAACGGCTGTGTTTGCTGTGTTTAATATCACTTTTTTCACTCATTCATCACTATTTATTCATTCATTTTAAATGGATACAATTTCTCATGTGAATGTACACCTTTATACCAGGTTTCGATGACGTAAACATATCTATATAGGTGTGACCGGAGGTAGATAATAATAATAAGCCTAATTGGATGTTCATCAGCAGTGCTGTTCTTGTGGACGTGTCAAGTTCTCCTATCAGATAACCTTATACAAGTAATTACACGGCCCCTGCTAACTACACATTACGTAATCAATTAACACCAGGCGACGTGACAAACAAAACGGAAATACACGTACGCCTATACAGGGTTTCCTATTTCACTGTGAGGAATACAAGCTCCACGTAGCCCTAACCCTTTCAACGCGGGTACCCACTCTTTTATTGTATGTGTTTCTCATGTGAAACATTCGCATTGGCAAATGTATGTCTGTCTGTCTGGTAAACATACGCTTAACTGTTAAATATATATATATATATATATTCACCGAAGTGGTTGAAAACTACTCATATTTGTTTAATTTGAGACCAAACATTTGATGTTTAGGAGCTCATTTCATTCCCAATGACAGTGACTTAAACAGATATTACTATGACAAATAGGTATGTAAATACTTTTTATTTATGACAATAATATATATATAGCTGGTGATTTAAACGGCCTAGAAACGACTATAGTAGCGCTTAGCGGTTTAAGGGTTGACCATTGTGCTGCTGTGACCTTACGTTTTCAATTTCAATTTTTAAACAAAAAAAAAGACATAAAATGCCAGTGAAATTGATAAAATAGTGTGTTGTAGATGCTCTGGTAATCAAATAATTGTATTTGAAATATTTTTCATCAAAACAATAATTTCTCGTCATACAAACTCCCAGGAAGAATTTAAGATGTTTGTTGGGATGTCATTTAGACAAGAAGACGCGAAGCCTTTTATAGCTGACAGTAACCAGGGTAACAGGCTCTCACAGGTGATAGCGACATGATATAACTGTATGTGTTATAAGTGTATTTGCTCAGCTGTAGTCTCGTGACAGAAGACACACGAAGAAGGAGCAGCCGAGAGGTTTTATGAGGACTTCCCAGCAAATGATTGATGACAGTCGCTGTTAATGGACTACCTATCGTGGTGGATATCATAACTTGGTTACAGTAGATTCTTAATGGCTATCTAGGACACTTTACGGGGCTGTCAGATCTGTCGTTATTAATGGTTTATCTAGGGCACTTTACGTGGTTGGCAGGTGGGCCGCTATTGATAGCCGCAACATCAACTCCTGGTTGTCAAGATCAAAGTGAGGTGGTGAGCAGCATCTAACGCTATAAATGACCTAATAAATGACAAATATTATTGTTAATAAACTGGTCTTTTTTGCTACTTTAACTGACGATGCGCCATTTCCGAATAACGCAGACTATGGACAATATTTTCAGTATTGTCCCTCGTATTTCGTTGAGTTCGCCGCCTGGACATGTCAGGGGCTAAATACCCTAGGCATACCCAGAACGCCTTATTGTGTGAGCGAAGGAAAAACACTCAATTATCCATCATGCCACCACCCTTTACTTGGGGGCTACCAATATTTTTGTTAAATATTTTCCTCCGCATGGGGGGCAATACAAACGAATAAATGCGAGAATAGCCTACAGAATATGGCCATTTGCCTTAATGATAAATGGGAGACAAGTAGCATAAACCGCCAATACTATTCTGGGTACAATAACTGTTAGCGCATTGAACATTGTTTAAAACGCTTAAATTAACGTCAGGGTTTAAACTTGACGGTAAATTGCATTTATTATTCGGCATAAATTTGTACAAATATATTTCGATTTTAGCAAATTTAAGTTGTGGATCGCGGTAGCGACACACAACTTCAAATGGATCCAAAATTAATTTAGCGCCTCAATCCTTAGACCGATAATAATTATAAGATATAACAACGACTGCATGTATAGTCGTTTTGAATCCGTTAATCACTGTCATTGGGGATGAAATATTTGTTTAAACCTCAAGATTCGTAAATGTTTGATCTAAAATTAAACAAAATATGGGTAATTGTCTCACACTTTAAGTTGTGGGTCGCGGTAGCAAGATACATAATTAATACCCTAATAGTAAAATAATAATAATAATAATAATAATAATAATAATAATAATAATAATAATAATAAACTGTATTTATAGAGGGTAGACCATTTAGTACGTTGTACTAATTTGCAATGAGCCCTCTTTAACCACATGCAATAGTATATTGATTTAAATATGTACAAAATTAATAGTAAAATATAATACAGACTAGAATACAAAATATAATACAAACTATAAAACAATATTAAAAATTTTATATGTAAATTTATACTGTAAAACACAATGGCTATTTAGGAATATGTACATCATAAATGTATTATTTTTTTATTTATATTAATTATTCAGTTATTGTTATACATAGTACATATTAACTAGAGATACTTGTAACGATAGGAAAATAAATTATTGCCATATTGTGTAAATATTATTCCCGCACCAAAACCAAAGATAAAATAACTACATAACTTAAATGTAAATTCATTCGTTGTAAATCTCATATAAATATTCATAGATTTCTTGTAAAAGATCCATGTGGTATGTTATATTGGGCGAAAATCAATTGGAAACACTGTTAATACGAGATGGCCATCTCGACCAATAAGAAGCCTACGTTATATCGTAACTTGTACAAGAATACTGACCCTGGGCTGAAATAAAAACGCACCCGCCTCCAATGTATAATTTGCGTTAAACCCTTTAAGCCCAAATAGTATAGTTTTCAATTCTTTTCAGTAGCAGTTTTACCCTTTATCCACTAGTGAGGAATATATCCGATCACAGATATCAAATACACAGTATTAACAATTAACCCTTGTCCTGCTGGAACCGCATATATACGGTTTAAATCACGTTTGGAAACATCACTAAATTAGATCTTTGGCAGATGCTTAGTTAATCGGATAAGTCAATATTGGAGATGTCTATTTTTTCATAAATGTAAAGATTTTTCGTCATTTGAAGACAAGACAAGACAATACAAGTTTAATCAGCCAATATAATGCCAGGACATCAACATACTGAAGTTAGTACACACACACATGTACCCATCAAACTCATTTAACAATATAGACATATTTAAATTATATTGATATCATCGTTATGTAAAGCAATGTAAAAATATAATAATATTAACTGGGAACTGTAATTTTTACACCTCACTTCGTGATGCATAAATATATTTGATAAAATTTAGACAGTGCCGCGAAACCTCAGCGTTCACTTCAAAATTGAACAATAATTGTATAATTTTATTAGGATAGTTCTTTTCAATTTTCATGTTCAGATTTGTCATATTTGTTATAAATAAATCTCTGTAATCTTTATATCTTTCACAATGTATGATAAAGTGTATTTGATCTTCTACACTCTTCTTACATAATTATACATAATCGATCTTCACTGGGAACATTTCTGAATCGACCTCTAGTTACCTGTAGTAGGCTGTTATCTGTTCTTAACCTTGAAAATATACATCTAATCTTACTAGACTTTATTATGTCTAGATAATAGCAAAATTTATATTTTTGAAAACCAATTTCACAATATCAAATCTCGGGGATTATTTTATATAAGATTGATAGTATTCTTCATATTGATCATTTACTCGTTGTTGAAAATACTTTGAAAAAGTATTTAAATTAACTGACTGTCGATTTTCAAACACAATCGCATAACCATTACGACATAATAATGAAGATATCTTATTAGTCCAATTAGTTCCCACAATTTTCGATTATTTATAGGCTGCATTTAACATAATATTATTAGTGCCTGATTCCAGTCTACACCAATACTTAATCATACGGCTATAAATACTATTACAGAAATCTGTTTGGACTCTTTCAAATAAATGTTTATCGTAATGTATATCAACTTTGTTATATGAACCCCATATAGCACAATCGTACAATAAAATTGGAATTATCTGTTTATCAAATACAGTCATGTTTAATCTAGGTGAGACACAGCCGGACACCATAAGAGCTTGTAATATAATAAACATTGCCCTTTTAGCCTTGTTTATTCTATCACTGACACAAGTTTTAAATTTCCCATCGGAACTGATGATTAAACCTAAATATTTATAAGTATTAACTTTTTCGAGACAATAGTTAAGCATAGGAAAGTTTTCCTTTGCTATATAATTTTGTTTCGACATAGTCATTATCTTTGTTTTTTTTCACATTTACTGACAATCGCCATCGCTTACAGTAATTTTCTAGTTTATTAAGACATACTTGTAAGTCATTTGCACTTGTTGAAATTAAGACCAAATCATCTGCAAATGATAAAGAACTGAATGACTGGCCATCCGAAAATATCTGGTCACATTCTAAATCAAAGATATCATGCAAGTTGTTCTGAAATAAATTAGCTAAGGTAGGACTAGTGAAATGAATGAAAAAAGAAACAATACAGCCGTAGATAGGTATTTAAATGAAGCGGAAAGAGCTAACTGAGACATTTATGATGATTTCAAATGGAAGAAAACCATTCGGTCTCCATGTTTTACATAAACATATTTCGGCGTTTTAATGGTTGATACGCTGGACTAGGGTTCCTGTTTGATCAATAATCCAGTAGAGCAGATGCAATGACTTATCATTGGTTATGGTTACATCACTTCCCTCGTCACTAACATCCTTCAAAATCAATACAATAACTGAATTATATTTGCCTCACAATTTGCCCTTGTGATCCCAAGCCAATACTTTGATTTCTACACCCGCCCCGCAATAACGTGGAAAATAAGGAGCCTGATCTTACACCCTGTGTCAATAATTGATGCTGATAATCCTAACCCTTTAGCTCCTGGGGCCGTGTACAGTGGTGTATATACGTGAATTGCTGCCGATTTTCGAAAAAAACACATTTAATTTCGTAGATAAAAAAATCTTCCGGAAAAACCAAGTTCATTTCAGGAAATAAAAAACTTTTTATCAGCTCAGTTTTTTTTTGCTTGTTTTTCCCGTCGCCCTCATTAACTTTATTTAAAAAGGTCAAAAGTTTTTTATTTCGTCGCCCCCATTCACTTTTTTGGAAATTTGTCCAATGTTTTTTTTATTTGGTCGCCTTCATTAAATTTTTCCGAAAAAAAGTTGAATGGTTGTTTTTTCTGAAATGTTTTTTTACCGACCTCCCTCATTGGATTTTGGTTTTTTTCTGATCTAAAACAGAGAAATAAAACAAAGTGGCCTTATCCTGCTGATCACGACTATTGTCGTTTTAACCTATTTTATTAGTCGATCAATGGAGACGAAATGTGGGTTCGAACATCAAGATTTGCAAATGTTTGATCTCAAATTAAACAGATATGCATAATTTACAACCACTTGAAGTTGTGGGTCACGGTAATGAGACACAACTTCAAGTGGGTGAAAATTCAAATAAATTTACATAAATCCACATCTTCTTGAGGTTATGTCTCGCTACTGCGAAGTGGGTGTAAAATACTTATATTTGTTCAATTTGAGACCAAACATTTGCAAATATCTCCCTCGTAAAAACTGCTTTATCTTTGCTAATATTGATGTTTGCACAATCATGTCATTCCCAAATAACATTGATTTAGCCTGCCAATAAAACAGATGGATTGATTGATTGACAAAACTTAACGCTTAAAAGTTAAAGGGTTACGCCGATGTCTTGTGTTTCTAAATTGAATGAATAAAAGAGGTTTGAAGCCAGTTGTACGTACACATACCGGTACAAGCTAAACCGGGGCCAGAAAAAAACCCTGAGGATGGTGATATCAATCTGTTGCCTTGCAAACACAGGATTTGTTCTTCCCAATAATCCTATTTGTTGTTGACCAATTTGTCCTTAGCAAGTTAACAAATGTCACTAGGTCATCAGCATCGACTAATATGGATAGAGCAACGACAAATATAGGATGTTGTGTGATTTTGTGTAATGTAGCCTGTAAGTAGCATTGTTCGATTAAATATTTAATTGAGGGCTTTGAACTTCATACACGCTGTCCAGAGCTTTGAAGCTATTTGAACAATAACATAAGTTGTGTAAATTATCTCTTATAGTGCGGGGATCGACATTAGTCGTCAGATTACTCGTACAGTGCGGGGATCGACATTAGTCGTCAGAATCTGACGACTAAAGTCGATCCCCGCACTGTAAGAGTAAACATATTTCTAATGGCCGTAGACCCAAAACATAGGTATTCAAATAAATCGGAAAGAGCTGAATAAGACATTTATGATGATTTCAAATAGAAAAAAACCGTTGCCTGCGATGTTTTAACAAAATTTAATTAATTCAGCGCTTTAAGGGTTAACCCTTTATCAGCTAATCACGTCTGTAGCCGTTTCATTTCTTTATTTTTCCTTATATAAGAAGAACATTTTAATGAGAAATGAGCGTTTAATCTGCTAGATTAACATATGTTATGATTCCAATTTTAGAAATGTAAGTAATTTTTACCTACTTGAAGTTGTGGGTCGCGGTTGCGAGACACAACTTCAAATAGGTAAAATAAGGGAAACTTAGGGCTTTAAGGGATGAACACATTGTTATTATTATAACCTTTTCAAAAAGAAAGACGTAAGTCACATGATTCCTACTAAATGTAATCTGTCTCTGTTTCTTTTTTTAACGTGTGACCCTAATAAATGTTATCCCATTCATTATTTCTTTTCAATTGTATTTATTTTTAAATATGGAGCTTTACCGCATCATGTCAAGTTATTTAAAGTCTTACGGTAAGGTAGTTGAATCCCCTTCGACGTTCCCAAAACAACAGCATGCTTTGTGCGGTTTGTTACTAAATGTAGATATTAACACCACGATAATATTAGGATGTCAACAAAATGACATTTTGCTCAGCCGAGAAAGATCAAACAATTACAATTACATTAACCTAATTTTAAATGGCATCTACATCTGTCTGTCTTGTTTCTGACCTGTGACATTAATACATATGCCTACTGTATGATATCATCCATTAATATATTTTTATTAATAAGGCATTTAGAATTTGTCATTCAGTTGTTTTTACACAATTTAGATATGGTGATTCCAAATCTGCCCCGTGCCAAGCTGCAAATGTCAAGGATATTGTTTTAGTGCCAAGTGAATGTCTAAATATATGTATGAAAATGCCAGGACTGTTTGGAGAATGTTTACTTACCTGATCAGTTATCTATGTAGGACGATACAAAATATTATGCCGCTGTGCTTGAGTGTTGTGATATTAAAAAAAATACTTTATTATTTTTTTTGTATCTCCATGCAGTAGTAAAAATATCACTACTGTAACAAAGACTGAGCATTTTTTCATAGTTTACTTCTATATTTTTGTGAATGTTTACTAAGGAGTGATCATTGATCCCTTTGTAATCTGAATACTTGTAAGGTCTGTATTTGTTAAATAAATAAATAAAGTTTCTGAATACTATCTGGAAAGTCTACTAAAACTCCCCTGTAATCATATTTGCGCGTTTCTCGCTAGAGGTACAAAAACTAAGATGGCCGCCAATAATAGAGAAAACACCATAACTTTTCTAACTACCAGCATACAACAACATTGTCTGAATGCTTGGACAGCCCTGGTAGAATGACCTTGATAAAAAAACCTAGCTTTTGCTATGCTCTCCATTACCCATGTTATTGAGTCAAACTCAGAAGGTATGCAAGATTCTACATACACACGAGGGGGGGGGGGTGGGGGTCACACTATATATGACCCGTGGGATAGGGGTTAAAGCAAGTAAAAGCTGCTACATACACACGAGGGGTGGGGCGGGGGGGGTCGCACTATATACATGACCCGTGGGACAGGGGTTGGAGCTAGTAAAAACTGCTATATAAAAATGAAATGAAATGAATCGGGCTTTAGGCCACCTTTGTGCACATATAGGCTAAACTGGGCCAGGAGAACCTCCTGAGGATGGTGAGATGATTGAGATGACACTGTCCTCCAGACACAGGATTTGAAATTCGAGCCCTGGCGGTCTGAGGCCGAGCACGCTACCTCTCGGTCACGGAGGCTCCCCACAATACTAACTTTCACACGTGGATGGGGAAGAAACAATTTTGTTTCTTTCAAACCGCTGAGACCGGGAACCGAACCCCGGACTCTGGCGTGAAAGGCAGCGGTGCTAACCACTACCCTAGGGCCCCCGCCAAAAAACTGCTATATACACACGAGGGGGGGGGGGGTCGCACTATATACATGACCCATGGGTCGCTGGTTGGAGATAGTAAATGCTGGTACATACACACGAGGGGGCGGGCGCACTATATACATGACCCGTGGGACAGGGGTTGAAGCTGGTAAAAGCTGGTACATACACACGAGGGGGAGGGGTCGCATTATACATGACCCGTGGGACAGGGGTTGAAGCTGGTAAAAGCTGGTACATACACACGCGGGAGGAGGGGTCGCATGATACATGACCCGTGGGACAGGGGTTGAAGCTGGTAAAAGCTGGTACATACACATGCGGGAGGAGGGGTCGCATGATACATGACCCATGGGACAGGGGTTGAAGCTGGTAAAAGCTGGTACATACACACGCGGGAGGAGGGGTCGCATGATACATGACCCGTGGGACAGGGGTTGAAGCTGGTAAAAGCTGGTACATACACACGCGGGAGGAGGGGTCGCATGATACATGACCCATGGGACAGGGGTTGAAGCTGGTAAAAGCTGGTACATACACACGCGGGAGGAGGGGTCGCATGATACATGACCCGTGGGACAGGGGTTGAAGCTGGTAAAAGCTGGTACATACACATGCGGGAGGAGGGGTCGCATGATACATGACCCATGGGACAGGGGTTGAAGCTGGTAAAAGCTGGTACATACACACGCGGGAGGAGGGGTCGCATGATACATGACCCGTGGGACAGGGGTTGAAGCTGGTAAAAGCTGGTACATACACACGCGGGAGGAGGGGTCGCATGATACATGACCCGTTGGACAGGGGTTGAAGCTGGTAAAAGCTGGTACATACACACGCGGGAGGAGGGGTCGCATGATACATGACCCGTTGGACAGGGGTTAAAGCTAGTAGAAGCTGCTACATACACACGAGGGAAGGGTGGGGGAGGGGTCGCACTATATACATGACCCATTGGACAGGGGTTGAAGCTAGTAAAACCTGCTACATACACATGAGGGGAGGGTCGCACTATATACTTGACCCGTGGGACGCAGGTTGAAACTAATAAAATCTGCTACATACACACGAGGGGGGAGGGTCGCACTATATACATGCCACGTGGGACAGGGGTTGAAGCTGGTAAAAGCTGATACATACACAAGAGGGGCTCGCACTATATACGTGACCCGAGGGACAGGAGTTAAAGCTAGTAAAAGCTGCGAGGGGGGGGGGGGTGCACTATATACATGACCTGTTGGACAGGGGTTCAAGCTAGTAAAAGCTGCTACATACACATGAGGGGAGGGGTCGCACTATATACATGACCCGTAGGACAGGGGTTGAAGCTAGTGAAAGATGCTACATACACTCGAGGGGGGGGGGGAGTCGCACTATATACATGAGGAAGCTAGTAAAAGCTGTTACATATACACGAGGGGGGGGGAGGGTCGCACTATATATATGACCAGTGGGTCGCGGGTTGGAGGTAGCAAAAGCTGCTACATACACACGAGGGGAGGGGGCAAACTATGTACATGAATCGTGCACCCATGAATCATGGGACACGAATTAAAGCATGTAAATGATTAGAGGCAAATACCCAGATTGTATTGTTGATATTTTATTCAAACTAGACAATAACCACAAACAAATGTGAACGAAATAACTGTATGCAACTTGATTTATGGTCAGTTTTTTATATAATATATAGTATTCTTCTAAACACATATGTTGACCTAATGCTGATTTGACCCAGCGCCGGGATCCACTTTAGACGTCAGATTCTGACGTCTAAAGTCGATCCCCGCACTGGTAGAGTAAAATATTAAACTCAAAACATAGGTATTAAAATTAGGCGGGGGGGGGGGACTAACAAAGACTTTTATAATGATTTCAAATTGAAAAAAAAACCTTTGGTCCGTATGGTGTATAGAAAAATATGTCATTGCTTTGAGGATTAATGGGATTAATGCTGGGCCATGGTCTTCGACGCTGACTCAACATGTGACATTGATGAAGTGTCGTATTAGTGTTGGTCCAGCGTCGTAGACGATTTACCAACGCTAATACAACACTGGAATAATGTAATGTGTTTGATGGGATGGCCTTGTGTACTTCCTACTTATGTGTGTGTCATCAGCACTAACAATCTGCTTATTTCTTTAGCTGCTGAAGTTAAAACATTTGACATGTAACACGATTCTCACAATAAACCGGAATGAAGTTGGTAGGTCGACAAAATTTCAGGATAGATTCTAAATGACTATAAGATGGTGTTTACAAAGTTTTATGAAAATCGCTTGAGAATTTGACTGAGTAATCAACGAGAAACAAACTTTCGTTTTGGACAATCCTCCAATGTTGGACGGACTATAGTAACAAATATAACCGTTATGCGGCTGATTTTCAAATAGAAGCACATGCGCGCTCGTTTTGATATTTAACACTGCCATCGGCTGTTTCATAAAATTGTTCATATATTTTCTGATAGGTAAAGTTAAAGGCTTGTAGATTTAATTTTAATTTTGTGTATTTAGTTATGAACAGATGTCTAATAAAATATAAAGCATTACCAAATAACAAGTAATTTATTTATGGTGACCTTTGATAAGGTTAAGACAGGTAATCTACTTAAGAGGCGGCTTACATCTTAGACGACAAACAGGTGATGTGTCCTTCAACCATTCCCCTGCACAATATTATTTACACTGAGAGATCGGTATAATTCTGTGGCATCAATAATTGATATATTTTGATATCTGCCCAGCTACATTACGTCAGGCTTAAATATCAGAAGGACTATTGTGCAATATTAATTCTTACAACGCTGAAATATTTTTGTTTTTGTCAATTTCAAATCATCCCAACTGTCTTAGTTAGCTCCTCCAGCTTCATTTGTATATCTATGTTATGGGTATACTGGTAGTAGTAGTAAATCATTGCTTTACATCACTTATCGGCACAAATGGTCCTTTAAGTGACATTGTAATCCGATAAAAACGTTGTAGTCAATTGATGTGAGGGTGGGGGTGATAGGGAATGGTGGGTTATTCAGAGCATCTTCCTTCGCTCGCCCGATAGAGGGTTCTGGACATGTCTAGGGGATCTACCCCCAGACGGCCGGAGATTTGGGTTTCGCTGTGCAATTTAATGCTGAAAGTTCGTGGCATTTCACGCAGCACCGCTATTCTCGGGTTGGATAGTCCCCAGAGTAACAATAGGAAGGGTAACTCCATTCATTCCCCGTGAGAGACCTAATGTCTACAACACGCTATGGCTATTGCAAGGCTACCACGGCCTACACCAGCGCATGCACTGATGCGGGTGCTGCATTGACTCCGCTGTTGAGCGGAGGAACAAGGGTACGCCACTGGCAATCTGGCCAGATTCGAGGAGGCTGCAGCTGCCGTTGGATGATTGCTGTAGACTAGTGCTTACATATAATACTGAGCACAGCATTCAACAGACGGAACAGATTCCTAATGACCCTCCCCGGATGGGGGCGAAAAGTACTCCTACTAGCAATCATCCCAGTACCCCCTATGGGTATAAATTGATGATATAAATTGTTATTTGATTATTTTGGTCCCCATCTTTGTGAATAGTAACTAGCAATGACTGTAGTTTAATCAGATGGCACCATCATATCCCCGACCTAACAAATATAGGTAAAGCCACTGAGTTTATCACTTTACTTGGCTATTATGCGTTTTTTTTTAGGTCATCTTGGATTTTTCCTATCTCCGGGAATTGCCACCATAAGGACCATCAACATACTGTGTCATTGTGTTTCCATACCTCAAAAAATAATGGGTTTGGACCCCAAGTTTGTTTGTTAAGTAGACTGGTATTACAGATATGACAATTTTAGAATTTTTAAAATCTTGCATTTTTGTTATTTTTAAGAATTTCGGCCACGGGGGCTTTTAACAGATTGTGCAGGCATATTGTGTTTCTCGACCCCAAAAAATGGGCATAGACCACCAAATGTTAGGTTTAATTGGATCGGTTGTTGAGATAAGGCCATTCTTAAGATGTTGATGGCCATCTTGTTCGCTATTTCCCGGAAATGCTCAATATACATTTGGGTACATCCTAAAGATTTCCCTTCAGAGCTATCTGGTGGTCCAATTTTAATAAAAAAATACTTTACATTTCCGAACAGTGCCGGTTTACCCATGTAATATATAGAAATGGCAGGTATACACACATGTACACATACAGGCAATCTGGGATGTATCCTTGGTGTGCCTGCTCGAGTGACGATGTATTCATGGTATTATCCTAGAGGAGTGTTCCTCATAATCACTTCGCCATTGAGAAAGAAAATGTCCCTCACAAAACTCTTACAGAAATGCATTGTCCTCTCCTATTTAATCCTACAGGAATGTCATAGAGTTATGGTTCATCAAGCACAGACCAATTATCATTGTAGACATATGGTACTATAATTAGTTATGCACGACCGAAACGTTGATTATAAGGGATTTTCATTATGGTCGGATGTGTTTTAAGTCAGTTAAAACCCTCGGAGCTCTACATTCTTAGCTTTCAAAAAGGCCTCGGCCTTCGTCTTGACCATTTTCAAAGCTAAGAATGTAGAGCTCCTCGGGCTTTATCCTATGCGAAGTGTGCTACCTTCCTCTATCAGCTCCTATAGGAGTGTGCTTCCCTCCTCTATCTGCTGTGCCCCTATCACATCTTTCCCTGACACTCTCTCCTGCATCTCGCCATCTTTTATCACACCTGGCGGCTGATAACAACAGCAGCACTTACAGCAGCAGAGTTTGCCCCTCATGTAGAGCACCAGGTGTTGTCGGGCCTGCCGCTGTGTCAGCAAAATCAGGAAACAAGTACTCGCCTGATTCACACATCTAGCGTACAAACAGAAAGATTTAGCCAACAGGAAGTGACCCCATAGTCTGTAGTACTCTGCCAATTCGCTAGGTGGTATATACCTGTGACCGTAGAGACGCATTTGTTGCTGTAGTTCAGGCCGACAATACTCCAGCAGGTTGATTACTATGGTGGGTAACTCTAGTACCACGTGACATATAGCGACAAATAAGGCTGACTGTGTGTACCGCACCTCTCGTGTATCCATAGCGAGGCTGGTACCATTACGGGGTACCACTCCCGTGGTTAGACATGCCCCACACACCATGCCCACAATGAGAGCACACAGGAAGCCTACAGCTGCCAGCATAGGAAGGTAGGCGTTAAAGGCTGCAGCCAGCCAGGGCCAGACCACAGTCTGGAAGTCTCTACGATCCATGTCCACTATACAGACAGGCTGTGTGGTGTAGGGGGGTACATGGAGCTTAAAGGTCCACATGGCGTGTACATTAACCACTAGCAGACCTACACCTATAGCAGATATAGCCACCTTAGCTGTGAATACAGACGACATATCTACAGCCCTGAGAGGGTGCCACAGTACCAGGTACCTGTCTATGAGAACGGCCACAGTGAGCCAGCCAGGCAGACTGAGGAGACCAGGAAAGGCAAACTGCCAGATCTTACACACCTCATCTGTGAGGTTAGCCAGGTGAGGGGTGAGGCTGGTGTAGCTGATCCACTGTAGGCCGTACCCCAGGGATAACAGGATAGTGTTTGTGATCACTAGAACCCCCAGGTATAACCCCATAGCGTGCTGCTTCATTCGCTCATGTAACCAACTCAACAACAGTAACACGTTGCCCAGCGTTGCCAGCACTATCATTACTGGTGGCACTAGCTGACTCAGACGTTTGTGACACTGATACTCACTGCTGTCATTCCAATACATCTCAAACGTGTAGTTAGTGACGTATACAGCGTAGTAATGGGTGCTGTTATAGGGTAGCCAGGTAGCCTTGTCGTAGTCATGGTTACCACTGTAGTCATAGTAATCCGCCATTTTGTACCAGGTCTACACTTTACGTTCCCGAAGTGAAACTCTGATTATCCATGATCTATGTAGTTTTAGATCATTATAATGATTCACGTAGCGTAGATCGCTATAAAGACACATTCATGAAGTGTAGATCGCTATAATGACAGATTCACTTAGAGTTAGATCAATATAATGACAGATTCACGTAGAGTAGATCACTATATTGACAGATCCACGTAGAGTTAGATCAATATAATTACAGATTCACATAGAGTTGATAGTTATAATGACATATTCACAAAGAGTAGATCGCTATAATGACAGATTCACGTGGAGGGGATCACTATAATGACGATTCATATAATTGCTCAATTTTTTTTCACCTGAATTATTCCCAGCTTTGAATAAAAAAGAGCAATCACTAAAGCCGTCATATTCCAGTAGATATCACATCAGCCACTTCTCCAGCACCCCAATCATCAGATAATAGAACTCCGAGGCGCAGCATTATGCATTATACTGTCATGATCTATTTGAGAACTCAAGTAATGTGTTGTCAATGGTCACCTATCCACATCTCCTGTCTCGGCGTGAGCTGTGAGTCAACTTTATAACTACCCAGTGGTGGTTATCACCAAAATACAACATCACACTCTCTGGTTAACTGCTGTACTGAGTAAATGCTCGATCAAATGTACACTCTAAGATTATGTACAGTGTAGTTGTATTGAGTGAAAAATTGTAGGATTTTTGAGCTTCTGTACTCTCTTTATACAGTTTAGCTGTAAAGTGGAGTTGTAGAATCCTTGTACTCTCACAGAATCTTCCACCATCTGTAAACCTTCTCTCTCAGGTACAGCGTAAATGCACCCAGAATATTAAACTTGTACTCTCTCGATCACCATCTGTTATACATCACATCTCCACCTTCTGTGTGCTATATTCATCCTGTAACACAATAATGACGTTAATTAGTTAACAATTACGTCATAATGTTAAGTCAAATTACACTTCACAGTGAAGCTGTCGTCATGTTATGTTCTCAGCTAACAGGAGACTTTGACCCAGTGCTGTTGTAATGCTTGGCCAGCGTCAAAGACGTTGGTTCAACATTAAAGCAACATTGTGTCAATACCTACGTTTACCCAGTAATCAGGAGACGTTTATCCAATACTGGTATAATGTTGGCTCATCGTCTGCTAATCTGCCCTAGCATTATAGCAGTAGTTGGTCAATATATCGTCTCAGCTCTAATTATAACGTCAGCTGCTTCCCGTCCCAGAATCTGTCTCTAGCAGATAAAGGATTTAAAGGGACTGGCCCAGGCTAAAATCATAAAAAGTCGGGGATTTTATTTTGGGTTCTTAATATGACCATATGATGTAAACATGCACATAGACTAGAACTGCAAATTTTTATAATTTTTGTGCTGCGCATTCACCAGTTAGGGTAGATATAGAGACGAAATTCCTGATCTCTGATTATTGACAACCATGTCAAAAATAGGGGGCGGGGGCCCTAGGGTAGTGGTTAGCACCGCTGCCTTTCACGCCAGAGTCCGGGGTTCGGTTCCCGGTCTCGGCGGTTTGAAAGAAACAAAAATTGTTTCTTCCCCATCCACGTGTGAAAGTTAGTATTGTGGGGAGCCTCCGTGACCGAGAGGTAGCGTGCTCGGCCTCAGACCGCCAGGGCTCGAATTTCGAATCCTGTGTCTGGAGGACAGTGTCATCTCAATCATCTCACCATCCTCAGGAGGTTCTCCTGGCCCAGTTTAGCCTAAATGTGCACAAAGGTCATTTCATTTCATTTTGTCAAAAATAGGAAATGCGGGAATTTCGTCTCTATATCTAGCCTAACTGGGGAATGCGCAGCACAAAAATTTTAAAAATTTGCAGTTCTAGTCTATGTACATGTTTACATCATATTGTAAACTATTGACCTGTAGTAACAGTAATAATAGTTTCAAAAGGCAGTTGAATTATTTGAGTTGAGCAGTGTGTTATATTAGCTGAATGCATAACGGAAAACAATTATTATTAAACCATTGTATTTATGTATGAAGTTGGGCCAACGTTGGGTCAGCAATGCCAGAGTTGTGCGCATTGGGCCGGCGTTGTGCCAGCGTTGCCACTAGGACAGGTGCGAACATGCCTCATTATATCATTGATAGTGAGGATGCTCTGCCAAACAGACATTTGTGGATCCAGGGCACGGTTGGAAGGCCATGAACAAGGTCTACAACGTGACGTCGGAAGCTACAGGTCTGCCCACTAATAATACAGATATTATGTAATCCTTATTATATCATAAAGTAGCTAGGTGTGAGTAGTAATTAGATTCAAATAAAAGGGTAGATAGTGGTCATGCAAACGTATCTCTGAGACCCCACCTTTAGAGGTGAAATGGTGGCAGAGATGATTGTGAGCAGCTAGACCAAATAATGCTGTTTTGGGGTTGGCCCACTGTCTGCGACGTCGGACCAACATTAGTCTAGCATCGGCTCAAAGTTCCATGTTAGCTGAGTTACTTGTGTGAACACGGCTAGAGGATGCACAGTTATTCTATGTTATACACGAGAAGTCTGCCAGTGCGCAGGCGCAGAATTTATAACATAGAGAAAGCCAGAGACAAAGAGCAAGAGAGCTCTGAGAGAGATGCGCGAGCCACCATAGAGTAAGGACTGACTATTGTCTGTAAGCATGTTATGACCATGATGTAATTGCATTAAAAAAGAGGTGAGAAGATGATCCTGACATGAGACCCAGCACAAGTGTTTGTTGTCAACAAGCCCGTTATAAAATCCAACGATGTTGGTGAATCTGGAATGCGTTAGATTGTTAAATCCGTGGACTTTTAATTGGACTTGCAGTCCAAAGTATTTTTCATTGGCTTGGTTGCCAGGATTTTTCAATATGGTCATATTTAGAACCCGAAATAAAATCACCGATTTTTTTATTATTTTAGCCTGGGCCAGTCCCTTTAATCTAATACGTGAGCTGCTTCTCGCCCCAGAATCTGTTCAGTTCATCATGCTCCGGATATAATCATAAAAATAATACTTCTTCCTCCATCACGAAGATTGGCATTAATAACTGTCCACACTCTAATATGATTACATGCCTTGGACACTCACATCGACCCTTACAATGTCAAAAACGGAGGACCAACATTGAAACAACATTTACCCAGTAATCACGGGGCCTTTACTTGGTCCAATGCTTGAACAAAATGGGCCCATCGTCTGCGAAGCTGGTCCA
Source organism: Flabesymbios commensalis (assembly GCA_964017125.1). Lineage (NCBI taxonomy): Eukaryota > Metazoa > Annelida > Polychaeta > Terebellida > Flabelligeridae > Flabesymbios > Flabesymbios commensalis. The sequence goes on along the minus strand of OZ024909.1, from coordinate 75,052,260 downwards.
ACATTACACCACCATTGGGACAGTGTCTCGTCCCAGCTGTAATCATAACATTATACTGTAATAGTGCAGGTTAGTTTTATTCATTTATTTACTTGGCTTGAAACAAACAGATTAAATTACAGTATTTACCATATACATGCACAGTTAATGTTTATTCAAGGGATACCGGTACAGGTGACTAGCACCCGATCAGTTTTATATCCTTAATAATTAAATACAACTATGTCTTATAGTATGTTGATAGTAAATGTAGTTTTAGATTATGTGATAATTTAAGTTAATTTCATAAAGGTACAACAAATACAAATAATGATTGTATAGACGGTTTCATCTCACCATCCTCAGGAGGTTCTCCTGGCCCAGTTTAGCCTATATGTGCACAAAGGTGGCCTAAAGCCCGATTCATTTCATTTTTGTATAGACGGTTTATGATGTGATGCGTAAATGGGACGAGGGTATTAATTATGTCATGTGATGAGTGAACAGGTAATGGGACGAGGGCATGAAAGGTGAAATTACTTTCACAAAAATATGTCCAACTGATGCGTCTCCAGCAGATAAAAGGGTCAATCTAATATGTGAGTTGATTTCCGCCCCGGATACCGCGATACGTCTCTAGCAGAGAAAGCGTTAAAGTCAACACGTGAGCTGCATCCTGCCCCAGAATCTGTTCAGTTCATCAAGCTCCGAATATAATCATAAAAATACATCTTCTCCCATCACGAATATTGGCATTAATAACTGCCCGCACTCTAGTATGATTACATTTGCCACATTCTTGGCCACTTACATCAGCGCATTTAATCATCCTTGTTGAAGCAATTTCATGATTAATTGAAGTGTTGTACTGGACCATTGTGCTAAGACCGTATATAAATCTACGCTTCAAGCAGGTTTCAAACCAAATTAACCCTTTAAGTGCTACGTAGTCTACGGCTATGATGTATGTGGTCTCAAATTAAACAAATATGATTATTTTCATCCGTTTCACCTCAGCTTCAAGGGGGGAGAAAATGTAAAAAAAACTGTTGAAGTGTTAAAATTAATTCCATTTGTTTATTATACTGACAAGTACATTGTAATATAAACAATAATATAAGATGTTTCTTCTTTGTATCCAGCCCATTAGACGCATTAGTCAGTCTGATTTAAAAAAAAAAGTTTTGAAACGAAGAGTAAATGTGTATTAATTTATAATAACATAATTTTTCATGCGATAGGCTTTTTCATTAGCCCCACCCTGATTCCAGCAGCCCACTAATCCACCTAATCATGAAAACATACGTATTATTTGTCTACAATTACAGCATATGCCTACAATTCTATGTAGAATCTAGCCACCTTAAATGTCACAGTTCACTCTTCTTCAGCCAGGTGTCAGCCCGGATAGTAGACTAGTAAACCGGCGACCCCCCCCCCCCCCTCCCCCCTGTAAGGGCGATCAGCTCTACTAGCATAACAGCGCTATGGCTTGTGCCAACCAGTTTTTTAACACTCACAACAACTTGAACAAGTAGGTATGTACACAGTGCACTGTCAGAACCCCGCTGATCCTGTGTGGTGTTTTCAGAGAATTTATCCTTGTTTCTCCTTTCTCTATGTGGCTTGGCGATCACGGTAATGGCGACCTCATCGAGTTAAGGTTGACACCAGTGTATCAACAATAATTTCGCGCAGGGCCACGCACTGCGCCCTCCTTCACAAAGAGTTTATTGATAATGACATTATAACTTTAGCAGTCACAGTATATCCTCCACGATATGTAGACCCAATGCAGGTGTAGTGTTGCCACACTATCCGACACTGGCACAACATTAAACAAACATCGGGTAGACTTTTGGTAAACCTGTCTTGTTTTGTAGAGTAATGAAATCGACCCGACGAGTGGTTTCTGATGCCAGGCACAATAGACGATAATAGTCTATTATTTCATTCTGGTCATTTCCAAGGACAACTCATACCAGAGTCCTATAATTTATCTGATTGATGATGAAGTGCCACAAATTAGATTTAACCCTTGTTCTGCTAGGCCCATATTAACCCTTGTGCTAATAGGTTGTTTGTTTCTATTTTTCATTCGTTCACAGCTGGAATTGCTAACGCAACTTCCAGCTAAACAAGACGAAAAATAACACTATTCATGGTAAATAGACATCCAATATTGAATTATTGGATTAACTGAGCATCTACCAAAACGGAAAACTATTTTATCAAATTTATTGATATTTCTTTTGATATAAACTTGCTTTAAACCGTATATCTACGGGCCTAGCAGGATAAGGGTTAGCTCTTATGTTGTTAGGGGGATATATAAGTGTCCAAGCAATTTTTTAACCAAATCAAATATCGCTTTAATTGATAATATATTGTTCGGTAGATGGGCAAATAATCAATTAACTGCATTTGCGAGATGTATTTTTTTACAAATGGTAATATTTTTGTCATTTGAAACTAGAAATTGCGTTAGCAATTCCAGCTTTAAATGACGAAAAATGACATAAATCTATTCATTGACAATTTAACACCACGTGACGTGAAACACCGTCTTTTCGTTGGATGGGTGTAGATAACTACACTTTGGCCAAACCATTCAACAGAACGAGGATTATTTTCAATCACGATCCATGATCACCGTGATCAAAATCATGTATCCATGTTCACCGTGCTACACACGTTCCACGACACGTTTCATTTGGCAGGTGTTACAGTCAAAATGCTGATTGAGTGATTTAATCAGTAAGCCCTGGGTTTCTTATCCGTATAAAACCATAGACCTGATAAAATCTAGAATGCTGTACAGGAAATTACCTTACGTCATTTACGACCTTCTGTGGATGAATAGTGCTCAAAAACACCGCCTCAATGGGAGACATCTATTGTTTTTTCGCAATTTGTTAAAACAAATTAGTGACGTTTTCAGCCAATACAGTTTAGAGTTCAGCTGTGGGTGTTAAAAGGTTAATTATATATGAAGTGGCTGGGGGTCGTGTAAGCGGATTACTGGGAAAGTAGGCCATCCACCTGCATCCCGGGGGTGGGGGTACCATCTGCCTCCACAAGGTGATCCAATGCTGATATAACTTTGAGCCAGCGTCGCAGACAGTGGCCCAACGCTATATCAGCATTTCGTAAATGTGTGTTGTTTTCTGGGAGCAGCCACAACGCTGGGCTTGACCAGACTTCCTCTACATTGACGGAGATACAGGTGATGTCGGCACCAGTGGCGCATACAGCTCGGTTGAAGTCGGCTCTGGTGTCTGATTCTGCTCAATTGATGTCGGTCCCTGTGACTCGTTCTGCTCAGTGGATGTTGACCCCGGTGACTCTTTCGGCTCAGTTTATGTCCGCAAAAAAATAATGCCGCCTAAAATGAACAGTTAAAGGGTTTTTATGGGAATCAGCAGACAAAGGGTTATGGGACGCGCCAGGAAATATGTCATTATAGTGAAATACGACAGGATGTATCTTATATCCACCTTTGAGGACCAGGGGACCGTAACACCAAGAATCCTAAATTAAGATTGTCTTACTTTTCTCTTATTTTAACTGGAGAAATTACGATTTATCCTCACTTTTCTAATGGAAATGAGACGAAAAAAATCTTATTTTTAGAAATCTTAGCGGGGTGGGCCCCTGGTCAATCACAGTGAAGTATGGCAGGATATACATTATATATTAATGTACAGAGTTACGGGATGTATCTTATATACGATGTATCCTATATCAACCCTTTGTGGACCATCACATCACATTCACTCGTGTCACCAGTGTCTCTATCTTTACTTCAGAGTTGACACTCACTGATAGCTGAGTGTACACATCACAGTGATGGGATGTATCTTATCTAGCACCCTTTGTGGACCAGAGTGACCACGATGTCGCTATGGGCACACACTTCATACAACAGAGCGTCCTATATGAGGTACCTAGTAGACCTATACACCATGGTATAGGTCTATGTACAGGTGACGTTGATCCAATGTTGGTTTAAAGTTGGGCCAGCATCGAGTTGAATATCTTGTTGCCTCCAAACTCAATGATAACCTGGTAAACAAGAGACTTTGAAACAATGTTGGTTTAATGTTTGGTCAGCGGTGATTAAATATAAATGCAAAGTCGATGATAACAACGATTAATGTCTTTACATGGATTATATCCTGGCAGCAAAAAGCATCATAAACACCTCATTCTATAAGAGACTTAATGCACGTAGAACGCACTCGGGACACAGGATTCGAAATTCCAACCCTGAGACCAAGCATAATATCTATCAGTCACCAAGGCTGAGACCTCACAATATTACATCTTTAACAGTGGGCAGGGAGAAACATTTTCTTTATTTGAAAGCGCGAGAAACGAGCTTCGAGCTACAGTATGGCGTGAAAGCCACGACACCAAGTTCGACCCCCACATGTTATGGATAATAACTAATTGTAATGGGAGCTGTTCAAATCTGGTAATTTACTAAGCCTTGTGGGGTTAGTAAATTAGCGAATTATCTTTGTAGTTACTCTTATTGATCAAAGCAGTTAAGAGGGGCGGCTTTCTTGGAATTAGTATCTAATATCTTCTGCACGCACCACACGTTTACCCAGTGTTGGCTTAATGTTGGTTCAGCGTCGCAGACGTTGGGCAAACATTGAGACAACATTGGGTCAAGGTGTTGAGTTTACTGAGAGCCTCTCTGAGCGCCAGCCCGGCAAGCACGAGACTCGAATCCAAATCTGTTTTAATTCTGGCCCAACGTCGTAGACTGTGTGCCAGCTTTGTGCCATCTTTGTTTCAACGTGTTGTGTTTGCCGTCAGCGTTGTTAATGGTCACCGGAGACTTCTGACCACCAGTAGAATACAAATGAAATGAAAATGAAATGAATCGGGCTTTAGGCCACCTTTGTGCACATATAGGCTAAACTGGGCCAGGAGAACCTCCTGAGGATGGTGAGATGATTGAGATGACACTGTCCTCCAGACACAGGTTTCGAAATTCGAGCCCTGGCGGTCTGAGGCCGAGCACGCTACCTCTCGGTCACGGAGGCTCCCCACAATACTAACTTTCACACGTGGATGGGGAAGAAACAATTTTTTGTTTCTTTCAAACCGCCGAGACCGGGAACCGAACCCCGGACTCTGGCGTGAAAGGCAGCGGTGCTAACCACTACCCTAGGGCCCCCGCCCACCAGTAGAATACATCACATGTATTATTAAGAGCACTTGAACGACACCCACACGTCCTTAGACTTTACGGGGCCTGTCTAGTGATTCCCTTTATAGTATGGTGGAGAGAGGAACGTCGTCATTTCGTCATTTTTAAAGCTGATGATGACGTCTTTTACAGATTCAGTGATCCTATGACGTTGGTGAAGATTTTTATATTGTAATTAGCAATGGCTGATCTAGGATATGAGTGACGAGGGGGTGTTGTGTTTGATTTTTATCTAGTATTCACACGCCACTGATGACACAGTCAGATACATGTAGATGTCTTTAGACTTCGGTTTGGCCCGTAATATAGTGAAATGTAGGTTTTGAAATCATGTATTCTTGAGTTTATTTCAACCCAACTATCATCGTTTTCTTGTATCCAAAACACTGAACAGCGTCGCCCCCATCCTTGAATCCGCTGATTGGGAAAACTTCTGATTCACATGAACGTGTAGCGTATGATTTTAGGCGATTTCTCAGTTTATTCTCATTGCATTTCCTTTCAATTTAGCGATCAGTCCCCATGGAAATTGTAGTGAGTATTTGGGAATTTGGATCGGTTTATGTCAGTTCTTAAAACTGAAGAGTCAGGGTTAATAAAGTTAATGTGTGACGAGTTAACAGTCACTTGCAAAATATTGCAGAATTGACTGGGAAATTGGTGAAAATCCAGGGCTACGTGCTACAGTGCTTCCTATTATTGGGAGGGGGGGGGGGGTGGTTTGCCAGGAGTATTTTGTTTGCACATTAGCGTGATATGGCGACGTGTAGAGGTCGGCGATGTATACGAGACAAGGAGCAAATAATGGCTGATTGGATCAGAAAGGAAGACACCGAGGTGAAATGTGGAACTTTACGACACATGTGTCCTTCTCCTTTGACCTTACATTTTGTCTCCCTAGCGCAAATTACTCAAGGATCATAAGATGTTATCCGGCATTTCCTGAATATATATATATAAATACCTTTAGCATTAGTAATCACCCTTATACACTGAGAAGAAGTCAAGTCCATAATAGACGTTTTTTGCCGGACTATTTATATCTATATCGGGCAATGACCAATGATCTCCTCTTTATATCTCAGTTGATGATCAGGTTGATCTCTTGTGATTTATTTCAACCTGTTTATATATATCTCAGGGTGATCTCCTGTGATTTATCTCAACCTGTTTATATCTATCTCATGGTGATCTCCTGTGATTTATTTCAACCTGTTTATATCTATCTCAGGGTGATCTCCTGTGATTCATCTCAACCTGTTCAAATCTATCTCAGGGTGATCTCCTGTGATTTATCTCAACTTGTTTATATCTATCTCAGGCTGATAGATATTTGGGACATTAGCCTGTTTAATTGAATACGTTTGGCTGTGGCACTCCAATTCAGACAATTACTAGACATCATGTGACCACCTGTGACAGCCTGGTTGACATCCAAGGCTTCATTTTGTGTCGCAGCAATTGCTTGACCTTGGGATGTCGAGTGAAGATCGACCGCGGCACAGTGTCAGCACATGGCTTTATAATGGGCCAGCTTTGGTCCACTCTTAATTGAGGTTGTTAGGATTATATTATCCCCGGCAAACACAATACATTGAACTAATGCTGGTTCAATTTTGACCCACAGGCTATGATGCTGCACCAACACTAAACCAGCAATAGTTCAACGTCTTGTTTGTTGGGTAGCTGTACTAAAGCTAGATCCGTGTGCAAAACAGCAAGCACAACATAGAAATGTCAAAGAAATAAAGATGCCAAATAAATGCAGCTCAACCTGATTTAACCCTTTAAGCCCCCACGATGCATTAAAGCATCATTCTACATACCTGAAAACAGACTAAATTTTCTACAACTATTAGGGTTTTTCCATGAAACTGGTTTACTAATACATGGTAATTTTCACTAATTTTTAAACCACATCAAGTCATCTTTATCCACTACAAGTCGAGAATTGCGGCAGTAATTCGCGGCTTGTAGTGGATGAAGATGGTAAATTCAGGCTTCAAAGGGTTAATGAAATGAATCGGGCTTTAGGCCACCTTTGTGCACATATAGGCTAAACTGGGCCAGGAGAACCTCCTGAGGATGGTGAGATGATTGAGATGACACTGTCCTCCAGACACAGGATTCGAAATTCGAGCCCTGGCGGTCTGAGGCCGAGCACGCTACCTCTCGGTCACGGAGGCTCCCCACAATACTAACTTTCACACGTGGATGGGGAAGAAACAATTTTGTTTCTTTCAAACCGCCGAGACCGGGAACCGAACCCCGGACTCTGGCGTGAAAGGCAGCGGTGCTAGCCACTACCCTAGGGCCCCCGCCCCAAAGGGTTAATAGTTTGTGGTTGTTGCCCCAGGAAACATCATACGTTGTGCCAATGTTGTTTTAATGTTGGGCCAGCGTCGTACACTATGAACCAACCTTAAAACAACATTGGCTCAACGTCTCCTGTTTGTCGTAGTTGCTCAATCAAAAAATCAATTTGAGAGATCTCAATTTTTCATCAATGAAAATATTTTCGCAATTTGAAGCTTGAACTGACGTTGGCGATTCCAGCTTGACAAGGGTAATTCTAGAAGGTCAAAGGTCATGTCGTGTACAAGATAATCACTGAGATCATGACGACATCATTAATTGATCAAGTATCTGTGGACATTAATTGATCATAAAATAGATTGGTTCTAGATTGGTTCACAACCATCTGCAGCTGCGTGATTTTGCTGAGCGCTGGCTAATTAAATAACTTAGACTTGACTTCTTGGTTTTGCTATTTATATGTCATTAGGAATAGCAGTCAACTTAAAATTGGCGATCATCATGACATAAACAGTTTACCTTGTATTGACAGTCTGTGGTATTCTCGCAGTAGAACTTAAATCTCAACATTGCCATAGATGTAATTATAAAAAACCTTCTCAGCAAACAGAAAAAATGTCCAGTGTTTCTTATGTGAAGGCACTTCCCAGTAAACACGAGACTATGATTTAAAGCTAGGGCAATGCTGGGCCAGCGTAGTAGACGGTGTCCAGCATTGACACAGCATTAAATCAATGTCTTGTGAAGAGATTCTAGTACAGGATGGAGATCAGACTGACGCCTAAATCCCACCTGTACGAGAAATGAAATAAAGAGAGGGTGAAGTATTTGTGAGGACATCTGACAGGGTGCATCCTCGCGAGGGGGGGGGGGGATTGGTCAAGGTATGCTCCCCAGAAAAATTGAGAAAAAATAAACATAAAATGTTTTCGTGGTATATTTGCTGTGAAATAAATATTTTATATTGGCAAGGCCAGCTTTAAACAAATTAGAAATAACAAATAAACATTTCAGCAGCACAGCGTATGAAAATATGGTTTGATTTTCTTGTTTAGATCGCCAAGGGTTAGTCTGATGACTGTCTTCGCATGTTCCTCACCTCCACTTGTCCAAACCTCGCGGAACTACACTTTAGTGCACTTGAGAGTTTTCCTCAATAACACCCCAGTTTGCTTTCTATACCGGGTCAGTCGGCCGCAGTCCTAGCTTGTCATACAGGGGCCGCAGTCCCAGCTTGTGATACAGGGGTCGCTGACCTAGCTTGTCATACAGGGGTCGCTGTCATAGCTTGTCATACAGGGGCCGCAGTCCTGGCTTGTCATACAGGGGCTGCAGTCTTAGCTTGTTATACAGGCGCCGCTGTCCCAGCTTGTCATACAGGGGTCGCTGTCACAGCTTGTCATACAGGGGCCGCAGTCCTAGCTTGTCATACAGGGGCCGCTGTCACAGCTTGTCATACAGGGGCCGCTGTCACAGCTTGTCTTACAGGGGTCGATGTCCAAGCCTGTCTTACAGAGGCCGCTGTCCAAGCTTGTTATACAAGGGCCGGTGTCCCAGCTTGTTATACAGGGGCCGCTGTCCCAGCTTGTCATACAGGGGCCGCTGTCACAGCTTGTCTTACAGGAGTCGATGTCCAAGCCTGTCTTACAGAGGCCGCTGTCCCAGCTTCTTATACAGGGGTTGCTGTCCCAGCTTCTTATACAGGGGTTGCTGTCCCAGCTTGTTATACAGAGGCCGCTGTCCCAGCTTGTTATACAGAGGCCGCTGTCCCAGCTTGTTATACAGGGGCCGGTGTCCCGGCTTGTTATACAGGGGCCGGTGTCCCAGCTTCTTATACAGAGGCCGCTGTCCCAGCTTCTTATACAGGGGCCGCTGTCCTAGCTTGTTATACAGAGGCCGCTGTCCCAGCTTGTTATACAGAGGCCGCTGTCCCAGCTTGGTATACAGAGGCCGCTGTCCCAGCTTGTTATACAGGGGCCGGTGTCCCAGCTTGTTATACAGAGGCCGCTGTCCCAGCTTGTTATACAGAGGCCGCTGTCCCAGCTTGTTATACAGAGGCCGCTGTCCCAGCTTGTTATACAGGGGCCGTTGTCCCCGCTGATCCTATGTGGTGTTTTCCGAGAATTTATCCTTGTTTTCTCCTTTCTCTATGTGGCTTGGCGATCACGGTAATGGAGACCTCATCGAGTTAAGGTTGACGCCAGTGTATCAACAATAATTTCGCGCAGGGCCACGCACTGCGCCCTCCTTCACAAAGAGTTTATTGATAATGACATTTTAACATTAGCAGTCACAGTATATCCTGCACGATATGTAGACCCAATGCAGGTGTAGTGTTGCCACACTATCCGACACTGGCCCAAAATTAAACAAACATCGGGTAGACTTTTGGTAAACCTGTCTTGTTTTGTTGAGTAATGAAATCGAACCCACGAGTGGTTTCTGATGCCAGGCACAATAGACCGGTAATAGTCTATTATTTCATTCTGGTCATTTCCAAGGACAACTCATACCAGAGTCCTATAATTTCTCTGATTGATGATGAAGTGCCACAAATTAGATTTAACCCTTGTTCTGCTAAGCCCATATTAACCCTTGTGCTAATGAGTTGTTTGTTTCTATTTTTCATTCGTTTACAACTGGAATTGCTAACGCAACTTCCAGCTAAACAAGACGAAAAATAACACTATTCATGGTAAATAGACATCCAATATTGAATTATTGGATTAACTGAGCATCTACAAAAACCGAAAACTATTTTATCAAATTTATTTATATTTCTTTTGATATAAACTTGCTTTAAACCGTATATCTACGGGCCTAGCAGGATAAGGGTTAACTCTTATGCTGTTAGGGGGATATATACGTGTCCAAGCAATTGTTTAACCAAGTCAAATATCACTTTAATTGACAATATATTGTTCGGTAGATAGTTAAATAATCAATTAACTGCATTTGGGAGATGTATTTTTTTTTTAAATGGAAATATTTTTCGTCATTTGAAATTAGAAATTGCGTTAGCAATTCCAGCTTCAAATGACGAAAAATGACATCAATCTATTCATTGACAATTGAATACCTCGTGACGTGAAACATCGTCTTTTCGTTGGATGGGTGTTGAAAACTACACTTTGGCCAAACCATTCAACAGAACGGGGATTAATTTCAATCATGATCACCGTGATCAAAATCATGTATGCATGTTCACCGTGCTATACACTCTCCACGACACGCGTGTTTCATTTGGCAGGTGTTACAGTCAAAATGCTGATTGAGTGATTTATTCAGTAAGAGCAGGGTTTCTTATCTGTATAAAACCATAGACCTGATAAAATCTAGAATGCTGTACAGGAAATTACCTTCCGTCATTTACGACCTTCTGTGGATGAATAGTGCTCAAATACAGCGCCTCAATGGGAGACATCTATTGTTTTTAAGCAATTTGTTAAAAAAAATTAGTGACGTTTTCAGCCAATACAGTTTAGAGTACAGCTGTGGGTGTTAAAAGGTTAATTATATATGAAGTGGTTGGGGGTCGTGTAAACGGATTACAGGGAAAGTAAGCCATCCACCTGCATCCCGGGGGGGGGGGGGAGGTACCAGCTGCCTCCACAAGTTGAACCAATGCCGATATAACTTTGAGCCAGCGTCGCAGACAGTGGCTCAACGTTATATCAGCATTTCGTAAATGTGTGTTGTTTTCTTGGAGCAGCCACAACGCTGGGCTTGACCAGACTTCCTCTACATTGACGGAGATACAGGTGATGTCGGCCCCAGTGGCTCATACAGCTCAGTTGAAGTCGGCTCTGGTGTCTGATTCTGCTCAATTGATGTCGGTCCCAGTGGCTCGTTCTGCTCAGTGGATGTTGACCCCGGTGACTCTTTCGGCTCAGTTTATGTCCGCAAAAATATAATGCCGCCTAAAATGCACAGTTGAAGGGTTTTTATGGGAATCATGGGAGACTTCTGACCACCAGTAGAATACATCACATGTATTATGTATTAGATAATTAGTGAAGAACACGGCATTATTAGAAAGAAGCCTCTGAGGGCGTAGCCTGAGGAGGCTTCTTTCTAATAATGCCAGTGTTCTGAACTGATTATCGAACATAGTCGTTACCAGAATCCCTCCCCTGTGTCTACCCCACCCTTAAACCCAAGTTGTGTTTATTGTTAAAATTTAGACACGCCCATTTATAGGAGAGGGGTTGCGTGAGCATAGAAACTGATGACAAAAGTAAAATGGTGTTATTTAGAAAAATAGTAGTTGCTAGGGAGACGTGCTTCATCACAGTAACCTGATTTTTGATATTCCCCAGTCCTTAATGACTATTTGGTATGTACAATATAACCGTTTTTTATGAATGATAAAGCAATTTATGTTAATTTTAAATTGACATTTTTTAATGTAATATTTACCTATATATTTATTTTTTATTATGTTTATATTCATTTTTATATAACTTTGACATTCACCATCAAACTAATAGTGAATGGCTCATAACAAATCATAAACAGATCAAGAGAAAAAATATAATTTCTGGTATTGCTCAGCATAAAAAGCAACCCAGCAAACACTGGACGTTGACCAAATGCTGTTGTGATGTTTGGTCAGAGTCGCAGACGACGGCCCAACATTACAGCATCATTGGGTCAATGTCGCGTCTTTGCTGGGAACGCTGGGTGAATATCATGTCCCATAAAACATGATACATTCAAATTATGTCGGTTTAATGTTGGGCCAACATCGCAGAAGATGGACCATCAATAAACCAACATTGTTTTGACGTAGATAGGGCCGTTCTTTTTCTAAGAAGTTATAGGTCTACAACTGGATGTGCCTTAGGAGGGTACAGCTCCCTATTTTTTTTAGAAATACACAAATTCAAAAGGGTGAATTATAAATATTTCGGTTCATAGGCCTTATAGGGTCGTGTTTTTATTTTGGGTACGTTGAACAGAGGTGGGAGGGTAACGCCGGCGACCACTCTCTCCATCCACCACAGAGCTATGTGTTTAATGTGGATCGTCTGTTCAAGGGACTGAGCTGCTCACAGAGATAGGGGTACCAAGCATTATTAGCCAAAAAACACGCAACATTAGCCTGAAGCTGTTTAAATATTGGCCAACGTCAAAAATGTTGGAAATACAATACACTGATGCTGGACCAATGCAGCCTATTTGTCGCGTCCTGATAGTGCTTCGTAGACGGCCAGATAGAGCTCAGTAGACGGTCAGAAATATGGTCTGGACGTCTAATAATACCTAGGTCAAATCTAATAATGCTGTGTGAACTGAATCAAGACGACCTTATGCCAGAGAATGCCCAGTAAACACAATAGAAAAACAGCCCTGGTAATGACTATTAAGAGCACTTGAACGACACCTGCACGTCCTTAGACTTTACGAGGCCTGTCTAGTGATTCCCTTTATAGTATGGTGGAGAGAGGAACGTCGTCATTTCGTCATTTTTAAAGCTGATGATGACGTCTTTTACAGATTCAGTGATCCTATGACGTTGGTAAAGGTTTTTATACTGTAATTAGCAATGGCTGATCTAGGATATGAGTGACGAGGGGGTGTGGTGTTTGATTTTTATCTAGAATTCACACGCCACTGATGACACAGTCAGATACATGTAGATATCTTTAGACTTCGGTTTGGCCCGTAATATAGTGAAATGTAGGTTTTGAAATCATGTATTCTTGAGTCTATTTCAACCCAACTATCATCGTTTTCTTGTATCCAAAACACTGAACAGCGTCGCCCCCATCCTTGAATCCGCTGATTGGGAAAACTTCTGATTCACATGAACGTGTAGCGTATGATTTTAGGCGATTTCTCAGTTTATTCTGATTGCATTTTTTTTTTTAATTTAGTGATCCGTCCCCATGGACATTGTAGTGAGTATTTCGGAATTTGGATCGTTTTACGTCAGTGCTTAAAACTGAAGAGTCAGGGTTAATAAAGTTAATGTGTGACGAGTTAACAGTCACTTGCACAATGTCACGAAAATTCAGAATTGACTGGTAAATTGGTAAAAATCCAGAGCTACGTGCTACAGTGCTTTCTATTATCGGGGGGGGGGGGGGAGGTTGTCATTGGTATTTTGAAACTTTATTTTTTGAAACTTGAGTCCCAGAGCGGGGGACGGACCCGCGATCTCCGACTTTCCAAACATGCAGCTTTATAAATTTACAACATGTGGGATATAATAGACTAATTGAATACGTTTGGCTGTGGTACCCCAATACAGACAATTATCAGCCATCATGTGACCACCTGTGACAGCCTGGTTGACATCCAAGGCTTCATTTGGTGTCGCAGCAATTGCTTGACCTTGGGATGTCGCGTGAAGATCGACCGCGGCACAGTGTCACCACATGGCTTTATAATGGGCCAGCTTTGGTCCACTCTTAATTAAGGTTGTTCGGATTATATTATTCCCGGCAAACACAATACATTGAACTAATGCTGGTTTAATTTTGACCCACAGGCTATGATGCTGCACCAACACTAAACCAGCAATAGTTCAACGTCTTGTTTGTTGGGTAGCTGTACTAAAGCTAGATCCGTGTGCAAAACAACAAGCACAACATAGAAATGTCCAAGAAATAAAGATGCCAAATAAATGCAGTTCAACCTGACTTAACCCTTTAAGCCCCCACGGTGCATTAAAGCATCATTCTACATACCTGAAAACAGACTAAATTTTCTACAACTATTAGGGTTTTTCCATGAAACTGGTTTACTAATACATGGTAATTTTCACTAATTTTTAAACCACATCAAGTCATCTTTATCCACTACAAGTCGAGAATTGCGGCAGTAATTCGCGGCTTGTAGTGGATGAAGATGGTAAATTCAGGCTTGAAAGAGCTTGAAAAAGCGGTTTGAAAGAAACACAAAGAAACACAAAGGTTTCTTCCCCATCCCCGTGTGAAAGTCAGTATTGTGGGGAGCCTCCGTGACCGAGAGGTAGCGTGCTCGGCCTCAGACCGCCAGGGCTCGAATTTCGAATCCTGTGTCTGGAGGACAGTGTCATCTCAATCATCTCACCATCCTCAGGAGGTTCTCCTGGCCCAGTTTAGCCTATATGTGCACAAAAGTGGCCTAAAGCCCGATTCATTTCATTTTTTTTGGTTTACTAATACATGGTAATTTTCACTAATTTTTAAACCACATCAAGTCATCCTTATCCACTACAAGTCGAGAATTGCGGCAGCAATTCGCGGCTTGAAGTGGATGAAGATGACTATGGTAAATTTAGGCTTGATAGGGTTAATAGTTTGTGGTAGTTGCCCCAGGAAACATGATACGTTGTGCCAATGTTGGTTTAATGTTGGGCCAGCGTCGTACACTATGAACCAACATTAAAACAACATTGCCTCAACGTCTCCTGTTTGTCGTAGTTGCTCAATCAAAAAATCAATTTGTGAGATGTCAATTTTTCATCAATAAAAATACTTTCGCAATTTGAAGCTTGAACTGACGTTGGCAATTCCAGCTTGACAAGGGCAATTCTAGAAGGTCAAGGGTCATGTCGTGTACAAGATGATCACTAAGATCATGACGACATCATTAATTGATCAATTATCTGTGGAAATCAATTGATCATAAAATAGATTGGTTTTAGATTGGTTCACAACCATCTGCAGCTGCTTGAATTCGCTAAGCGCTGGCTAATTAAATAACTTAGACTTGACTTCTTGGTTTTGCTATTAATATGCCATTAAGAATAGCAGTCATCTTAAAATTGGCGGTCATCATGACATAAACAGTCATTTACCTTGTATTGACAGTCTGTGGTATTCTCGCAGTAGAACTTAAAAATCTCAACATTGCCATAGATGTAATTATGAAAAACTGTATGTACCTTGTTTCATACAGACGATATTTTACTATTTACAGAAAAAGAAGATTTCCAACGCTTAGTAGAACGTGTTCACAAATGGTAAAAATGGTAAATATTTGTAAATTATGATAAAACCAAAGTTGTACAGTTTAGGTATTCAAGGAAGCGTGTTACATTGTCTATTTTTTATATCTGTATATGGGGAAATGCACCTTGATATAGTGAAAATTTATAAATACATGGGTGTAAAATTTGAAAAAAAAAATTTTTCAGGAAATGTATTAAATCACGCTCTGATGCTGCTTCGGGTTTATTGGTGGAATTGTGTCCAAGTGCAAACAATACTCTGATGTGGGATATAATACATATTATCATTTGTTTGATTCTTTTGTAGCACCTGTTCAAGATTATGCTATGAAATTGTGTGGAGTTCTAATATTAATGTGTGTGATACAATAACAGAGCGAGCCATGTGATATTAACCAGGTGTAAATAATCTCACCCTACTACCCGCATTATGTCGTGAAATGGGCTAGCTAATGACTAAATTTTGTCTTTATATACATGTTTTTAGATTTTGGAATCGTTTAGTAAATATGGTAAAACCATTGATTAACAAAACATATTTTTCAGTCCGACGCATTATTGTCAGTGACAGGTTAGCGCAAATGATCGTACGATGTAAATAACATTATTCAACAGGTTACCCGAAAATATACTTTACAAAATTGTTTCGTGTAATATTTTAAATATAAAACATAAAACTATTTTTTTAAAGAGCAAGAGTGGAAGCGAGACAATAAAAAAACTAAATTGTGAAAATAGATCACCCTTAGGGACAATATTGTTATACCAGATTATGTTTCCACTTTACTACCTGAGCCTCATCGAAGTAGGCTAATTTTTGTCCAATCTTGTTGTGAAATATTACCTCTGAGAGTAGAAAAATGCCGTAGACAGAGAGTTATAGATGATACAACTGGACAGACAAGCACTCTAAAACTGGACGAGTCTGTCTGTTCAATTTGCTCATCTGGCGAAGTCGAAAATGAATATAATTTCTTGTTAAAATAAAATGTCTTTACCGATATTAGAGTTCATGATATCAACAATATTATACGTAATAACGTCGATGTCATTAATCTAATTTTAAAACAAAAAATACTTTTTTGATCACCAAGTGTTGGAGTGGAACATTGAATTGTGTCTGTAAGGTGTGGTCTAAGAGAAAGAAATGTTTATTTTTGTAATATTTGCCTCTTCGGCACACTGTATGCGTTTTATTTGATGTAACCTTACAAGGTTATAAAGTGACATTGTATGCCCGGCATATTCTATTGTTAATGGCCATGATGTATGTTGTGTAAGTAAATGCATGTCACTATGAAAAATAAATACGTACACCCTTACACTATTCATACCTCGAGAAAACATCAGTGGCGCGACATACTTTAAAATAAACATGTTTAACTTTGACAACTTGATCTTTATGGTGACCTGCTGTAAATGAGCGTCACATTGGAAAACCCCTACTGATTCTTATCCCAGGTCTTTTCTGTGGATAATACCTACACATACATAACCTGTAGCTTACTTCTAGTTAAAGTCATCTCCTGCTGGAATAATTCAACTTATTTAGCCATTTAACGTGATATTGTGACAACGTATCGTGTTTGCTGGGTTGGCAAAAAGTGATTTGTTCTATGTTTTTGTCATTGGCTTTTAGAGTGCTGTACTGTGAATGAATGTCTTGTGGATTATGATGATGTTACCCACAGCTGAGCAGATGTGTACGATCAACGACGAAGACGTTGGGCCGACGTTGTTTAATGTAATACAAGTGTCTTGTGTTTGCTGAATACATATTAAGGGTGGATTAGGTCATGAAGCGAAGGTTAGAAAAATACATTGCGCTATGGAATAGGGTACGTCCAGACAATAAAACGTATCTGTGATGTTGTGCAAATGCTGTATTATGAAACTAGCTATGTGTCATGTGCCAAAGGTACACGGTGCTTTAATCGCAAAATGTTCACCTTCTCAGCAAACAGAAAAAAATGTCCAGGAATGAGTCTTTCTTATGTGAAGGCACTTCCCAGTAAACACGAGACATTGATTTAAAGCTAGGGCAATGCTGGGCCAGCATAGTAGACGGTGTCCGACATTGACACAGCATTAAATCAATGTCTTGTGAAGAGATTCTAGTACAGGATGGAGATCAGACTGACGCCTAAATCCCATCTGTACGAGAAATGAAATAAAGAGAGGGTGAATATTTGTGAGGACATCTGACAGGATGCATCCTGACGGTGTGTGTGTGTGTGTGTGGGGGGGGGGGTCGAGGTATGTTCCCCAGAAAAATTGAGAGTAAATAAACATAAAATGTTGAGATTTCGTGGTATATTTGCTGTGAATTAAATATTTTATATTGGCAAGGCCAGCTTTAAACAAATTAGAAATAACAAATAAACATTTCAGCAGCACTTCGTATGAAAATATGGTTTTATTTTCTTGTTGAGATCGCCAAGGGTTAGTTTGATGACCGTCTGCGCATGCTCCTCACCTCCGCTGGATGTCTCGTCCAAACCTCGCGGAACTACACTTTAGGGCACGTGAGAGTTTTCCTTAATAACACCCCAGTTTGCTTTCTATAACGGGTCAGTCGGCCGCTGTCACAGCTTGTCATACAGGGGCCGCTGTCCCAGCTTGTCATACACGGCCCGCTGTCCTAGCTTGTCCTACAGGGGTCGCTGTCACAGCTTGTCATACACGGCCCGCTGTCCCAACTTGTCCTACAGGGGTCGCTGTCACAGCTTGTCATACACGGCCCGCTGTCCCAACTTGTCATACAGGGGCCGCTGTCCCAGCTTGTCATACAGGGGCCGCTGTCCCAGCTTGTCCTACAGAGGTCGCTGTCACAGCTTGTCATACAGGGGCCGCTGTCCCAACTTGTCCTAAAGAGGTCGCTGTCACAGCTTGTCATACAGGGGCCGCTGTCACAGCTTGTCATACAGGAGCCGCTGTCACAGCTTTTTATACAGGGGCCGCTATCACAGCTTGTTATACAGGGGCCGCTGTCACAGCTTTTTATACAGGGGCCGCTGTCACAGCTTGTTATACAGGGGCCGCTGCCCCAGCTTGTCATACAGGGGCCGCTGTCCCAGCTTGTCATACAGGGGCCGCTGTCACAGCTTGCCATATAGGGGCCGCTGTCACAGCTTTTTATACAAGGGCCGCTGTCCCAGCTTGTTATACAAGGGCCGCTGCCCCAGCTTGTCATACAGGGGCCGCTGTCCCAGCTTGTCATACAGGTGTCGTTGTCACAGCTTGTCATACAGGGGCCTCTGTCCCAGCTTGTCATACAGGGGCTGCTGTCCCAGCTCGGCATACAGGTGTCGCTGTCCCAGCTTGTCATACAGGGCTGCTCTCTAGTTGGCTTACTGGGGCCCATTTCTCATCTCTCTGGGTGGGTTGGTGGTTGCATGGATGAGTGAGTTAGTGATTCAGTGTGCGAGTAAGCGAGTGAGTGAGTGAGTGAGTGAGTGAGTGAGTGAGTGAGGAGCGAGCGAGAGAGTGAGTGAGTGAGAGAGTGAGTGAGTGAGTGAGTGAGTGAGTGAGTGAGTGAGTGAGTGAGTGAGTGAGTGAGTGAGTGAGTGAGTGAGTGAGTGAGTGAGTGAGTGAGTGAGTGAGTGAGTGAGTGAGTGAGTGAGTGAGTGAGTGAGTGAGTGAGTGAGTGAGTGAGTGAGTGAGTGAGTGAGTGAGTGAGTGAGTGAGTGAGTGAGCGAGTGAGTGAGTTAACGTTTGATGTTCACAGGAAACAGGTGATTTACCTGATGTGAGTGCGATATGGTGACGGGCCTTACATAACGCATTACATTGGAGGAAGCCATTAAGCCGGTTGATTTGCTCGTCCAATTAATCACGCCGGGTTACGAAACACGTCAGTATAGAAGATGATCAGGAAACGTTAAATTATTGCTAGGTTAATACTGGACCACCGTCTGAGAGGGTGGCCCGACATAAAATCGGCATTAGTTGATTATCCCCTTCTGGCTGTAGCCTACATGTGATCTGATATCAACTGACATAAGATGAAGATGGGAATTGGAATTAGTCTCAATTCTGACTGAAACTAAAGGCATTGCACCTGCAGGCTACAATCACGCAAAACAAGACTTAGTCAATTTTCATGACAGGCATGGTGGATTTATGCAAATTAGGCATTCTTCCACTACTCCGATTCTTGGGGCTTTTAATGTTATATGATAATTCATGAGACTTTTGGTAAAGGGATATTTTCTTTTGCAATTAGTGGTGGGTTGACCTTATTTTTGACATAGCTGTCCTGGACTAATTGTCAAATTCACTGACCCAGATCCCAGGCTTGTGATTCGCCGAGATGGCCATCTCGCCAAATCCTGATATATCACCTACAGATAATAAAATCTAACATAATTAGCAATTTACTACATTCACTACGTTATAGAGACTAATTTTAAACAATATATTTAAATGATTTTTTCCTGGGTCAACTAGATAATGTGTTTATATTATTTTTAATGGTCGTAGACCCGTGACATAGATATTCAAATGAAGTGGAAAGAACTAACCAATATAAAACATTTATGATGATTTCAAATTGAAAAAACCCATTTGGTTTTCATAGCTTATACGGAAATATTTCAGCGATGTAAGGATTATTGTCTTTTTTTACTGGAATACCAGATGGTGTGTTAATGTTGGGCCGATGTCGTACACGGTGGCCCAACATTAGCGGAACATCTGCTCAATGTTGCATTCACTGTGACATACCAGCCCCGCCCCCCCTCTCTCTCCAGCCTGTCATATAGCGATGTGCTCTCTTTTTAATGCCGCCTGGATGATGTGCCACTGTGACACATTTATCCAACATAGGCCCAGTATTGTAACAGTGTATGGCCCGTTGCTTGGTTCCAGACACATATTTCTGTTTCCTGAGAAACCCTGTGTTCCCTTTTATTTGACGTTTACGCTTGGTTTATATGGTTGATGTTCACAGTGGATACAAATCACGCGATTTTTGATGTTGTTTGCCTCTTTGATTTCTAGGACATCCCACAGTTAACTATGTAGATCAAACATGCGCAGAACACAATTCATGTCAATCACCGATGGTTGATGTTTTTGGCCTCTTTGATTTCTAGGAAATCTCACATTTAACTAGGTATATCTAACAGTCATAGATCAGAATGAAAGACAATCACTGGATTACATAAAAAAATATAAAAATTCACAATAAGTTCAACGTTCAAATTGAAGCTCCAAAGTTCAGGATTCAATGCCTGACCACCCCTCATCAGGTATGTCATTTTGGGATTGCTGGCATTTCCCCCTCATTTGAAGCTGGAATTTGCGACAACATATCCCGGTAACACATCTGTCCGGTGTCTTCTAGGGGTTTGACCTACATTATTGCCTATATCTCTCAGCCAAAATAGCTTATAGACTAACAATCTCGTTTCCGGAGCATACGTCTTGAATTTGTTTTCAAACTGCACAGAAACATCCCTCAGGGGAAGTAGATGTGCCTTTTGGGGGTTATGACATCTGTAATCACTTCAATTTAAAAACCTCCTTAGATGCTGGCCTACGTATAACAGCTGTGAATGGACAAAGCGACTCATTTAAATGTAGGTGGAGCCAAGAATCTATCTTCTCAAGTCTTATGTCAGAACGGCTCACGCTTCGCTTGATCATTAATTTGGTAGATTTGTCATTAAAGACAAAGGTAAAGGGGCGCGTTTATAGTCTGATATCAAGTCTTAAGACTCATCAGCTGACTTTTCATTCTACCCCCTGGTCACTGAACCTGCTGGTCATTGGATCAGCTCATTCGTGTGCCATATCAACTTCACGTAAAGGATGCAGTCCTGCAGCCATTTCGGCGCATTGAACTCACCGTACACATTGCCATCTCTGTCCTACCAGGTACGCATTCACACGTGAGTCAAGTGAAGCATGTGCGGGTAACGTGCCCTGTCCAAAAACACAACATCGAAACAATGCTTAATATTGAGAGGGGGGAAACATGATATTTCTTAGAAAATTCTGCACCAAGCGGGGTTCAAAACTGCACGGCATGTAGCGACATGGACAAAGCTCCACGCTCTAACCATTGTGCCGCGTCCCTTTTTAAAGCGTCAAAAATATCACTTGTAAGTATCACCTGTCATATTGTTTTACCTGTTATCTGGCTCATTCGTATCGACTGGGGCTTGTAACCTGGAGGTATCAGGCTCGAATCCCGATCGGACCGGATATTTGTCATCGTGTTTGTGCATAAACAGTGCTCCAATCTTTTCAAAGACATGGAGTGTATAGTGCTGTCTATGGTACTGTTCACTATAAAGAACCATTGAAGTCATTCGAAATAATAGCATAGGGCATTGTCCCGGCTTCGGCTTCGTTCTGTCGCGATATTGCCTAAATGTGCAGAAAGCGACGCGAAGCAATATATATATCTCAAAGCAAGTTACACGAGCCCAGCATTGAAACGACGTTTGGTCCATGTATCATGTTCATTTGGCTAAATATCCATAACAAGGTATCAACAAGAGGCTTTATAATGTTACGCAATAAATAGATATATCTATGTTTTAACATGGCTGTAGACAGATAAAGGGGTAATATGCATGTACTATTCATTGGTAGACAAGTAGAGGGATAATCTGCTATTCATTGGTAGTTACAATTGTAGTCCCAGAAGAGGCGTGGTGCTGACACAGTGAACAGTGACACAAGGACATATTCAGGATGAAAAAGGGTATGTATAGGATACACCAGCAAATGGGCCAATGTTGGTATGATGTTTGCCCATATGAAATCAAAAAATCAAGGTCATTCAAGTCACACGATCAAAGTCACGATCATCTTCAATAGAAAGTTAACAGATGGGACCAAGCATAGGATTCTACACTAACCTCCCCCCCCCCCCCCCGACCAATAAGGCAGTGACTCAGTCTGTCACATGACGATATCACTAAATGACCATTTTTCAGTTGTTATTTGAATTAAGAGTAGAATACAATACTTGGACCAACAGATGCGGCTGAAATGTTTAATTTTCTCGTTTTATTCTTTCTTCTGTTATGGTTTATCTCTTTATGTTTAGTAGCGCAGTGTGGAGATCACTGTCTCATATGAGAAATTGAGAACTGCATTCTAAATTCAAGACTTAATTATGACATGTTTAGTTCGCTTGCATGCTTAGCTCAACGACACGTATAAAATAATTGATTTTGTAATTCTAAAATAATTAATAATATAATAATATATAATAATTGTGTAATTCCATTAGATAATTTACATGGCAATTAGCCTTCTCTGTTTTCTCTCTTTCTACGACGCTGGCTCAACAATAATGATTGTGCTGCTGAATAATTTTTCGTCATTTGAAGCTAGAATTGCTAACACAGTTTACAGCTTCAAATTACGAAAAAAATATATTTTCCCCAAGAACAGTGACTTGATCGGCTAATAAAACAAATTTGCAAAGACTATAATCACCCCTAGCGCTTCAAGGGTTAATCCAACTTTGGATGTTTGCTCTATTACTTATTATACATACTGACTAACCTGGAGTGTGTCACTTCCTACATCTTGTAGTAAATACTATCCTAATAATCGTGATCGTGATCTCACTGGGTGATTATTGTTTGTATATCCTGTAGTGATATAGACTTCTATCTTAGTGATCTCACTGGTTGATTATTGTTTGTATATCCTGTAGTTATATAGACTTCTATCTTAGTGATCTCACTGCGTGATTATTGTTTGTATATACTGTAGTGATATGGACTTCTATCTTAGTGATCTCACTGGGTGATTATTGTTTGTATATCCTGTAGTGATAAAGACTCATCCTGTGTCTAAAGGGCAGTGTCATCTCATTCATCTCATCATCCTCAGAAGGCTGTTCTTGCCCAGTTTAGCCTACATGCACACAAAGGTGGCCTAAAACCCTATTCATTTCATTTCATCTTAGTTATCCCACTACGTGATTATTGTGTGTACATCATGTAGTGTTTAGTGATCTTATTTTGTAATTATTGTTTGTACAGCCTGTATTGCTGAGACTGCTCTTACTGATCTGATCGTGCTCGCTGCTTAATTTTGTGTTAGATGGGCAGCTCATTACACCTCATCTTAATTTATACGGGGTGGAATGAGCTGCTATCGAATACGTCTGTAGACGACATGACCAGAACTTGTTATTTTATATCAAGTCTATTTATCCATGTCTTACACACTATACCTGCAGAGCGTGTCCAATTAGGCCCCGTGTGAGTGTGGTGTCGTGTGAGTGGTCTCAGAGTGGTCTTGTCTTGTAGAGTGACCAGCTACCAACACTGGTCTCAGAGTGGTCTTGTCTTGTGGAGTGACCAGCCACAAACACTGGTCTCAGAGTGCTCTTGCCTTGTAGAGTGACCAGCCACAAGCACCGGTCTCAGAGTGGTCATGTCTTGTGGAGTGACGAGCCACAAACACTGGTCTCAGAGTGCTCTTGTCTTGTAGAGTGACCAGCCACAAGCACTGGTCTCAGAGTGGTCTTGTCTTGTGGAGTGACCAGCCACAAGCACTGGTCTCAGAGTGCTCTTGTCTTGTAGAGTGACCAGCCACAAGCACTGGTCTCAGAGTGGTCTTGTCTTGTGGAGTGACCAGCCACAAGCACTGGTCTCAGAGTGGTCTTGTCTTGTAGAGTGACCAGCCACAAACACTGGTCTCAGAGTGATCTTGTCTTGTGGAGTGACCAGCCACAAACACTGGTTTCAGAGTGGTCTTGTCTTGTGGAGTGACCAGCCACAAACACTGGTGTCAGAGTGGTCTTGTCTTGTAGAGTGACCAGCCACAAACACTGGTTTCAGAGTGGTCTTGTCTTGTAGAGTGACCAGCCACAAACACTGGTCTCAGAGTGGTCTTGTCTTGTAGAGTGACCAGCCACAAACACTGGTCTCAGAGTGGTCTTGTCTTGTAGAGTCACCAGCCACAAACACTGGTCGCAGAGTGGTCTTGTCTGGTAAAGCGACCAGCCACAAACACTGGTCTGAGAGTGGTCTTGTCTTGTAGAGTGACCAGTCACAAACACTGGTCTCAGAGTGGTCTTGTCTTGTCTTGTAGAGTGACCAGCCACAAACACTGGTCTCAGAGTGGTCTTGTCTTGTCTTGTAGAGTGACCAGCCACAAACAATGGTCTCAGAGTGGTCTTGTCTTGTCTTGTAGAGTGACTGAGTGGTCTTGTTTTGTCTTGTAGAGTGACCAGCCACAAACACTGGTCTGAGAGTGGTCTTATCTTGTAGAGTGACCAGCCACAAACATCGGTATCAGAGTGGTCTAGTCTTGTCTTGTAGAGTGACCAGCCACAAACACTGGTCTCAGAATGGTCTGGTCTTGTAGAGTCTGCTGTTATGAAGTGTTGATCACGGCTCGTGCTCAATGACAGCACATTCTGTGGTGGTGGACAGATGGACTACAGCAGTCAGTGGCCTTGCTACACGCCTTCTGTCATGTGCTGCATGCCCTCCTCCTGCCACTCATCTCTTCTCTGCCATGCTCCGCTCAGGCTGATGGCTAATGCTGACGCTGAGACGCTGTTGTTATTGTGGCTTCGCTACACACACAACAGCTTCGGCTGTCCTTAGTGCTTCACAACTCTTATAAAATCTTTTTTGTAAGAATGAGGAATAGTAAGTCTACGAAAAGCTATCAACATTTCGATACATTGTATATCCACGCAGATATGAATAGATAAAATGGGACAAGCGCGGGCTGCTTATTTAGAGAGGGACGTGGCACAATGGTTAGAGTGTGCCGCTTAGCAATTCGTCGGCTCGGAGCTAAAGGATCCTATCTGACACTCGTCAGAGTGGCAGATAGGATCCTTTAGCTCCGAGGCGACGAATTGTCGCTACCTGCCATGCGGATTCAAAGGTTTTTAGATAAATTTATCATTTTTATCACCTCACAACGTTGTTACATGGTCTCATTTCTTGTGTGCTTGCGCAAGGCAATTTACCCCGACATGCTTCGCTTGTGTAGATGAGCACCTGGTATGAGTTTGAAATGTGTACGTCCAATGCGTCGAGAACTGGCTGCAGGACTGTATGCTCTACGTGGAATTGAAAAAATGGCACTCGAATGAGCAAGTCCAGGGGGTAACATTGTTAAGTCGGTTGAGAAGTCTTCAGACTTGATATCAGACTATAAACCTTCACCTTCACCTTTAGTTGATTGAATAATTGATTGGTTGGCTGATTGATTAATTTCTTAGTTGGTTGATACCAAGGTAACTGTAAATCTACGCGAGGTAAAATAAAAAAGTTTAGTTTAAGGTAAGTTATTGCTTGCGTTTTTTTTAGAAGATACCGCTCGCAAAATGTCACAATTTACAGAAAACGACAATAAACAATATTCACTGATGAACATTTTGAATGTATGTCTCGCACACAGACTAGCTATTAAACTCTTCAAATCTGTTTAACTAAATCGTGGTTGTTATCGGGAGTGAATGTCTCAACTCTTAGTAAACGATTATTACAGGTGATTATTACAGGTGATTATTACAGGTGATTATTACAGGTGATTATTACAGGTGATTATTACAGGTGATTATTACAGGTGATTATTACAGGTAATTATTACAGGTGATTATTACAGGTGATTATTACAGGTGATTATTACAGGTGATTATTACAGGTGATAATTACAGCTGATTATTACAGGTCATTATTACAGGTGATTGTTACAGGTGATTATTACATGTGATTATTACAGGTGATTATTACGGGTGACTATTACATTAATGGTAATTCATTAATTTATTAACCGCTTTTTAATCTATTTGTAAAAAGGTGGACTATTCTAATTGAAGTTCAGCGTCGTCGGTATCGGCGCTAACATTTTCCATGTATCATGTTCAAATTTGTTCTGCGTGGTGATTATAACCAGGTCTTGGTGAAGTTCAGTAATGATTGAAAAACATTATCACACAAAGTGATCAATTCATCACGATTTATCACGATTTATAACATTTTACGTCGGTAATTTCAAGAATGGCGGCCGGCTATTGTCGAGTGTGCTCTTGATCATTCATTCAGTTGAGGCTGGAATTGCTAGCGCAACAACTAACTTGGAATTACGAAAAAACTTTCTATATATGAAAATTGAACACTTTCTAAA
>OZ024909.1:74985672-75020672 GCA_964017125.1 Flabesymbios commensalis | reverse complement strand
AATGTAGCGAGTACTTCTGAAATATTTCAGGATGTGTGTATCTAATCTATCAATATGTAACATTAGTTCAGGGTTTTTGCTGATTTATCAGTGGATTCTCAATCGATTTTAAAGAAGTACCTTTGTCCAGTCCTATGGCATCAACGCTGTGAATATAAAAACAAATATTGTATGTTTAAAAGTTAGTTTATATAAATTGTAGTAAGTTGCTAGTTATGACGCCACTCTATGAACCTTGATTTTTAGTGATTATTCAGAAGTTAGATCATTTGATTTGTTATGTAATTCTGAGTAAATTTTAAACTACATACATATTGTATATGACCTTTTAACCCTTTGACCGCCGGTCCCGAATATATTCGGTTTTTCGGTTTTTTATTACCACATTATGTACCACATTTTAAACATGCTAAAGATAAAATGTGACATTAAATCAGCAAGATTTGAAATTAGTTGACCTCCATTTTGTCACATCCTCATTATTTTCACTCACTTGAAGTTGTGAATCGCGTGAGCGAGACACAACTTCAAGTGGGTGAAAATTCAAATTGAATATTTCGGCGGTTAAAAAGTTAAGGCTGGTCGCAGGAAGACTAGTGCTTGCCGAATGTCATGACAATCCGTTTGGAATTGAAAAGACTGTCAACGAATATCACGCGTTGTTTTTGTTTTTATATCGAGACTGGCTATATAACCTTATGGAAAGTGGGCGGTGACCGATAGCAAATGTGAAAGCAGACGATATTCCACATATCTTGAAATAGTTTGTATTTGTCAACTGTCCTTTGAAACCGGATGCAAAGAATATACCATTTTATTTATTTCTTTGTAATTGCATATCAAGACAAATATTGCTAATTTGTCTGACAGTGTATAGCCCATACAGCCCGGGATCGAATTTAGTCGTCAGAATCTGACGTCTGAAGACGTCAGTTTCTGACGACTAAAGTCGATCCCCGCACTGTAAGAGTAAAAATATTTGCCATAGACCCATAACATAGGTATTCAAATGAAGCTGAAAGTGCCAACTAGGACATTTCTTATGATTTCAAACTAAAAAAAAACCTTTGGTTTCCATGGTTCGTACACAAATATTGTCATCGCCTTAAGGGTTACGGTCCGTCCGTCTGTCCGTCCATATGCGGTCCCACAACACCATCCAGGTGGTCCAGGAGAGACAAGCGACAAACATCTACCGCGATATATTTAATAAATTTCGGGAGAATTTCATTTAGTTTGAAAGATGCTTGAATATGTCAATATATACAGGACCCAGCAGATGTTAATCCAGTGATGGATTAATGTTGGGCCACCATCTACGACGCCAGCCCAACGTTAAATCATCACTGGGCCAGCATGTCGTTTTTACAGGACGAGGTCAGTCTTTCCCTGAATAATAAGGTCACTGAACAAACACATGCCACCAGATTTAACAGCGCAATGTCACGATAACCATGAATTTACGTGGCAGTTTTCATCCGCTAAAACATGCGAAATCATGTCGCAATTCTACATTTTTGTGGGTGAAGATGAATATAAGGGGGTGACAAAGTACAGAGATTTGCCATAAATTATAGGCTTATTGTTATAACAGCTTTGTGAAAATTGTCCTTCTAAACCATGTAGGACATGTGGTCACTTTTGGGGGATTCTAAATGATGCTTTGGAGGATCAATAGGGTTTAAAGGGCCAAAGGCGATATCAATGATGAAAACGAGAAATACTGTGATTACAAAGATTGTCACCAGATGTCAGCTAAGTTGATTCATGTATAGATCTGTATGATACAAATGATGTTTTTTTCTGCCCGACTAATAACTCTCTGATAAATATAATTATGTTCTCATTGATCTCAATCTATTTCTCGGCTTGTCGCATTTCAACAACTGAGGCTTTAGGCTCCCACCAAACACGAATCAATCATCCAATGTTGTTTTAATGTTGGCCAACGTCGTAGACATCGAACCAACATCGGGTCAACATATTGTGTTTTGCTGGTCTGAAAGTGAGCATGACTATATTATAATATGTTCACTGAATGGAATCAGTTCTAAAAGCTACATAATTTATCAGCTCAATGGACATTTTCGTTCCAAGACACCAATGTGTAGGAAATTCTTCAGAGATGCAAAATGATACTTTTATGCATCGTAAGGGTTTAAATGTTTAACAAAACAGAAAAATGAAAAGTGTCTATTTTTCATAAATATAAACATTTTAGCCATCCCAGCTTTAATTAGATAAATATAGTGAGTGAAAATTCAACAACGAAATCGTGCAGAAAATACATCCACATGCACTGCCAGGTTGTAAAATGTCACGCGGCATGTCACTGTCCAATCATCCTTCAGGAGGCTGTCACGTGAGCAGTTCTGTCCAATCACTCACTGGCTGAGAGCATTAGGCTGAGATGTCTGTAATACACTCTGCCATGAGTACCAGCCGCTGAAGCGGTGATGGGCTAAATGTGAACCAACGCTGACCCAATATAATTCAACATCGGGTCAACGTTTGATGTTTGCTGGGATACAACCCGAAAATTACCAGACGTACTATTATGTTGTTTTATTGTTGGGCCAACGTCGCAGACGGTGGCCCAACGTTAAAACAACATAGGGACAATGTTTCTGCTTGGCGAGCAAGCTGGTGCCACCATTTCTACTCCAAAATGCAATTAGGAATGTAACCAAATTTAGCAAAAATTGAACAAATGGAACACAATTTAATTATTTCACCTTAACATTCTGAGACATATCCATCCTATTTAATAACTTGGAAAATGTACATTTGTCAACTAATCAGTCACAGATACATTAAGTAGTAACATCCGAAATTAATTTATTTATGGCTTTGTAATACAAATATAAATTATTTATATACAACAGCTCATGGTGCTGACATGACTGCAAAATAGACAGTTTAGTCTGCAAAATTGTGTATTTTTTTTCAATTAATTTCAATTTTCTCAATCGAAATGAATAAATTAAAACATACTGTGTACAGGCGATTAAATTTTTAACCAAATCAAAATCAATCATGTTTTTCGTGACCAACCAGATAATTATTTATGTTAAAAACAGGGATAGATTAATTTTGTTTTGGCCATAATCACACTCTCGGCACCCTTCGGGAGCTAGGGTTTTACACGCAGCTTGGATGCCTTCCACAACAGCCAGATGTTTGTACCCAGTATTGGTTTAATGTCGTCGGGCTGCGACCGCAATTTCCACCTCGCGATGAATAAAATTATCAAGTTTTATGAGATACCCTCGTGTGATATATGATTGTGAAGCCTCTAATTTTAGCATGTTTAATGTGTAGTTTCATTTTTTATTGATTTTTTTATAATACGGGGGAGGGGGGTTGATGTATATATACTTCACCAGCTGGTGAAGGGTTCTGAACACCAGTTGACCCAGAACAGTCTTGTTTTACCATTGGCATCACTTAATAAAACCTGTGCGGCGGTGAACTTTCTTATTTCTTGGAAACAGTGTCTGCATAAGTGTGTATCACCTGTAGCGGTCGACGTTTGTAAATTACATGTCTGTTCGCATATTTAAAGTACTCAGAGCATATGTATGTAACCTATTCAGAGGGAGTCAATTGGGTTAATTAAAATATAAATACCCATTGGCCACCACCTGGGTCAAGTCTATGCTTCTGCAAAATATTAGGTGGATATATATATCAATGATAATGTGGTCTGCATAAGCACGACATGCTCTTTCTGCTCGTGTAGTATAATAGATAGCAATATATATATTATTACAAATGTATATATTATTTTATTGTATACATCACATAATGACGTTATGCTTTGTTTCCCACTCCCAAAGGGACAAGAAGGCTACCAGATTTTGTTGTAATGTTGGTTCATCGTCTCCCACGCAGGACCATTATTAAAACAACAAATACATTCTTCGTATTTGCCAGTTAAAACCTCTGTATGTTCTCTTGAGCTTAAGATCAATTATCTCGAACAAACGGTTTTGTGGACTATTTGAACCTACACTCCAACCAGACAAAAGGGGTTGTCTCAATATGAGATACAGGAACAAACAGTCCAACCAGACACGAAATAGTGTCTCAATATGAGATACAAGAACCAACATTTCAACCAGAGACGGGGTTGTCTCAATATGAGATACAGGAATACACAGTCCAACCAGAAACGAAGGGTTGTCTCAGTATGCGATACAAGAACTAACAGTCCAACCAGAAACGAAGGGTTGTCTCAGTATACGATACAAGAACTAACAGTCCAACCAGAAACGAAGGGTTGTCTCAGTATGCGATACAAGAACTAACAGTCCAACCAGACACGAAGGGTTGTCTCAGTATGAGATACATGAACTAACAGTCCAACCAAACACGAAGGGTTGTCTCAGTATGCGATACAAGAACTAACAGTCCAACCAGAAACGAAGGGTTGTCTCAATATGAGATACATGAACTAACAGTCCAACCAGAAACGAAGGGTTGTCTCAATATGCGATACATGAACTAACAGTCCAACCAGACACGAAGGGTTGTCTCAGTATACGATACAAGAACTAACAGTCCAACCAAACACGAAGGGTTGTCTCAGTATACGATACAAGAACTAACAGTCCAACCAGAAACGAAGGGTTGTCTCAATATGAGATACATGAACTAACAGTCCAACCAGAAACGAAGGGTTGTCTCAATATGCGATACATGAACTAACAGTCCAACCAGACACGAAGGGTTGTCTCAGTATACGATACAAGAACTAACAGTCCAACCAGAAACGAAGGGTTGTCTCAATATGCGATACATGAACTAACAGTCCAACCAGAAACGAAGGGTTGTCTCAGTATACGATACAAGAACTAACAGTCCAACCAGAAACGAAGGGTTGTCTCAGTATGCGATACAAGAACTAACAGTCCAACCAGACACGAAGGGTTGTCTCAGTATGAGATACATGAACTAACAGTCCAACCAAACACGAAGGGTTGTCTCAGTATGCGATACAAGAACTAACAGTCCAACCAGACACGAAGGGTTGTCTCAGTATGCGATACAAGAACTAACAGTCCAACCAGACACGAAGGGTTGTCTCAATATGCGATACATGAACTAACAGTCCAACCAGACACGAAGGGTTGTCTCAATATGAGATACATGAACTAACAGTCCAACCAGAAACGAAGGGTTGTCTCAATATGCGATACATGAACTAACAGTCCAACCAGACACGAAGGGTTGTCTCAATATGAGATACATGAACTAACAGTCCAACCAGACACGAAGGGTTGTCTCAGTATGAGATACAAGAACCAACAGTCCAACCAGAAACGAAGGGTTGTCTCAATATGCGATACAAGAACTAACAGTCCAACCAGACACGAAGGGTTGTCTCAGTATGAGATACATGAACTAACAGTCCAACCAAACACGAAGGGTTGTCTCAGTATGAGATACAAGAACCAACAGTCCAACCAGACACGAAGGGTTGTCTCAGTATGAGATACATGAACTAACAGTCCAACCAAACACGAAGGGTTGTCTCAGTATGAGATACAAGAACCAACAGTCCAACCAGACACGAAGGGTTGTCTCAGTATGAGATACAAGAACCAACATTCCAACCAGAAACGAAGGGTTGTCTCAGCATGAGATACAAGAACTAACAGTCCAACCAGAAACGAAGGGTTGTCTCAATATGCGATACAAGAACTAACACTCCAACCAGAGACGAAAGGTTGTCTCAGCATGAGATACAAGAACTAACAGTCCAACCAGAAACGAAGGGTTGTCTCAGTATGAGATACAAGAACCAACAGTCCAACCAGAAACGAAGGGTTGTCTCAATATGTGATACAAGAACTAACAGTCCAACCAGAAACGAAGGGTTGTCTCAGCATGAGATACAAGAACTAACAGTCCAACCAGAAACGAAGGGTTGTCTCAGCATGAGATACAAGAACTAACAGTCCAACCAGAAACGAAGGGTTGTCTCAATATGCGATACAAGAACTAACAGTCCAACCAGAAACGAAGGGTGGTCTCAATATGAGATACAAGAACTAACAGTCCAACCAGAGACGAAGGGTTGTCTCAGCATGAGATACAAGAACTAACAGTCCAACCAGAAACGAAGGGTTGTCTCAATATGCGATACAAGAACTATCAGTCCAACCAGACACGAAGGGTTGTCTCAATATGCGATACAAGAACTATCAGTCCAACCAGACACGAAGGGTTGTCTCAATATGCGATACAAGAACTAACACTCCAACCAGAGACGAAAGGTTGTCTCAGCATGAGATACAAGAACTAACAGTCCAACCAGAAACGAAGGGTTGTCTCAATATGCGATACAAGAACTAACAGTCCAACCAGAAACGAAGGGTTGTCTCAATATGAGATACAAGAACCACGAGACGTTTGCCAAATGTCGTTACCTTATTGGCCCACAATCTGTTAAGCAAGCCCAACATCTATTCTAATACAAAAATGCATGTATGTATTTATGTATGTATGTAAGTCATGGGTATGTAGACCGCCTTGCCATAGGTATATCATATTTTACAAGCATATGCTTTGACTAAATTGGGAGGCGATGTGCGTTTAACTATCAATTAACTTTTAAATTTTGCATGTTGTCTAGAGAAGCGAACATATTTGAGCGATAGGCTATCTAGTTATAAATCACAATATGTCAACGTCGTCTACTGTTTGCTGGCGATGATGGGAAATGCCCGTAATGGCAACTTGTAAACGGTCCATAATAACTTAGGCAGGACACGTTTTATTTTACTGCTGTTTTAGCTGACGTCACCAGGTTGCGTGCACTGTGTACCATGATGATGCCCCAGCTGAGATTAAAAACCTATCATCCACCTGCTCTCATCTAGGCATATATAACTCTTTAATACTTAGGTGACGAAATTTGCTTTTAATAAATCTATTATTAAGTCTCCACCCACTAGTCGCCATATGTATACGATCTTCACGAATTTTTTTGTGAACACCCCTTGATCGATTACCCCAGTCGAGCCCGAAAATCAGCTAATTTGCATATCCAATATGGCCGCCATGGGCTAATTTGAATATACAAGATCGACGTAAACGCTCTGTAGTCGCCAATATTTTTTTATGGACACCCTCTGATGGATTGTCCTGAAAGAGTTAAAAAATCAGTTAATTTTCATAATATCCAAAATGGCCGCCATGGCACTTCTGTTGCATAGTCCCATAGAGACGTTTACCAAATGTCGTTACCTTGTTGGCCCACAATCTGTTACGCAAGCCCAATATCTATTCTAATACAAAAACACATGTATATATTTATGTATGTATGTAGCTCATGGTTATAGACCGCCTTGCCAAAGGAATATCATATTTTACAAGCATAGGCTTTTAGTGGGAAGCAAATGTGCGTTTAAGTATTAATTAACTTTTAAATTTTGCGTGTGGTCTAAAGAAGCGAACATAGTTGAGCAATAGGCTATCTAGTTATAAACCACAATGTGCCAACGTCTACTGTTTGCTGGGGATGATGGGAGATGCCCGTAATGTCAGCTTGTAAACGGTCCATAATAACTTTGGCAGGACACGTTTTATTTCACTGCTGTTTTCAGCTGCCGTCCCCAGGTTACGTGCACTGTGTGCCATGATGCCCCAGCTGAGATTAAAAACCTATCATCCACCTCCCAGAAGAAACAAGACATTGAATCAATGTTGTTTTAACGTTGTTCCATCGTCTAAGACGCTGTGCCAACGTTAAAACAGCTTTAATCAAACGTCTTGTGTCTGCTGGGCCGATCTCATCTAGGCAGATACAACTCTTTATAACTTAGGTGACGATATTTGCTTTCAATAAAGCTAATATTTGTTCTCCACCCACTAGTCGCCATATTTATCCGATCTTCGCGATTTTTTTGCTGAACACCCCTTGATAGATTACCCCGGTTGAGTAGGAAAATCAGCTAATATTCGCCAATATTTTTTTTTTGGAGATCCTCTGATAGATTGTCCTGGATGAGTTTAAAAATCAGCTTATTTGCATGATATAAATAATGGCCGCCATGGCACGTCTGTTATATAGCCTAGCGTTTATCTGCATTGGAAATACACTTGTAATTGTGGAAGATGGATACTTTCATATTTGCCATGCAAATGTAACATTTAGTTTTATAAACACCATCCATGACCTGTCTGTTTTTTGGGTAGCCTTTTATTATCGTTTTTGTACTTCTGCACGTAGCTCTGTCACTCTATGACATTATACAACATAGCAGTGGACCAGATGTATCTCTAGAGGAGAGTTCGATAACGAGGCGTGGTGAAATGAGAATTCACAGAAACATCTGCGGACGTCACGTAGACTTAGGACTATCTATACACGAATACTACACTTTACATTTATAACATGTTTTACTTTTTTTAGTGGTCTTCTTCACCATCGAGATCTTCAAATTGACTTTTATCCGTTTGATATTTGCACAATTTTCTTTGTATATCTATCGGCCTGCGAATGAAGGCATTCCTCATGTAGCCGGATTATTCGTCCGTTCGTCCGTCCAGCCATTAGTCCGTGCAAATTAAACTCTTGAGTGGAGGCATAATGACGTCGATGAACCTTTCTAGCTCTACATAAGATTGAGTGTAATTAGTGATCTATATTGACGGGGTAGATTTAAAAAAAAAAATTCTAGAAATTTCAACTGAGAATCATTTTGAATCCTTGCAGAAATGTGTTGAGCTGCTGTGAATATCTCATTTTGTCTGCTGTGTGGATCATCTATATTTAAAAACGCACAACTATTTCATTCATTTCCCGACAAGCACGAAACGTTATGCCAAGGTTGATTTAATGCTGGGCCAGCGTCTGCGACTCTGGCCCGTCATTAAACCAACGTTGGCTCAGGTGTTTACGCGGCCGGCCACGGTGGCTCATTCGTATTTAACGGGGCTTGTAACCTAGATGTACCAGGTTCTAATCTCGGTCGGGCCGGATATTTGTCATCGTGGTTGTGCATATACAGTGGTCCAAACTGTTCAAAGGCCTGGAATGTTTACGTTGGCTCTATGTTGGGTCAACGCCCAGAATTAAACAGTTTGTAATTCAGTTGTTAAAAAAAATAACACGTTAGTTCAGGGAGTGACACAGCCAGCTGTTCAAATCAGTGGTCTGTTCTCTTAGACAAGAGACGTTGATGCAACGCCAGGCCAACATTACCAACGCCAGGCCAACATTAACAACGCCGGGCCAACATTAAAAACGCCGCGCCAACATTAACAACGCCGCCACTACATTCCGAGAGGCAGTGAGTGAAAAAAGTGATTTATCTTTAAAAGCCTGCAACTACTAGCTCTAATAAAATTTTCAGTTTTATTTAATTTCATTATTTTTTCTAAATCCATAATTTTCATATGAGGTATTTACATTTGTGTGCTTTCCTGAAAAACATGAGAGTTTCTTAGGTTAATAAAATTATGCATTAAATTTGAAACATGTAAAAACGTAATTCTTACCTACTTTACGGTAGCGAGACACAACTACGAGTGGGTAAGAATTTAAATTGTACAATGTAGCGCCATGAGGGTTTAAACTATTAAATAAATCCGTCAGTCGCTGTATTTTGATGCTCCTGTTATTTGTTTACATTTGAAGGAGGTGAATGAAAATTTGAAGATGGAACTGAGAGGTTGACAGTGGCTAATCTCTAATCAACTAAAACTGTTTGAAGAAAATATAGATTGGTATATCATGCTAATCAGCTAACGTCTAAGATCGCGATACTGATTAGCAGTTAGGCCCGATATACTTATCTATATTTACTTCAAACTGTTGACCTTGATTTAAATCATGTTCTGTAGCCGTTACGATAGTGACGAATATGAGCCAATTAATTAATAATATTTCGGTTGATAAGTGATTGAATAATTAAACACAGATAGTAAGGTCAAGTATTTCTGTAGTGAGTTTATTCATTTTGTGCGTGATGGTGTAGCCTTATAGCACTGTTTTATCTTATTTACATATTATATACTCATTCATGTTATGTAAAAGAGATTTCTGGGGTACCCATAAGGAATGGCCTTGTAACATACACCTTTTTATTTTACCAACTTCGAACCCAGTGAACTTGTTTTGAAAACCATATAATCTGTGTACCGTAGGCATTCCTTATGTAGCCGGGTTATTCGTCCGTTCATCCGTCCAGCCATTCGTCCATGCAAATTAAACTCTTAAGTGGAGGCATAATGACGTCGATGAACCTTTCTAGCTCTACATGAGATGGAGTGTAATAAGTGATATCTATTGACGGGGTAGATTTCAAAAAAAATTCTAGAAATTTCAACTGAGAATCATTTTGAATCCTTGCAGAAATGTGTTGAGCTGCTGTGAATATCTCATTTTGTCTGCTGTGTGGATCATCTATATTTAAAAACGCACAACTATTTCATTCATTTCCCGACAAGCACGAAACGTTATGCCAAGGTTGATTTAATGCTGGGCCAGCGTCTGCGACCCTGGCCCGTCATTAAACCAACATTGGCTCAGGTGTTTACGCGGCCGGCCGCGGTGGCTCATTCGTATCGAATGGGGCTTGTAACCTAGATGTACCAGGTTTTAATCTCGGTCGGGCCGGATATTTGTCATCGTGGTTGTGCATATACAGTGGTCCAAACTGTTCAAAGGCCTGGAGTGTTTACGTTGTCTCTATGTTGGGTCAACGCCCAGAATTACACAGTTTGAAATTTAGTTGTTAAAAAAAATAACACGTTAGTTCAGGGAGTGGCACAGCCAACTTTTCAAATCAGTAGTCTGTTCTCTTAGACAAGAGACGTTGATGCAACGCCAGGCCAACATTAACAACGCTGGGCCAACATTAACAACGCCGCGCCAACATTAACCAAACATTGGGTGAATACTTCAAGTTTGTTGCCACTACATTCCGAGAGGCAGTGAGTGAAAAAGTGATTTATCTTTAAAAGCCTGCAACTACTAGCTCTAATAAAATTTCCAGTTTTATTTAATTTCACTATTTTTTCTAAATCCATAATTTTCATATGAGGTATTTACATTTGTGTGCTTTCCTGAAAAACATGAGAGTTTCTGAGGTTAATAAAATTATGCATTAAATTTGAAACATGTAAAAACGTAATTCTTACCTAATTTACGGTAGCGAGACATAACTACGAGTGGGTAAGAATTTAAATTGTACAATGTAGCGCCCTGGGGTGAATGAAAATTTGAAGATGTAACTGAGAGGTTGACAGTGGCTAATCTCTAATCAACTAAAACTGTTTGAAGAAAATATAGATTGGTATATCATGCTAATCAGCTAACGTCTAAGATCGTGATACTGATTAGCAGTTAAGCCCGATATACTTATCTATATTTACTTCAAACTGTTGACCTTGATATAAATCATGTTCTGTAGCCGTTACGATAGTGACGAATATGAGCCAATTAATTAATAATTTTCGGTTGATAAGTGATTGAATATTTGAACAAGGTCAATTATTTCTGTAGTGAGTTTATTCATTTTGTGCGTGATGGTGTAGCCTTATAGCACTGTTTTATCTTATTTACATATTATATACTTATTCATGTTATGTAAAAGAGATTTCTGGGGTACGCATAAGGAATGGCCTTGTAACATAACCTTTTTATTTTACCAACGTCGAACCCAGTGAACTTGTTTTGAAAACCATATAATCAGTGTACCGTAGTGAGTCGATGCTAAATTGAAAGAGGTTCACCTTGTAGACACAGCTCAGCTGCTGACCAGCTTGTTGAGACCATAAAAGTAATTAAATAAGTACTCAGAGCACCCCAATATACCAGGACTAAATTGTAAGGCGCTGACATTCTAAAACGCCTCTTAGGCAGCCCGAAATGCTGGATTGAGGTTGGGCTGACATCAGATACGGCAGGTCATCACTAAATACAGATGGATGCCAGCGTATATAGGCCTCCATGTAGGGATTATTGTGGGGGAGCCTCATGCGCAATATGTACAATACGGTTGGGATGAATATTCACAAAACCGGACTCCATTCAGCTCCATCCAGGTGGCTTACCATGCTTACTTTAGGCCTAGATACATTTGTGCAGTAGCCGACAATCATACCATGCATGGAAAATTGCTTAGTAAGTTTTAATAAATGTTAAAATAACGTGTTACGGTATAATTATAATTTCTAATAATTATGTTTTTATTAAGTTCTTATTTACTAGCGATAAACTGTGCTGAATATATTGTAGCAGCACGAATTGCAAGATGCGATGATAGTTCATGAGTAAACTAATGGTTTATAGCTATTAAAATGATATTGCTCCTTTAGTGATAATATTACAATGTCCGGCTTTACCAAATGCACACAGCAACACTATTATCTTTTTTCAGAACAATTTATCAGTTGAGCAACACAACTCCACTGCCTCTGTTTATCGCGACTATGATGACAAGTGAAATAATATTCGTCAACAGATTTTATTATGGATGCCTTCCAATCACCTGAAATGTGTTGGTATTTACACTAATTCTATCATTGTATTCTATGTAAATATGCCTACTAGATATTTGCTACTTGTTTGGTATATATATGAACAATCATATTTTTACAGCCCTATAATTTTGACTGCTTAGCCCCGGATAAATTATTTTTAAGCGTGTGAATATGGCTTTGATTACTATTATATGATTGTTTGTCGCCAATTAAATGTATTCATTGTAGCTGTTGAAATGTAAAGTGCGTCATTATAAATCTTCCCGTAAAAACCTCAAGTGACGCCAGTTACGCTATAATGTAGGCCTATGCATGGTAAATGGCGCGAGTATTGTTTCAAGAGCAGGCAACAGATAAAGCCCCAACTCAAAGAGAATTCCTTGTGTGCCAGAAAAATATATTGTCATGTCAAATGAAATTGAATCTCTAATAGAAATATACCCATTTTCAAAACCAACAGTGTGTAGTGAAGCACCAAAGACAGTCGATGCTTTTGAAAAGCTACATGCACTGCAGACATCCCGTTTCAGTATGCTTAATAAATATGCCTGAATACTTTTCCGTCTACTCTCTCATAGAAAGGTCCCGTTACCGAGTGGATATGAATCAAAGGACACTGCCGTTCCTTTCTGGTCAGGAGACACAGTCATTAATCGCTGAAAAACACTCATCTCGCACTGGGGTTGGATATGCACCAAAAGTAGATGCCACACCCTCAGATATGTCAACAGTGTATACAGTCATGAAAAAATGCACAGATATGTTACATGTTATGTACTTGGTCAGTCATTTGCAGTGCAAACAATTGACCAACAGCTGTATTGTAAAGCAAAGCAAGTTATGTGACATTTACCAGAATAATTCAACAACCACACTATGCGACTTGGTGGCTTTCACATGTCTACAGTCTTGCTTTATTTCATCAATTGGTCAGCTCTGGGGTGATGGTGGTTTATGTGATATTCTCATTGGTTCTGGTGTGTATGCATCTATCAACGTTGATCAAATGCTGTCTGGAAAGCAATACAAACGTGCTGTTCATGGTTTGATATTGATGTACGAAGCACAAATGAGGTTCAGGTGGTATGAGAAAGACGATCACATGGATGGCTTTTTGCCCCAGTTTTGGCAGAATTTGATTGATTAACAGTCTGATATTTGTGATGGAAATGACAAACAGAACGCCGCACCTCAACTAAAGGAGACAATAGATGTCAGTACATTTAAAGTACTGATTGAAAAGTTCAATGAACAAGCCTCTGACGTTTCACAAACGTTTATGTATTGGCACATGTTTCTCGAAGCTATTGAGCAAATGCTATTAGATTTGCAAGCTGAACAAATGGAAAAATGGGAAAAACATCTTTGTACCCAAGCACGTTTTCAGCCTATTTGTTTGCAAGTAACACACATAACTGCTCACGCTGGTTTACAGTATATATATTGGACAAGTCATGCTTTATCTCCCACCGCTCAAAACTGGACAATTGTTATACAACAGGTACAACACCAAACTCTCAATAAAAGCCGATGAACGAGCTCCAAGAGCTGGCCATTATGCTAACAAAAAATATATTGTTCATGGCGGGCATCCAGTTCCAACACGGAAACAATTCCGGGAAGTTTCCGACAACAAGCACTGTCTGATACAATTCCCTTGTGGTTACTTTGCAAATGATTGCCAGGATTTCGTTCACAAACACCCAGCTAAATCACTATATCATGTTGGGGGCGGTAATGGAGAAGAAGTTACCTATATCACATCAGTGGGTACATCAAAACCAGGTCATATCTTTAGTTCGCACGAAGAAGTATACTATGAAGGGTGAAGTGCGTCTGAGCTAATTGACCGTTTGAAATGTGAATGTGGTCATATGGGCAGATGTGCTCTACTGGATGCCCTTGCTATCTAAGTGGAATGTCATGCATTGAACTTTGCTCTTGTGCTATGGGTATATGTAATAATGTTTTAACAACTGTCCAAGAAAATATTGCAGATATTGAAGAATAAAAGTGTTCAAAGTTACATTGTATTGAGACAACAATGTTTATAGTTTGCGTTTGTTTTGTCACTTTAACATATTTAACGGTAAAACTTGTCCTTAGAAGTCAATTGTATTACACACTGAATCTAGTCTATAGCAAATCGTAATTTTAGTGATGTTATGTCAATGTGATACTTATTAAAGATTTAACTGATTTGGATGTTATTCTACTCTAAACATATAGATTTTTATGTTTTATTTGTTACCTGGTTATGAGCCAAATGTTGTTTATTTGAAATGGTGAAGGGCTATTTGTGGATTTGTGTGTATTCATTAGTGCGGAGTAAAATAGGCATAATATGGACATTCAATTAACTATTGTTATGTGTTATTACATTGTTAGCAATTCTATGCCAATTATGTAGAATGATAAGGATAGTAAGATATTTTTGGTGTTGATTTGTGTTCATGGAGAAATGATTGGTATGGATGTAATTGGTTTTGCATGACAAATTTAGACGTTCCATGAACATGTAAATTCGAAAGCGTCACATGAACATGTAAATTCAAAAACATATTTTTCATTGTAATTGATGTTAGGTTTACTCATGTACATTATTGCAACGACTAAAACATTATTTGTTATAATAGTAGGCAATGGACTAATGGTTTGTTATTTGTGTTTGTTCGTGTTTTATCATAATATGTATTATATTGATCAATAAATCGATCATATTTAATTTACTTGTACAATCTTTAAACCTGATTTTCACAATTTCTTTATTAGAATATAACCCTACATGAGACACTTTTGGGATGGGGATGGTGTTTAGTGTGAAACTAGCTTTGAAGATGTATCAGAGCTCAAACCGTTTACATTGTAGACATTACTTTGGAAGGAGGTGGATCTTTACAACATACAGAAAATAACCGCTAAATTTGTGGGTAGATGTCTTTGAGCTCAATTCGGACCCATTTCTCCCGATAATACAGCTTCACATCAAATACCATTGAAAAGAGGAGAAAATTTTGATAATTTGCCCCTATTACATTCTGAGCCTTAAAGTCGATCTGTATAGTCACCAGCTGCACGTCTATAGTGGGAATGAATATTTGCAAATGTTTTGTCTCAAATTAAACAAATATGGGTGTTATTGCAGTGGAAAGTGAAAAGGTGGGGGTCCAACTATAGTCCAGAGTGGATCAACCAATTTTTATTGGCGGGAGAAATCATAATTTCGCAGCAAAATCGCCTAAAAATTAAAAAAAATGTAGGCCTAAATGAGAAATGTATTTCTCCAAGCTTCATTATCGCCACAAGCTTCTTCTTTTAGAAGTGAAAATAAAAAAAAAATCACAAACATTACATGGGCGAGAGAATCCCCGAGAGTTCAATATAATATGTCACTTGTCTGGCGAATTGGATGAATAAAGTGCACAACACGTGAACGGCGAATATACACGCGACAAGTGACGCGACAACAGACGCCAAATTTGCGTGACGTCCACACACCAACGCGAAATGTGGGACGTTTTTCCCTGTTGCAAAGTCAGATTGTGGTAGTGAGGCAAAAAAAGGCGCGACGCGTGACAGAAATGCAACTGTTTGGATTTTTTTCGCGTTGCCCTTCGCGCTCGCCTTCGTCGCGCGCTGGTATGTTTTGTCAATGATCAAATAGTGGGTTTGATAACCAACATGAAATCGCGCTCGAATGTGCGCGCGATTTCGTGCTGCTCTTAGATAAGGAAGGCCCTTAGATAAATTGTGCCCGTCGTGCGAAAACATACCTTCTATAACGTAACTATGTACATGACTCAAATTGTATTCATCAGATATTGACGGTGATGAAATCATCATACGAACTGCTAGACGCGAGGATTTACCTGTTGTATATGA
The DNA here is from genome assembly GCA_964017125.1 of Flabesymbios commensalis. Classification (NCBI taxonomy): domain Eukaryota; kingdom Metazoa; phylum Annelida; class Polychaeta; order Terebellida; family Flabelligeridae; genus Flabesymbios; species Flabesymbios commensalis. The sequence continues at coordinate 75,004,292 of OZ024909.1, read as the reverse complement.
ATTATTGTCACAAAAGAATTTGGGACCAGCTTACCATGCCATTTCCTCATGTTTTGAGTGTGACCCGAACGGAATGTACGTAGCACAAACAAGCGATGGTCAAATCATAGGTAAGATTGTGTTTAATTCCGCTGATTTTTTCTACTCAAGGAACAGCATAAAGTATTTTACAGCCGCCAATCACTGACTCCACGCATGTTTCTGGTTATAGTTATGATCCAGTTGGCTCTATCTCTGTAATCTGCGCGATGCTTTCCGGGTAGCCTATTAATTTGGTCCGATGCTGGTGCACAATGTACTATATTGTAATGCCATCGTGTAGGTCTATTTACCGTATCTGGGTATATAGGCCTACTTGCACATGTTGCATGGATGTTGATAATCATAGAAATGGAAATTACACTTTATCTGTATATTTCTTCTGATTAAAAATAGAACGAACAATACACCATCTTTTTTGTGGTTAATCGATAATTTTATGCGCAGTTTACTTCTCAAAATCTATAAAAATAATTTACTACAACAATTAGCAGATTTCGTTTTACTTTGTCTTAAGGTATCCCACAGGTCACTTTAGAAGTAATTATACTTTACGAGCAGGGGTCGTGTTCTGATATGATCTGGAACGTTAAGTTCATAGTTTAGTATATCTTAACCATTCATGTAGGCCTACTGGATTAACAGCTAAGCACAACTTCAGTTTTAACTTATCTTATTTTAATTTTCTCCCACTTGAAGTTGTGGCACGCTACCGCGACTCACAACTCAACTTCAAATGGGCGAAAATTACTCACATTTGTTTTAATTGAGCCTAACATTTGCTAATCTTGTTGTCTAAACACATATTTCGCTCCTAATAACAGTGAAATCGGTTGTTAAAACAAATTAAAAACGACTCTTGTCGCGATCAGCGATATATGGGTTACGATATCGTCTCAGAACACAGCCTCGGCAGAGACGAGATGTAACGTGTCTGGTCTCTGTTTGTCTCAGTCTCAGCTTGAAGTTATAAAAAGTTTAAATATGCTAATAGTGTAACGTTTTAATATTTTTTACCAGCAGTAACTCCAGTTTATCCCTACAGGAACTGTCTCATATACTAAGATGTCTGAAAGCATGAAGTATTCCCACAGTTTCGTGGTGCACAATGACTACAGATTGCTTGGATTGGGTAAAAAGTTAGTGGCATCAACATTTCCACAACAAATCAATGTAATAGCTGATGTTTTTATTAACAACGTGAAACCTATGCTCAAAGTGACAGATATGGATGTCTGGGCCGAAGTGACATCTATTTACACAGGCAAGGTAAATCACCAACGACTAAAAGCAATTGAAATAAATGAGGATGACCCAGTTACCATCACCTCATTCCAACCTCACCTGCAGGGAAAACTGATCGCGTATGACTTCACGGTGCATGGACTTTTCAGAGAAACTTTTCTATCTCACTGGATCCAATCTGATGTTGTTTTCACCATGGTGGCCATGTCTGGAGATAAGGTTATTGGGTTCGGTTGTATGCACCGTAATGGTGATAACTATTGTTTGAGTCCTGTGTACGCTGATGACGATATTATTGCCATGAGACTTATTCGTGAGTTGCTGTTGAAGACTCCTGATGGAGAGACAGTCACCTTCTCTGTTTACAAAGACATGTCTAAAGATGTGATAGAGAGCTTGTTAGGAGACATCCATACTGATGTATCACATGATACACAGAGGTTATATACAACAGACCCCTGTCTGGTATCATATGATAAACTGTACATGCTATCATTCTACTATGTCTAACAGTTGTAGGCCTAATACTGTGTCTAATGATAGAAATAATACAGAAAAAAACAAATAAAAAGAATAACCTTATAATCATTGTGTACATTAAAATATATTTTCAAATATATCACTTTCTGTATTATATATAATAAATGGCCAATTAAGTTGATACGAGTCTGACACAGCAACACGAGATGTTTGGATTAGGGTTGGAATTAGAATTTTTGTTCAACTTTGATAGCGCCCAAAAAACATAGTTCACAACACTTTGATTACAGTCAAAATCATAATTCACGACAATCATGAACTGCTCACTCGCAAAATTTCATGCAATATTAAAAAGTTTAGGCCAAAAATTAAATATATTTTTGCAATTTCACGAAGTGTTTCATCTGGCCATTTATAGCTGTCCTATTTGAGCGCCATCATGCTGCTTTTCCAATATCTGGAAGGCGCCTTTGAACTATTGCCGAGTCGCATTCAACCCATCCAGGCCATTAGGATGGATTAATCCTAATTTAAACACGAATAACGATACTTTGATATTAACACCCATTCAGTAAGGTTGCGCGTTCACGCCTAGGCCTTCAGAAAAATAAGACATTTATGATGATTTCGACAAGCGACACAGTCATGGGATTTAACATGTGTCTGTGATATCCTTACCCCAAGAAGAAAAACGGATGAAATACAAAGTTATATACTGTAATTTTCATGTGCATGAAGAACAGACCACTTCAGTTACACATTCAATATTATCATATAATATTGAATGTGCAACAAAGCATTAAACAGTGTTATTATTTAAACATGCTAAATGGCTTTGCATATTTTGCTTATGTAATAAAATGGTAGCAGAGAATAATAATACCTACATAATTTATAAATAAACCTGTGCGTTTTTGAGTATAAGCTTGGTTTTGTTATGGTAAAGTGGCAGAAAAGATTGACGTATTCTGTCTCTATACTTCAAAGAACTTTACTATTTAGGAACGAAATATAATTTACAGTAGGTGCATATATCTTGAAAGACAATGGCGTTTATTTGTTTAACCCTCACACCGCTGAGCACGACTATAGTCGACCTTAAAGGCCATGCCCAGGTCTAAAATCACCAACAAATCGGTGATTTTATTTTGGCTTCTTAATATGACCATATGATGTAAACATTTCCATAGAATATAACTGCAATTTTTTTTTTATTTTTGTGCTGCGCATTTACCAGTTAGACTAAATATAGAGATGAAATTCCCGTATTTCTTATTTTTGACATGGTTGTCCAAACTAAGAAATCAGGAATTTCGTCTTTATATCTAGCCTAACTTGTAAATGCGCAGCAAAAAAATTTAAACACATTTGCAGTTCTAGTCTATGGAAATGTTTACATCATATGGTCATATTAAAAAGCCAAAATAAAATCACCGAATTTTTTCAATGATTTAAGCCTGGGCGTGGGCTTTCAATCCGTTTTATTAAGTCGCATTAATTAAAGTTTTATTAAATCGCATTTATTGTGAACGAAATATGCGTTTAAACAATAAAATTTGTAAAGATTTAATCTCAAATTAAACAAATGTGGCCATTTTTGAAGATGTGGGTCGCGGTAGCGAGACACATCTTCTAGTGGGTTAAAATTTAAAATATTTAGCGGTTTAAAGGTTGACAAAAAAATCATGGAATAAATTAATGATATAAGACGTCATAATGAGGTCGTTCTGAGCTTTAATTTCAGATCTTATACTTGGGTTATTTCAACAAAAATTGTGTTCAACTTCTGCTGTCGCAATTCACATCTTGACTAAAATAAGAACTACACTGGGTGTTAAAACGAGAAGGACTAACCTGGGTGTTAAAATAAGATAGACTACGATAGGTATTAAAATAGGAGGGACGACTCTGGATGTTAAAATGGGAAGGACGACTACCATGGGTGTTAAAATAAGAAAGACTACCATGGATGGTAAAATGGGAAGGACGACGACCATGGGTGTTAAAATAAGAAAGACTACCATGGATGGTAAAATGGGAAGAACGACTCTGGATGTTAAAATGGGATGGACAAACTTCTGTGTTAAAATTGGAAGAATTATCCTGGGTGGTAAAATGGGATGGACAACCATGGGTGTTAAAATAGGAAGGACTACCATTGGTGTTAAAATAAGAAGGACTCTCCTGGGTGTTAATATGAGAAGGACAGCCTTGCGTGTTAAAATGGGAAGGACGAGCATGGGTGTTAAAATGACTACCCTGGATGTTTAAATTGGGAGGACGATCCTGAGTGGTAAAATAAGAAAGACTACCATGGGTGTTAAAATGAGAAGAACTACGTTGGGTGTTAAAACGGGATGGAAGACCCTGAGTGTTAAAATAAAAAGGACTACCTTGAGTGTTAAAATGGGAAAGACAACCCTGGGTGTTAAAACGAGAAGGAGGACCCTGGATGTTAAAATGAGAAGGACCATCCTGGGTGTTAAAATGATAAAAACTACCTGGGTGTTAAAATGGGAGGGACGACCATGAGTGTTAAAATGAGAAGGGGGGCCCTGGGTGTTAAAATTGGAAGGAATATCGCTTTTAAAAATTGTTGGTAAAATAACCACATCTCGGGGTTAAGTACGCCTAGATATTATATTAAAGTATATGACGTCCTAATAGTGAAGGATTATATCATTTTATGTGTTGTATTAAAAATATGTCATGTGGTGACATTGGAGCTTGAAGGGTTTGGCAAACATGACATATTAACGACTATTTCACATGACATGGAGCTAGTGATCCATAAAAGCAATCACTGATTCCGAAATAAACTGATCCAGATGATTTTAGTCTCCATGTCCACAAACAATATTTACCAAATGGATTCAAAAGCAAAAAAATGTAATATTTTTGATTGAACAATGTTTTGATGGAGCCATTGTCCATCCCAACCTTGTAAGTCACTTATATCGAATTTGCTGAGATAGCTCTAGCGTAAAGCACCTATTCTAAACCATGACACGTCGTCGTTATTTAATAGTTTTGTAGATTAGCAATGTTACATGTTAAACGTTTGTGAAGATGGCAAATAAAGCATTACAAAAGCAGTATATGATACACTACGTTTGTGAAACATATATTTCTTGAAAGTTGTTATGATATAAATAAAGTGTTAATGTTGCAAGTCAAAAAAGATAAGATAAGATAAGATACGATTTATTTTAAGTCCCACATAAAAATATATAACATTAGCTCTAACGAGCTGGTACAAGCGACATATAAAATAAACAGTAAATATTACAGCTAAAACAAGCAGGTTGGCTGGCAGGAAGTCAACATGAAATGTAAAAAAAAGGATTATATAGAAAAATACTTATAAAAAAACAAATAATTCAAATGAGAATATATATGATTGAAAGTTACGTAATTCATTTTTGGCACATAAAAGTAGATTACCGATTTTATAAGAAAACTTATGATGTATATGAAAAAATAAATTATATGGCTAAAATTTTCGTGAAAAACATTTGTTATTTATTAATAATTGCATAACTGTATCACATTTTCGAGGGACCTACATCTAATTTTGCTCTCAATTAAATGAAAAACATAGATCTCTTGAACATTTTCATAATATGTTTAAGAAATTTTGCAAGTCGTTTATATAAAATAATAAATTTCACCTTTTATTTCTTCACATATCCATTCAGTTGCTGTGATTGAGCTTATCATTATACAATATATTATACAATACATTATAGTTTACACTAGATCTTGTGAAATCAACGACTTGGCCAGATCCACAACCTCAAGTCGCTGAAAATTACCACAACATATATTTTGAAATAACAAACAAACAACTTATTAGAATATCGTGATAAATATACATGTACACAAAAACATGATCACATTTGTATTGTTACCATGTTTAACATGTGAGCACTAAAGTGGACAACGAAGCCCTTTCTTCTTTGTAATTAGTTATTTTTGTTCTCCTTCGTCGGGTCTGTAAATCAAGGCCATGTAATATTAAACGTGTGTATACGTAGCCTACTGAAGTGTGTCAACAATGTAACCAAACAAGAGACATGGTAAATGGAAAAGAAATGGTAGTGTCAGTTACGTGCATGTAATGACACCCCGTAGCTGGTATAACTGAATTTTACATGGAATACATGAATTATTCGAAAAACAAAGACATGCATGTGTAGCATCATGTTAGGCTAAGTATAGCCAAATACAAATGGAAATATCATTGTTCGTCAGATCCGATTTATCTAAAAAAAAAATTGAAACATGTAATTTTCAAACAGCTATTACTAAAAACGCCAACCTTCCCAGATGTCTACCCAAGCTTTTTGTGAAGCCAATACCTTATATTTATCAAGTCTGAAGATGAACCCCGCGCCTCTCTCATGCACACAACTCCAGCCCCTGGACTATTAGGCCAGCGTCGCAGTCGGTGCTCCAATACTAATCCCTAAATTGCTAATCGCCGTATATAACCTCCAATATTAACCACTACATTGCTAATCGCGTCTTTAGCCGTATATAACCTACAATATTAACCCCTAAATAGCTAATCGCGTCTATTGCCGTATATAACCTCCAATATTAACCCCTAAATTGCTTATCGTGTCTTAAGCCGTATTTAACCTTCAATATTAACCCCTAAATTGCTTATCGCGTCTTAAGCCGTATTTATCCTTCAATATTAACCCCTAAATTGCTAATCGCGTCTTTAGCCGTATATAACCTCCAATATTAACCCCTAAATTGCTAATCGCGTCTATTGCCGTATTTAACCTTCAATATTAACCCCTAAATTGCATCGGTGAAACTCAAGTCACGTGACCGTCAGTCCAGGATACTGGTTTGATTTAGGCTGTGTCTGTGGAACGTCTGACACGTGACAGCTGGATCATTAGCTGTCAACCAGTGACACCGACAATTCTGTGACCTTGACTTCCTTTGTTTTTACCGAGCTGGCTAATAGAATGAAGTATTGGAGAGGGGTCTTATATAACCTTGTTTTCACCGAGTGACGTGACTGCGTTTCACAGAATAGACCAATTAGGTTGAGTGTAAAAATATATGTGAAATTCCGTAAGCAATGTGGAAAATAGCCCAGAATTGTCCAGGAACTGTTTATTAAATTTTGAAATCGTTGTTTTTTTATCGTGATCTGGATATTTGTGACAGAATTCCACCGACTATTGCCTTAAATTGTATTATTGACTCACTACTGGGGTTCATGTCAATTCAGGTTGTATTGTGTTGTCTTATCAGCCTTGATCCCTTGAAGCCTGAATTTATCATCGTCATCTTCATCCACTACAAGACACGAATTGTTTTCGCAATTCTCGACTTGTAGTGGATGAAGATAGTGGGTGAAAAATTAAAGAAAATTGCCATGTATTGATGAGCCAGTTTCATGGAATTTTCATTCGAAAACCCTAAGTTGTGGGAGAATTAAATCTGTTCACAGGGATTTAAAATGATGTTTTAATGCATCGTGAGGGCTTAAAGGGTAATATTTATTTTATAAATTTTGTATAATATTTAGAGAACAATGGGGAAAAAATGTACATGTATGTTTAGGATTGGTTTATGGGCCGGTAGACGCAAAAGACGCCACATACCTGACCCATATTTTAGGCATGTGATTGGTTGATCTGGACCAATTACATGTCTATTAACAGGGTCAACTGCTTTGTGATTGCCTGTTAAAAAGGTTAAGGGTGGTCACTTCACAGTAAATGACTACACGAGACATCGATCCAATGGTGATGTAATGTTGGCCCATCGTCTACGATGTTGAAGCAACATTCAACCAACATTGGCTGCTGTCTCAAGTTTCTTGGTTTGAGTCTATCATGCACTTATTCATGTAGCCAGTGGCCACTTACGTGGCGAACATGAGACTTTGACCCAATGTTGGCTTAATGTTGGTTCATTGTCTACAATGCTGGCCCAACAATAAACCATTGTTTGCTGGGTGTTGGACGTCATCTTCCATGTTCGCCAGTACTGCGATGCAGAGTCAAAATACAGTAACGCCATACTTTTCCTGTAAGCAGTTACTGTTTTTTGCCTTTCTGGAGCAGAGGAGAAGGTCTGACTCTCAGTCGGAAGTGTGAAGGTCAATGAAGTGTGAAGGTCAGTGACAAGTGATCACCGGCAAATGGAGGTCAACCATGTAGGGCAGTAGTTTCTCCATCATTAACTTGGTGGCGGGCAAATGGAGGTCAAACTGCCAGGTCGAGTTCAGAAATAGAAATAAATTCCTCCACTAATGACATCATAGACTCACTATGCTGAGAAACAAAGTGTTAATATAAGCCTTTCAACACTTTGCATGGCGAGCCCGGCTAATTTCATTTATGGCCGGGTATTGGCCAAGGCTCTTCGTCACGTGACCATCATGCCTGTGCTATTGAGGCCGGTGAATAATTTTCTGAGTCAAGTCATAGGAAATGCGTCAGAGGGGAAATACAATATTATGAACAACTCTTCATCCGGGGAAGTGACCTTTCAAAAATGTCTGAAATCGGGGATTACCCTATTTCCATCTAAAATAGCAACAAGTCACAAACATTCGCCACTGGGGCATACCAGAGGCTACATGAAGCTCGGTAACGCCGCGTAGTGTACCTCTGGAAACCAGAGTATTCAACACTGAGTTCTTCAGCTGGAATCTTCGGCCACGTGTAGTATTGTCTCGCTGACGAAAACCACAGATTCAAGACATTGCTGAAAAAACTCTTGACATTCCCCGTATACTTCGCTCGTTAACATGTTGACGCCCGACACACTGGTAGAATCGCGGACACACCGACACATTTGTAAAATAGTGGACGTGCCGACATGCTCGTAGAATCGTGGACTCACTCTGAATCGTGGATGCCCCAACACACTCGTAGATTCGTGGAGGCCCTGAACGCCGGGGAAGCCGGGATCGTGGATGCCCCGACATACTCATAGAATCGTGGCCACACTCGTAGAATTGTGGACTCACTTGTGGAATCGCGAATGCCCTGACACACTCATGGAATCGTTGACGTCTCGACATACTCGTGGATTCATGGATTCCCCGACATACTCATGGAATTGTGGACGCCCCGACACACTCGTAGATTTGTGGAGGCCCCGACACACTCATAGAATCGTGGACGCCCGACACACTCGTAGAATCGTGGACGCCCGACACACTCGTAGAATTGTGGACATACCAACACACTCGTAGATTCGTGGACGCCCCGAATCACTCGTAGAATCGTGAACACACTCGTAGAATTGTGAACCCTGCGAATCATCGTGGATGCCCAGACGCACTCGTGGACACAATCGTACAATCGTGGATACACCGACACATGCACTCGTAGAATCGTCGACACACTCGCAGAATCGCGCACACAACGACACACTCGTAAAATCGTGGACACACCTGCACACTCGTAAAATCGTGGATTCCCCTACACACTCGTAGAATCGTAGATTCCCCGACACATTTGTGGAATCATGGATGCCGTGACACACTCGTAGAATCGTGGATTCCCCGACACACTCGTAGAATCGTGGATTCCCCTACACATTTTTAAAAATCGTGGATTCCCCGACACATTCGTAAAATCGTGGATGCCATGACACACTGTTAGAATCGTGGACTCACTCGTAGAATCATGGACTTATTCATAGAACCGTGGAGTCATTCACAGAATCGTTAATCGTTATTGTTACAGCGGCTGAGCAACGGGCGGAAGCCGTTGACTAAGCAGGACGCCTGTTTCTGCGTGAGACCGGATGGCGACCATCAGTTGGAGATAAGTACCTGACAATAAGGATTATAAAGCCAACCTGGGAATACTTATATACCGTACTCAATAAGGATTATAAACCAAACTGGCCATCCCTATATACCGTACTCAATAAGGATTATATACCAAACCTGGCCATCCTTACATACCGTACTCAATAAGGATTATAAACCAAACTGGCCATCCTTATGTACGTATTCAATAAGGATTATATACATAACCTGGCCAACCTTATGTACCGTACTCAATAAGGATTATATACCAAACCTGGCCATCCTTATATACCGTAATCAATAAGCATTATAAACCAAACCTGGAATTCTTATATACCGTACTTAATAAGGATTATAAACCAAACCTGGCCATCCTTATATACCGTACTCAATAAGGATTATAAACCCAAACTGGCCATCCTTATATACCGTACACAATAAGGATTATAAACCCAACCTTGAAATTCTTACATACCGTACTCAATAAGGATTATAACCCAAAACTGGACATCCTCATAATACCGTCGCAGACGTTGGCCCAATATTGATCTGACATTGGGTCTATGTGTCGTGTTTGGTGGGCAATGTCACGTCCATTGCGGGCTGCCGCCGCCGCCGATGGCAATGGCTCATTCCTATCGACTGGGGCTTGTAACCAGGTTCGAATCCAGGTTCAAAAGCATGCAGTGTACAGTGCTGCCTATTGCACCGTGCACCATAAAGAACCCTTGAGGTCACTCGTCATAAAAGTAGAGCATAGTCACTTATATTTCCTTCTGTCCCGATATTGCCATGATTGTGTAGAAAGCGACGTAAAGCAAAAGTATAAAAAAGTCAAAAAACAATTTAAAAGCACCGAAAAAAAGTGAAATGATTATATTTCCAGGTCGTATATTGACATGTAGACAAAACAAGTCAGCAATATACAGCACCTTACACCACATATTCCCACGTCTTGGACGGTGACATCAAAGCAATCGCCCCTAATTAGTGTCTTATAGTCAGGACATGTGGGGATACACCTGCAGCACTGATTGTCTGCTCAACGCTGGGCCGACGGCATCAACATGTGGCCCAATGCTGGAGGAACATTCAACCGTCCTTTAGCAAGTGTTTAGCTATACAAACAGTTGCACAGCGGATTCATAGAAATTTGAATAAAAAATATTTTTAAAAAATTTAAAAATCTAAAAAAAATTATATCATGATCTGGGGGATACACTACTTCATTACAAAACAAAAAACTACTCCAAGGAGCTGCTTTAAATAAATAAAACAATAAAATCTCAGCAGCAGAAATGTTACAATGCTATGTCACTAAATAAATATTTTATATTTATACATATTTCTGTTATTTTACGTTATTTATGTTATGTCACGACATAGCTCCCACTCACTGTGATTGCAAAAAATATTATTATCATTTTTCCATCAGCTAAGGTCGGTCAGGACACTTTATTATTATTTCTGTGAAACGCTTTCACCGACCGTTTGCTGTCTTATTCGAAAATGTTTTATTCATATTGCGCTGACTGATTTATTTGCCCAAATCATGATACTGAATCGATTTTAGCTTTCGACCAGTTGGGCCTGCATGTTTGACTATGTGCAAAAGCGTTCAATGATTCATTTATCCACTGATAGATTGATTGATTGATTGATTGTCTGACCTCCGTGGAGTGAGGACGTGTTTTTTGCTGAGTGCCTTCGCTGTGATATTCTACACCTTCATCTCTGTTCTCAGCATTAATACACAAAGTTAAGTACATTTCTAAGTTAACATGTGTAAAGAAGTATAAAATTAGGCATAAAATGAATCAAAAATATAATTATTAAACAATATTTAGGTGGATTGTGTAAGTATTGTATGTTGAGGAAGTTCAATGGGACTGACGGTGGAAAACGATTAGTGATCAGGAATGGGAATAAAAAATGGCCGCCACAATCCAAAATGGCTGCCAATCAATGGCCGCCAATCAATGGCCGTCGTAATCCAAAATGGCAGCCAATCAACCCTTTGAGCCCAAGAACTTTTTTTTCCCAATAAACCCTCTAAATCCAAGGGCCAATTTTCAAGTTAACCCTTTAAATTCCAGGGTCAATTTTTTCAAATAAACCTTCTAAATCCACGGGACATTTTTCAAGTTAGCCCTTTAAATTCCAGGGTCAATTTTTTTTAATAAACCTTCTAAATCCACGGGCCATTTTTCAAGTTAACCCTTTAAATTCCAGGGTCAATTTTTTTTAAATAGACCTTCTAAATCCACAGGACATTTTTCAAGTTAACCCTCTAAATTCCAGGGTCAATTTTTCAAATAAACCTTCTAAATTCCAAGGGCAATTTTTCAAGTTAACCCTCTAAATTCCAGGGCCAATATAAATCTGAATTATGATGAATCTCGGCGGTTGGCTTTCAATGCACACTGGCCCAACGTTAACGGATTAGGCGGCTCCATCGTCACTACAGGATTCACGGCCCCGCATTTGCATATCTCAGATCAGGCTTTATGTTTACACAAACATGCGAATTATGATGACTCAATAACTTAATCTTACTGCAGCAAATTATTAGTTTAATCTAAATAGTGACAATTATAAACAAACCCGTATAAAGTAATAACACAACACATTAAAATAAAGACAATAGAGAGTTTTTCTGTTAAAAATTAATTTATTAAATATTTAAAACAACAAGCTGCCTAGTTTGCAGAGGCATCTACTTGTTCTAGCGCAGCACGATGTATATAATATTATAATGATATAATGTGTATATTTTTGCATTCGTTTTAAATATTCTTCCTCTTCTTCTTTTATTTTACTTCTTCTTCTTTTTGTTCTTCTTCTTCGGGAACTATATGAACAATAATTTCAACGATATAAGTCAAATAGAATAAAAATAAAATAAAAATACCTCCCCAATAGTTTACCTGAATTTTGATGAATTTCGACGACATCTTAAATTCACGCAAAATACTGTAGATCTGATAATTTTCGCGTGTTTATATTTTTGTGTTTAGATTTGTGTGATTTTTCGATGATAGTAGCGCTATTATAATAATAATTTTCGCAGGATTCTTAAATTCGTGAATTTCTCCTCCTCGCGAAAATTAAAACTACGCAAATATTACCACATCTACAGTATATATTTGTGAGAATCTATGCGTCAGCAGACCATTCTGACAGATACATTAATCTACTCATTCCCATGATTATATACTTGAATATAGCCTTCATAGCATTTGACCAAAATGTTAGTAGGATGAGCATTATCAAATTTTAAAAATTATATACAAATTGAATTATTTAATAAAATATGTGAGATAACATCGAATGCATAGGCCTAGCACTAGAAGGTCAACGTTACAGACCAACAGCAGGAGGCAGCCAAAACTAAACATAACACGATACTATTTATGACATTATCGAACTGATAAGATCGACCTTCAATCTGGGCCAAGAAATAAATATCCGGACAAAACAAAGCAATACATTATGCCGCAATCACACACACAGGTTCACAGATGATTATTAAATAGTAATCTAACAGTGAGTTATGGAATCACTAAAAAATATTGAAGATATTCTATGATAAACTGGTGCATGTCACATGTGAGTTGCGATGAATTTGACAAGATGAAAGATCACTTCAGCTTGATAGAAAAACCAGTACTTTAACTATTGGGAGGTGCTGACCATATGATAGCCACCACGTAGACCTACGCGAAACTGCATAAAATTCAATAACTTCAGAGGCAAATATTTCTAGGAAATTAATTTGACTACAACATGAAGAATATAGTAATGTTGCAGTGCAAACGCAAACACGAGTAACTGTCTACTTTAGTATTTACTTTAGTAATAAGTTATATTGTAATAAAATATAAACATTCACCTTGTAGTCACTCGGGGCCTACTCTACATAGTCCCAAAAGCATCGGCTACAGGTGAATCGCTCCACCTCCATCTGCCTCTTGGTGCATTCTGAGCAGTAACTGTGTCTGCAAGCCGTGAATCGTCTCCAACCGTCCCATACGGAGCCGCTGTCGCCTTGTCTGGATCCACATGTGCGGCAACAGTCCTTACAAATACAGCGCATTGCATTTTGAAATGCAATCTTCCCTTTCGGGCATCTTTGCAGTATGTGGGTTGTTGCCCGCCAATGCCTGCTGCCATCCATCGCCGCATTACAGTAGAGGCAGACAATCATGCCCGTCTCTGTACAGTTCTTGTACCAGCTCTGAAGACCATCACATTCTACACAATTCATATTCTTAAGAGTAGCTGCAACCGGCGTTTAAGAATAAAATGTTCGGAAACGACATCGTCTTTATACACACAGATTTTTATAACGGACGCTCACCTTAATGTCTTTATGCTCGTATATTTTATAATGGACGCTGATGTTTACCTTAGATAAAGTGGAATGAATTAATCGCTCACCTGAAACGTAGAGATTATCATACACACGCGTAGCCCCATTAACTGCCGAAACGTTAAATGTGACTTATCTCACTTTGACTCTTCACCCGCGTCATGCTCGTATATTTTATAATGGTCGCTGCTGACCTCAGATTAAGTGGAATGAATTAAACGCTCACCTGAAACGTAGAGATTATGCAAGCCCCCATCCACTCTAACGCCGCCACTCGTGCTCGCTGGCAGCAGGTGTGTTAACAAAGGCTGCAGATTACTATCTCCCGTGACAGAGACACGCTGTTATCGCACCCTCGAGTACTGTCAGTGCCGCCAGCATCTCACCAATGCTGGCTCAGCGCTGTTAGCGCTCGACTGAACATCTTTGTTTCAACGTATCTGTTTGCTGGGATGACCACTGACCGCTTGACTGAACGGGATATCAAGTCTAATTCCTGCATACATAGGATATTGAGCTGATGTTGGTTTAATGTTGCAGATTACTATGGCTCAATTTATAACTTTCTAATGTTTTAATTTCACTATGTCATAGGTCTACATAGTTATTCTTCACATCTGCTAAAATAGCTTCAAATTTCGTATAATCTATCAGAACTTGTGAAATATTTCAATTCACATCCAAATACGTCAAAAATTCTATAAATATTTTAATTTACTACTAAGTATTCCACATTTTGAGACATTTAGCAATTTTCGATAAGTTTATTAAAATTTATGCGAATATGTCAAGATATTTTAAGATAATTTTAAAACATTTTCCGATTTTTCACTATGGACTTGTTAAAATAGTGTGGATTTTCTTATAGGTAATACTAAAATGGTAAAATATTTTTCAACTTTGCTCTATGTGTCCTAAATATTTCCACACGTTCTTCACACCTGCATAAGCTATGCAAACTTGTAAATAAGTATTCCACATTTTCGAAACATTTAGCAATTTTCGATAAGTACTTGTTGAAATAGTGTGCCTTTTCTTAAAATTTATGCGAATATGTCAAGATATTTTACGAGAATTTTAAAACATTTTCCGATTTTTCACTATGGACTTGTTAAAATAGTGTGGATTTTCTTATACAAAATACTAAAATGGTAAAATATTTTACCACTTTGCTCTATGTGTCCTAAATATTTTCACACGTTCTTTACACCTGCATAAGCTAGCGAGCTTGTAAAATATTTTATATCTGAGGACTTCAAAATTTAATAAATATTCTCAATTTACTCACTAAATGTGGTACAGTTTGAAACTGTTCCAGATTTTTCGCTACTTATCTGTTAAAATAATGTTACATTTTCTTTCTGATATCCAGACTTTGTGATATTTTTAATACTCTTCTGGATTTTCGACTTTTCAAAGCACCACAATTTTCAATTTCTGTCTTTTTAGTTCATACTCGTTGATCTATTCTTCACACCTATGTAAGCTATGCGAACTTGTAAAATATTTTATATCTAAGGACTTCAAAATTCTATAAATATTTTTAATTTATCACTAAAGTTGGCACATTATTTGAAACATTTAATGATTTTTGGCCTCACACTTGTTAAAATAATGTCCCACTTCCCTGTATGTATTACGCACTTTGTGAAATTTTTAGTTTTTATTTCCCGATTTTCGACTTTTCAAAGCAGCACATTTTCCGACTTTCAGCGTTGTAGGTCATACTTTATTGATCTATGCTGATATATTTAATTGGTTATGCATACGTGTCTCGATATTTCTGAGTAAAATTAGCTTAAATATTTTCCGATTTCTTTGAGTAATGTACACCTATTGAAATATTTACCAAATTTGTTCAAGTGAGGTAAATTGCTCAAATATTTCCAAATTTTGTCCCATTAATGCACGTTTGTTGAAATATTTTCAATCTTTCATCTAATTTATATCAACCTGCATCCCACTTTTCTCAGTGATGCTTGCATGTTCAAATATTTCCCTTTCTGTTATAGTGATGTATACATGTAAAATGTATACCCATTTTTGGCTAACATATTTAACATTTGATCTAATATTTCATAAATTTCGTTTATATAATCCAGTCTTGTTGGAATATTTTCACGCTTTTGACTAAGGTAGGTGTACCTTTCTCCATCTTTATTAAGTAAAGTGTATTTAATTACTCAGTTTGTCTAATGGTGGCAAAATGAAATGAAATGAATCGGGCTTTAGGCCATCTTTGTGCACATATAGGCTAAACCGGGCGAGGAGAACCTTCTGAGGATGGTGAGATGATTGAGATGTAAGTAAGTAAGTTTAGTAAGTTTATTCAGCAATAGATTTACAATCTGTGTGCATACATATTGACATATATAAACAAGTGCATGTTTGACGCGTGAAATAGCGTGGCAACAGATAAAGCATGAACAGAGATGCAATAAGGTGATACAATTTTGTTTGTGTTTGTATGAGAAAATTGGCTCTAAGACTAAGAATCACGTAGATATAAAAATTTTGCAAGTTTTCTCAACACAGATGGTTCTTCAGAAGATAAGAGAGAGGAAAATTTAAACATATTTGGCCTAAAAGTGTAATAGCGGGGTAACACATGTCTGATGTGACGTGTGTTCTCACATTCAAACAAACAATGAAATTCATCTCCTAGGACCTTACAAGTTGGACATAGCCGCTCGTTGTAGGGTCTGCGATTTCTCCCTCTGCCTTGAATTACATTTGGTAGTGAATGATTCTTGGTTCGAAATCTTATAAGAGAAATTCTGTGCTTACAATTTGTTACCATATGGAAATAATTTTGACATCGAAAGTGGTTTGTTATATTCTTGTATATTGAACAGCTCGACCTGGTACTTACTGAAGTAAACCATTGTTGAATGTATTGATCACGTAATCTCTGTTTAAATAAACTAATAAAATATGTTCTATTTGTAACACCCTGTTGCATCCAGGCATAGCCAAAGCCCAAATTAAATAACATGTCTCTTACTAGAGCAGCCCAGTTAACAATTGTATTATTTGCAGTAATAGTGTGTAACATTATTTTATAAATTTTCTGAACCAATGGACTTAATTCTCTGCGTACAATTTTTAGCCAGTATTTCACTATGCGTACCTTTTTTTCTAAAATTAGTGGGCATCTTCCAAGTTCCCCGTATACCATTTCGTTGGTTGTTGATTTAGCCACTTTTAAAACCCATTTACAAAATTTCAGATGTACTCTCTCCACCGCCACAGCAGTGTGGAATCCCCATAATTCACACGAGTAAAGTAATACAGGTAAAACAAGTCTATCGAATAACATACATAATAGTTCTGGTTTGGGGTCGATCAATTCATACGCTATACCCTGAATTGAAAAAAGTGCTCGCAACCCCCTGTCTGCTAAATCTTGTTGGGTCCCTGAAAATTTCCCTGTACTAGAAAACATAATACCTAAATATGAGAAATGTTCTACTACTTCTAAAATTGAGTCACCATAAAACCAAATATCATCTATGGATAACCTTCCACCCTTCCTAAATACAACTATCTTAGTTTTGAGTATATTAACACATAATTTCCACCTTTGACAATAATCATGGACAGAATCTAGACTATTTTGCAAATCCAATCTACTCTCGGCTATTAAGACAGAATCATCGACAGAATCTGTCCTCCTGACACAGGATTCGAAATTTGAGCCCTGGCGGTCTGAGGCCGTGCACGCTACCTCCCGGTCACGGAGGCACCCCACAATACTGACTTTCACACGTGGATGGGAAGAAACATTATTTTGTTTATTTCAAACCGCCGATACAGGGAACCGAGCCCCGAACTCTGACGTGAAAGGCAGCGGTGCTAACCACTACCCTAGGGCCCCCGGCCGTCTAATGGTGGCAAACTGGTAAAAACTCTTCAATATTCACCTGAATGATACACACTTCATGTGAGGTAACCTGTATTTAATTTTTCACTTTAAATAACTAATACATATTTGTAAAAAAAATCTCCGATTTTCACCTATATGATACACACTCGGTCAAATATTTTCTCGTCTATTTTCCATGTCTCAGGAGGGACCCCATTTTCGGCTAACATATTTAACATTTGATCTAATATTTCATAATGTTCGTTTATTTAATGCAGTCTTGTTGGAATATTTTCATGCTTTTGACTAAGGTAGGTGTACCTTTCTCCCTCTTTGTTAAGTAAAGTGTATTTAATTACTCAGTTTACCTAATGGTGGCAAACTGGTAAAAACTCTTCAATATTCACCTGAATGATACACACTTCATGTGAGGTAACCTGTATTTAATTTTTCACTTTAAATAACTAATACATATTTGTAAAAAAAATCTCCGATTTTCACCTATATGATACACACTCGGTCAAATATTTTCTCGTCTATTTTCCATGTCTCAGGAGGGACCCCATTTTCGGCTAACATATTTAACATTTGATCTAATATTTCATAATGTTCGTTTATTTAATGCAGTCTTGTCGGAATATTTTCATGCTTTTGACTAAGGTAGGTGTACCTTTCTCCCTCTTTGTTAAGTAAAGTGTATTTAATTACTCAGTTTACCTAATGGTGGCATACTGGTAAAAATTCTTCAATATTCACCTGAATGATACACACTACATGTGAGGTAACCTATATTTAATTGCTCACTTTGAATAACTAATGCA
>OZ024909.1:74924987-74985472 GCA_964017125.1 Flabesymbios commensalis | reverse complement strand
AAAAAACGCGACACAGGACGTGACACAATATGTGAAGCACGACGCACCAGACGTTTTTTAGGACGTAGCGAAAGTAATGGCGCAATACACAGCATGATATGCGACATAAGACACAGTGCAAGAAGCGGTGCGCGCAAATCATAGCGCAATACGCATAACATAACAACAAAAAAGAATGGCTCCGTGCAATAACGTGTTAAGTGCATGTTTTAGTTTTATAGTTTTGAGAAAAACGACTTTAAAGTTTAAGTTCGATATTGTTTTCCACTAACGTGACTAAAACCTTCCGACTAAAATAAGTTTGTTTATCAATAATATTGGAAAAGTAACTATTCTGGTACGCAATTATTTATTCATATTTTTCTTCTTTTGCGTGTGAATTGAATTGCTGACACGCTATTTCCTCCCTCAGTCTCTTCCCTTCTATTGATATAAGATGTTTCAAGCTTTTCTAAAGAGAGATAAAAAGAAAGTTATTTTTAGTGTGATAGACCAGTAATTTCATAAAATTCCCATGTGCAATAGTGTAGTTGAAAATATGTTATTCATGGTTCCACTACTATAGTATTACATTATACTGACTTTTAAAATTATTTTTTGAAATTATTGTACTCAACATAGTTAAATATTATTGTTTTTTTTTAGTGGGACGGACGCCAAATTTCATAAAATCCCCAAGTGCTACTATAGTTTACTGGAGATATATGGTCAGATGTCAACAATTTACAATAACATGTGGGCGGGGGCCCTAGGGTAGTGGTTAGCACCGCTAACTTTCACGCCAGAGTTCGGGGTTCGGTTCCCGGTCTCGGCGGTTTGAAAGAAACAAAAATGTTTCTTCCCCATCCACGTGTGAAAGACAGTATTGTGGAGAGCCTCCGTGACCGAGAGGTAGCGTGCTCGGCCTCAGACCGCCAGGGTCGAATTTCGAATCCTGTGTCTGGAGGACAGTGTCATCTCAATCATCTCACCATCATCAGGAGGTTCTCCTGGCCCAGTTTAGCCTATATGTGCACAAAGGTGGCCTAAAGCCCGATTCATCACATTTTTTACAATAACATGTTTTGTGATGCATCATATCATGTTTTATTCAGCGAATATTATTCAAAATGCTCCGTGTAATGCAAAAAATTTGAGAAAAGGGCCTGGAGGGTTAAAACAGCTGCATCGTCCAGTGTATGCATGTCTTGTTGCGGGCCCATCTGAATGGAGAAATATCTATGGATGGGCTCCGTATATGTGTAAATATTATGATAAGCAGTTAGCGTGACGTAACATTTAAAAAAATAAGTTATAATACAAAATAATAGACATACCCAGGCCTTTACAAAACAGTCCGGATGAAAAGATAGACAAATTAATTGGATTTTCTTTTGTCATTGAAGTAAAATTAAATTTTAATCATTATAAATTTAGTTTTTTGTAACAGTACCTTTTTATACTATCCACTGATGATTAATCTCTACTGCATTTTTTAACTTTCAATGGCGATAAAATAAAGTGACTGAGATAATAATAAGCTAATGAAACATCACCCCCCCCCCGCCACCTTGAAGCCTGTGGTCTGAATCAGAGACAATGACGACGAAAACAACATTATTTATGGCCATAAAGCACGATACGCTTGGCAAATGGTGGCCTACTGCTGGCCCACTGTCTTTGACGCTAGCTCATAAAATCGCCAATTATTCAGTCTGGCATTTATTTACATTTTTTTATGGCAATGGCTACTGCCACAGTACTGTGGTACTAAAGGACCAATTGGCTATTTTCACCAAACCAATCAGAATTCAGGATTTCAGACTGTGGCAGCAACTTTGGAAATGCTATTACCACCAAACCAATCAGCATCAGTGTAACAACAATACTGACCAATCACAGCAAAAAACTTTATTACCACAATACTGTGTCAATAAGATTCATTTCTGCTGAAATATCTAAACAGATGAGGTCATGCTACCACGTTACTGTAACAATAAGGTATCTTACAGTCCGTGTACATGTGCAAGTAATTGCTGCCACAGGATTGTGTTAATAAGGTTTTGTCGTTCCTTGCTACTGAATTGATGTGTTTATAAGATTCTCGCTGTTGCTAATCATCATCACAGCAGTTCTGTGTAACTGTTAATAATGGTCGCCACAGTGCTGTGTCAATAAGGTTTCTTACTCTTTTTCTAAACATATAAGTTATTGCTACCACAGTGATGTAGCAATAACGTTTCTTACTGTCTCTATACACTTAAAATCCGTGCTGCCACAGTACTGTGTCGATAAGGTATCTTACTCTTTTTCTACACATATATTTCCTTGCTACCACAGTGCTGTGATAATAACGTTTTTTACATTATCGAAACACTTAAAATCTGTGGTGCCACAGGGCTGTGTCAATAAGTTATCTTACTCTTTCTCTACACATAGAAGATCTTGCTACCACCGTGATGTGGCAATAACGTTTCTTACTGTCTCTATAGACTTAAAATCTGTGCTGCCACAGCTCTGTGTCAATAGGGTATCTTACTTTTTTTCTACACATTTATGTCCTTGCTACCACAGTGCTGTGGCAATAACGTTTCTTACCGTCTCTATACACTTAAAATCTGTGCTGCCACAGTTGTGTGTCAATAAGGTATCCTACTTTTTTTCTACACATATATGTCCTTGCTACCACAATGCTGTGGCAATAACGTTTCTTACCGTCTCTATACACTTAAAATATGCGCTGCCACAGTTCTGTGTCAATAAGTTATCTTAATCTTTTTCAACACATATATGTTCTTGCTACCACAGTGCTGTGGCAATAACGTTTCTTACTGTATCTATGCACTTAAAATATTTGCTGCCACAGTGCTCTGTCAATAACATATCTTACTCTTTCTCTACATGTAAAAGTCATTGCTACCACAGTGATGTGACAATAACGTACCTTACTGTATCTATACACTTAAAATCTGTGCTGCCACAGTGCTGTGTCAATAAGGTATCTTACTCTTTCTCTACACATAGAAGACCTTGCTACCACAGTAATGTGGCAATAACGTTTCTTACGGTCTCTATACACTTAAAATCTGTGCAGCCACAGTGCTGTGTCAATAAGGTATCTAATTTTTTTTTCTACACATATAAGTCCTTGCTACCACAGTGCTGTGGCAATAACGTTTCTTACTGTCTCTATACACTTAAAATCTGTGCTGCCACAGTGCTTTGTCAGTAACGTATCTTACTCTTTCTCTACATGTAAAAGTCAGTGCTAACACAGTGATGTGACAATAACGGTTCTTACTGTATCTATACACTTAAAATCTGTGCTGCCACAGTACTGTGTCAATAAGGTATTTTACTCTTTTTCTGCACATATAAGTCCTTGCTACCACAGTTATGTGGCAATAACGTTTCTCACTGCATCTATACACTTAAAATCTGTGCTGCCACATTGCTGTGGCAATAACGTTTCTTAATGTCTCTATACACTTAAAAATCTTTGCTGCCACAGCTCTGTTTCAATAAAGTATCTTACTCTTTTTCCATACATATAAATTATTGCTACCACAGCGCTGTGGCAATAACGTTCCTTACCAATATACACATGATACAAGTCCTTGCTACCACAGTGTTGTGTCAAAAAGGTTCCTTAGCGCCCATCGCCACCTGAAAGTACTTTTTTACCACTCATTTTCTACACCTTAAAGTCTTTCATACCACAGTGATGCCGTCTACACAAAGTCTTTGCTAACACAGTGCTCTGTCAATGAATTTCTTACTGTCTCAATACATTTAAAAATCGTTGCTGCTAGATTGCTGTATGAATACGGTATCCTACTTTGTCCTAGCTACCACAGTGCCGTTGCAATAATGTTTTTATTGTCTCAATACACTCTCAAATATTTGCTGCCACAGTGTTGTTTTCTGACTGCTCATGTAGGCCTACATCTGCAAGTCAAGTGTACATCTACATTCATGTGTCAATGAGATTTGTTAGTGCACTTACACGTCACTGGTGCCACAGTACCGTGTCAATAAGTTTTGTTTCTGCTCATCTACACTAAGTCCTTGCTACCACAGTCATGTGTCGATAAGGTTTATTACTGTCTCTATGCACTTGCAAATCACTGTTGACACAGTTCTGTTTCAATAAAGCGTCTTACTGCTCATCTACACCTACAAGTCACTGCTACCATAAAATTGGCAAAGATTTGGCAAAACAATCGTCACCAACTGTTCGCAGATGGAATAAATTTGCATGGTGTGACAGTAGTTAATGACAAATAAGGGGGGACCTCACCGGGCTGGAGCCTACTTTGGGATATTGACAAATTTGCGAAACTCCTCAAATCTACACCAAACATTCACCAAATTTCCCCAAACGTTTACCTCTTTCGCCAAACCTTCTCTGTGTTCACCTAATTGCTATCACAATACGGTGGCAATGATGTTTCTTGTAGTTTCTTTACACTTACAAGTCCTTTCTACCACAATGCTGTTAA
Source organism: Flabesymbios commensalis (assembly GCA_964017125.1). Taxonomy (NCBI): domain Eukaryota; kingdom Metazoa; phylum Annelida; class Polychaeta; order Terebellida; family Flabelligeridae; genus Flabesymbios; species Flabesymbios commensalis. Next base: position 74,980,991 of record OZ024909.1, on the reverse strand, counting down.
CAGGCCTACGGCTTCTTACTATCTATACACTTACAAGTTCTTGTTACCACTGTGCGGTGTCAATAATGTTTTCTAATGCCCCTTTATACTCATAAGTAGTTGCTTAAACAGTACGATGTCAATACGGTTCCCTAATCTCTTTTTATCCTTCCAAATCCTTGCCACCACAATGCAGTGACAATGAAGTTTATGCATGTGACTCTACAATTACAAGTCCTTACTGCCACAGTTCTGTGTCAATAAGGTTCATTCATGTCTCTCTAAACCCACAAGCCCTCGTTGCCACAGTGATGTGTCAATCACGTTTTGTATGGTCTATTTACACTTACCGATCCTCTATGCCACTGTCATGTCAATAACTTTTCTTGCTACCCCTTTACACTCAGACGTTCTATGCTATGACAGTACAGTGTCAGTATATTTTTTTCACTACCCCTCTATAGCTCCATATTGTATGATGTCGATAATGTTTCTTACTACACTCGTACACAGAAATTCCGCAGTGTTGTCGTAATACGTAGGTGTATTTACAGTTCGAATTCCTTGTTATCACAGTGCTGTGCCCTACCATGTCCCAACTTCAAGTCGTAGCAGCAGTTAATAATATTATGCAAAAGAAAAAAAAACAGTTTTATTTAAAAATCAATTTATTCATTGGTTGTTAAGACACTATATATATGCCTACGCCGTTAAACTGAGCTGCCCCAACGATCCTAGTCTGAAGTGGCTGGTGATTATTTCAGCATTCTGAAAAGACATAAAAGCAAACTTGCAAATGTTTAAATATTGGTGAAAAAAACTGAGAAACATTAGCAATTTGGGAAGTTATTGTGTCTACAAACAAGCAAAAATTTGCCATTTTGTGCGATAAATCAGCCATTTTTATTTTGCTCAACCATTTTTCAACAACTTGTCAGTGAGCTGCATGGTTATAAGGAACACATAGAACAAATTTGATCAGGATAGGCCTACATGAAAATCTTACTAAGGAAAATTTACCGCCGATGTCGACGCCGCTCCCGACAAAGACGCCGAACTTCAATGGCAAAAGTCCACTTTAAAAAAGGGCGGGCTAAAAAGATATTTATTTAAAATTCACCATAGTGCCTGGAAATTTTATGCTGCCACCTAAGCGTCAAACACGTTACACCTAAAAATTGTTTGGCCCAGTGATCTTAGCCTCAACTGGCTGGTGAGTATTTCAGCATTCGGAAAATATATTTATGAACAAAAATATCACATAAGTATATGTATATTAAATAGTAATTTTATTTTGAAAAGCCATGTATTTGTCATTCAACATTGTGTATTGAAAATCTATACAAAATATAATTTGATGGCATTGTTAAGACTGTACATTTAATTTTTAATACTATATACCCTGGAAACATGTCTTGCCATCAAAACAAAAACAACACACCTTTAACTGTCGTCTTGATGACAGCTAGTGAGAGTTTTTGTGCTCCATTTATATGACTTGGTCTCTGTTCTTGCTTTTGAAGACTGCCTGAAACATAATCACATATTGTGTTTAAATTGTGACAATTCTACCATTGATTGATTTGTTCAACCAGACCTATTTGATTAGTAAAAAAACAATTTCGGCTATTGAAATCGCAATATACTTAGGAATGTAAATATACTTAGGAATGTTAAAGTAATGCTAGTAAATTTCACGATGACATTTAATTGTTTAGCTAAAATGAATACATAGTATAGGCTTACCACTGTATAACCTATATGCATTTGCATTCACAACCTCGCATTTATTCTACACACCTCCATCGTTTAATAGAAATTTGTACTTCTTTTCCATATCCCCCTCTCATGAAAGCAATGACTCCTATCGTGCTATGTTTGGTATCAGCCACCAGTAGCACACACTGGCTCCCCATTGGTACGTGCTTTACAGCATCTTTGTCGCTGATACCACATCACACTAGCATCAGGATGAAATCATACTGGGCAAACACAACCTGAAAAAAACCATAATAATTTAGGCTAACGTATCATAAAACACAAATGTATTTACATTTCTATGGCGCCACCCACTTAAGCAAGTGTATTTTTAGTATGTGGACAATATGAAGAGTGGGTGGGAATTGTTTTTGACACAGCAGTGTGACAGTAAGATTTGTACGTTTAGAGGGGTAATAATAATCTTTATTGACACAACACTGTGGCAGTAAGGACTTGTACATGTAGAGGGGTAGCAAGAATACTTATTGACACAACACTGTGGCAGTAAGGACTTGTGCATGTAGTGGGGTAGCAGGAACCCTTATTGACACAGCACTGTGGCAGTAAGAACTTTACATGTAGAGGGGTAGTAAAAAACCTTATTGCCACAGCACTGTGGCAGTAAGGACTTGTACATGTGGAGGGGTGGTAAAATCATTATTGAACATCACTGTGGCAGCAAGGACTTGTACGTGGGGTGGTAAAAACCCTGATTGACACAGTACTGTGACAATAAGGACTTGTGCATGTAGAGGGGTAGTAAAAAACCTTATTGGCACAGCACTGTGGCATCAAGGACTTGTACATGTAAAGGGGTAGTAGGAACCCTTATTGACACAGCATTGTGGCAGTAAGGACTTGTACATGTAGAGGGGTGGTAAAAAACCTTATTGACACAGCACTGTGGTAGTAAGGACTTGTACATGTAGAGGGGTGGTAAAAAACCTTATTGACACAGCACTGTGGTAGTAAGGACTTGTACATGTAGAGGGTTAGTAGGAACCCTTATTGACACAGCACTGTGGCAGTAAGGACTTGTACATGTAGAGGGGTGGTAAAAAATCTTATTGACACAGCACTGTGGTAGTAAGGACTTGTACATGTATAGGGGTAGTAAAAAACCTTATTGACACAGCACTGTGGCAGCAAGAACTTGTACATGTAAAGGGGAAGTAGGAACTCTTATTGACACAGCACTGTGGCAGTAAGGAGTTGTACATGTAGAGGGGTGGTAGGAACCCGTATTGACACAGCACTGTGGCAGTAAGGACTTGTACATGTAGAGGGGTAGTAAAAAACCTTTTTGACACAGCACTGTGGCAGCAAGGACTTGTAGGCTACATGTAGAGGGGTAGTAAAAAACCTTATTTACACAGCACTGTGGCAGTAAGGACTTGTACATGTAGAGGGGTAGTAAAAAACCTTTTTGACACAGCACTGTGGCAGCAAGGACTTGTAGGCTACATGTAGACGGGTAGTGAAAATCTTATTGACACAGCACTGTGGCCTTGGATAAACATTGTCCAGTTTAACGCGAATCGGGTTTTCAAGAGCAGTTCATAGTCACACATTATGGAAAAATCGTGTACACACAGGGCATAGGCCTACAATATAAGACAGGATTGGCGAAAAGTATCACATTACTTACTTGATGGTGTCATCGATTTACACAAATTCATGCTTCTTCCTATAATTCCTTATTGTCTCGCTCGAAAATGTCCAAGATGGAACATTTTCGGCAGCCGAAAATTCACTTGAGGCCGTTTTAAATGCTTCATAATTGACGGACGTCCTTCCGATCAACATGGCAACGATGTAATGGCGGCAATCCACTCAGCCCTCCCACTCCACATGCGAAAATGTACGATGGCCTCTGATTGGTTTGGTGAAAATAGCGATTCGCTCTGCTATTGCCACAGTACTGTGGCAATAGACACTTCCTTTTTTTATTTCCCGACGAAGCTCACAATTTCCGCCGTTCAGACTTCTAGCGGTACCTGATATTAAAAAGAAAAACAATAACTAATGCTTATAAAAAGGGGTTATTTTGCCCGCTTGTCGGGCCGAGCGCACGGTAGGCAAATTTATTTTTTATGTGGCATGTATTGTATATTTATTTATACAACACATTATCACTGATTATATCACAATAATATATATCTATACAATTTTTATAATTAACTTGTCGGTCACATGAAGACCCCCACAATATTTACAAGTCAACGGGGAAGAAACATTGTGTTTCTTTGAGATCTAAAAACAGAGCAGGAAATGACCCTATATCCTCCGGCGTGACACGCGGCAGAGTTAACCACTATATACCAAGGTACACATATTGATCTGAAGGGGATTACATATATTTATAAACATATAGTTATACACATAAAGTTATAAACACATTAAATACATTAAGTCAAAGCATAACTTTGAAACAGTATACGAACGAAATGCCCATTACTAAAACACACTATACCATTGGTACGTGTGTGCCAGTGGAACAGATAGAATTGCAACAGACAATCTAGACGACGATTATCAACGCATGTTTTGGTGTAGGATACAAATGGTCATTTATAGAAGACAAATCCAGCCTAATTTTACATTATAGAATTTGTCGCCAATATAGAGTTGCGTCTATAGTTAGTTTCGTTTTAACACCGAGAAATTTAAGAGATTTATATTTAAGACTGATAAAAATACTAGCGTACATGGAGGAATACTTGCATTTAAATTATTCCATAAGCTCAAATAATGGAGTAAAATGGATAGACAAAACTGTTCGCTTGTACATGTACAATAACAAACGATTTACAGGCCTAAGTTTTAATCAAGTGACTGCAGATGTCATCGTATTCCAATAAGGAGGGTACAAAAGAAAATTACATCGCTCAAAATAATTACATTTTGGATTTGTTAGACATAGCTAATAAATGTTCGGACCATTAAATTTAATATTGGAAAAATAAACTAATTTGATTTGATACCAATTAAAAAAAATGGGATCTTTATGTACGTGTTTGTTTTCTTGCAAAAAAAACATGCCTAATCAGAATTTATGGATTAAGAATAAAAAGTGTCCTAGCACCACTTCCATATTTTTAATCTCTATTGGTGTGTTAATGTACTTTTTTTTATGGAATATTGCAGCCATTAAAAACTCACTGATTACACAGCCTCACGCAAGTCATTAATGTACTATAAGAGAAACAAAAGTGATCTAAGGACCGATCCTTGCGGTACCCTAGCTGGATTGGATGTGATGACATTTTCATGCAGGTATAGTGTTAATCTAATTTCAGCAGACGTTGAGACTTTAGCTTGCATGAATTTAGCCATCGGCCTTGGCTGGTGCCTCGCTGACGAATGGACTCGACCGCTGGACCTGGAGTTGTCACCTGAGCTGTCACCTGATGCCCTACAATTCACAGCCAGCCAGATGCTTCAGACGTGTAACCTTCAGAATGCCTTCAGGTGGGCCTTCTGTGATTATTTTTCGCTGGCAACAAACACTGGACAAGGCCGACGTCTCAACCAGCGATGAAGTCATTCCTCACTTGCTGTCAGGTCCATACATATCTACTTATTGTTCTTCCTTAAAATTATTGTCACAAGAAAAGTGTGTTCAAACAAGTCGTCAATCACAAGTTTTACAATAACATATTTTAGGTATATTTGTTTTATATAGCCATAAATGATTGCAAGGTAAAATATTAAGCATTGTAATAGAAACTCTGCCTACATGTATTTTTTTAAACAGATTTATTTATTCAGGATTACAAACAGTTTTAGGCCACAAAGTTGGTCTCCTGTGCATGAATAACGAAAAATGAATGAGTAATGCATGGATCGGTTATTAATAATCATGTTTCTGAAGGAAGTCTACATGTATGTACTTCAAAACCTTATATATCTTGACAAGACGGCCTTTGTGTTGATATGTTTTTCCGTTCAATGTAGGCTACACTTGTACAACAATGTACCATTTTTTCCTGAAAAAAGACGTAAGCTTATACTTTGTCTATTTCAACTATTGTTAAGGTTTCATGGTTGTGTTTATGGTTGAGCCATCAATTTTTTTGTAGTATGCTAACTAATTTATAAATCCCAATGTAAATATTGCTATTATTATTTCAATCAATCCTTGCATGTCAACTATTGTGGGCCTTTTTCAAAATAGGCCCAGCTCTTACAAACTATTATTCCTCTCACTTATACTGGCTTATCCACACAGGTTCCAACATTTCACAAATAATTCGTATTTGTTTAACTTGTTTACTATGTGGATAAATCGGATGGCTGAAAGGGGGGGCCATTATTATGATATGTACATTATATTTGCCTCATATCACATTTTCAATCATTCACAGTGTATCTTATCCAGTACATGTTATTACTTGATGCAGGTAACTTGAATATTTAATTATTGTAAATGTTTACACTTTCAATCATTTACAGTGTATCTTAGTTTTTTACATGTTAGTACTGGATGTTTTTAATTCAAAGCTGTTCATGTGTGGTTTTAACACGCTGATTTAATGCACGCAGCTTCAAATGACGAGATATGTTATATACGTTCTCACCATTTATATAGCATATTGATATATTGTGTGTGGTATACACGCATGAAACGTGTTATTCAATTACATTTAGCGGTGCATGTTGCTTTAATTATCTTTATTCTAACATGTTACCACTATAATTATGTGTAATATAGAATGTTACATTTATTAATTTAATTGATTGCTTATATCCGGGTAGACGAGGTAAAATCATAGAATTATTTGCATTATGCCGTCTTCTAGAATAAAGCTTGGGACTTGGAATGTCAATGGATTAAGTAAAAAACTCAAAGATGAAGATGTATATAACTCTATATGTAGTTTAGATTTCTGTACCCTGTCTGAGACATGGACTAATAGCAATACTAGTATTAATGTTCCAGGGTATGGATCAATACATAAGCCCAGACAAAAAGCTAAAAAGAAAGGTCGCCCAAATGGTGGTATTATATTTTTGTATAAGGCGATGTACAAAAGCCATGTAGAGTGTATACCATGTGGTCACGAAGACCTACTTATTGTACGTTTGAACGGTCAGGCTATTGGCCACAATAGGGATTTATATTTAATTAATGTATATGTTCGTCAAGATGTGCCTCCTGACAGTCACCCAGTGATGGAAGATGTCGAAAATGCACTGGCGACATATGGCATATTAGGTGACACAGTCATTCTAGGCGATATAAATGCAAGAACCGGTGATCTAGTTGATATATGTGATACGTCATGTAATTTTAACACCCCAGTAGATAAGTCAATACACCACAAAGATATCATACAACGCTATAACTGCGATAAAACTATTAATAGTTGTGGCAAAAAATTGATAGAACTGTGTCAATCATCTGAACACGTTATACTCAATGGTCGTTTTTAGGAGATTCTATGGGGTATTTTACATACATTAGCGAACGCGGGTGTAGCGTAATAGATTATATTATTAGCAATTATAACATATATAGGCTAGTAGAATATGTCCGTGTATCCCCTGTACATCTGTCTGATCACTGCTTAGTTGAAGCCTGTATTCAATTAAAGTATAATGCCGTGCTCTCATCTAAACCTAAACTAAAGCTAAATCATCTTTACGACACGTTTTCTGCAGAACATAACCAAAGTGATGAATATTCATTAGCTCTATTGGAAGAAGAATCACAAAATACACTAGTGTCATTTTTGCAAAACGAGTATGGACATCACCAAGATAATATTGAAGAAGCAGTGAACGATTTTACTAACATAATTGTTAGAGCAGGTAGAAAAGTTTTTAAAACGAAAAGGGGGAGAAGGGGGGCTACAAATAAAGCTACACGACCTAAACAAAACAAGAAGTGGTTCGACAAAGAATGTTCACTAATGAGAAAAGATATTCGTTCCACTAAACGTAAAATGATAAACAAACCTTTTGACACTCAACTTCAGCAATCATACGTACAAAGGTGCCGTCAATACAATCAAATATTAAAACAAAAGGAAAGACTCTTCAGAGACAAGTTAATAGAGCAGTTAGTTGGTATGGCAGACACCAATCCGTCCGAATTTTGGCGAACATTAGAAACACTAAAATCATTTAACGACGGAAAAGAATCTCATGCTGATAATATCTCACCAGATGAATGGTTCAATCATTTTAAAGCATTAGCTTTGAAAAATATAGAACTAAATCAGGAACAAAAGAGTCTACAAGATGAATTAGCAGAACTAGAAAAAACAGTCGATGTAGACTCGCAGGAGATCCTAGATAAAGCAGTCACAATAAAAGAAGTAAAATTAATAATAAAATCTCTAAAAAACAGAAAATCATCTGGAAATGATATGGTTATCAATGAGATGTTGAAGTTCGGCTTAAACATATTGGTACCTGCCATAACTAAATTATTTAACTTGGTACTTAAATCAGGAAATTTTCCTTCCGCATGGAACACAAACTTTCAGGTCCCTTTATTTAAGAAAGGTGACCCTTTGAGTTGCGACAATTATAGGGGGATAAGTATTACCAGTTGTTTAGGTAAAGTTTTTACAAGTCTATTAGCAGAACGAGTTCAAAACTTCTTATCAACTAACAATAAGTTATCTATATATCAGGCAGCCTTCCGTAAAAAGCATGGGACAAATGATCACATATTTATTTTAAAAACTCTTATTACTAAATATGTGAAGCGTCTTAAATTAAACCTTTACTGTTGCTTTATCGATTTTCGTAAAGCTTTTGACAGCGTTTGGCGGAATGGATTGCTTCTAAAAATGCGCTACTTAGGAATAGGAGGGAAGTTATATAAACTACTGAACAATATGTATTCAAACACTACATCGTGTGTAAAATTACCACAGGGTATCACTGAAAGTTTTAACAGTAAAATAGGCATTAAACAGGGCGACAGTTTAAGCCCTATACTCTTTAATATTTTTATTGATGACATTTCGAGGATTTTTTGTCCTCTCCAATGTGACGCAGTGTCATTAGATACAATTAAATTGAACTCCCTAATTTATGCAGATGACCTGTTGATTTTGTCAAGCTCCTCCATTGGCCTACAAAACGCATTAGATCAGCTACAGAATTACAGTACAAAATGGGGATTAGAGATTAATACAGACAAAACTAAAGTAATGGTATTTCGAACTGCAAAAAAGGAGCTGCAGTGTAAATTTTTCATAAATGGGTCTGAAATAGAGATAGTATCCAGCTTTTCCTATTTAGGTATCATATTCACAACTAACGGAAAATTCACTTTGGCGATTAAAGACTTAAAGAATAAGGGGATGCGTGCATCCTTTAAGATCTACTCAATTTTAAAATCGCAAAAAATTAATAACCCTATGGCATCACTAAAACTATTCGATTCCATGGTGAAACCAATACTTTTGTATAGTTGTCCAGTATGGGGGTACGAATTAATGTCATGCCAGTCAAAAGACATTCATCATATCGACAAGATTCCGTTTGAACAGGTGCAAAATAAATACTGCAAAATATTACTCAATGTAGGCAAACTCACCAGTAATATGGCGTCAAGAGCAGAACTTGGTCGTTACCTTTTACTGATAGACGTTGCCATTTTTACAATTAAATTATGGATCAATATTTTAAATTCACCAGAGAAATTACTCTTCAAAGCATATCAAGAAGAGATAAAATTTGACGAATGTGGAATAAGAAATTGGGTGACTTTCGTAAGAAATATTTTAGAGAGCTGCGGATTGTCTAAATTGTGGGAACATCAAACTATTCCAAAAGATTTAGATGTACCAAAAAAGATAAACCTTGTCTTAAAAAAACAGTACGAAAATACATTTTTTAATGAACTCAACAGCACATCGGGTATTTCCAAGTCGGGGGAAATAAACTCAGGACATACGCCAAGATTAAGGATATTTATGAAATAGAACCCTATATGTCCTCAACAACACTCAGTATACAACTAAAACGAGCAATAGCGCAAATTCGTACAAGTTCTCACGACCTTGAGATAGAGCGCGGTAGGAGACATCGACCTAAACCTACACCAGCAAACGAACGTTACTGTAAAAAATGTATACATAAAGTTGAAGATGAAACTCATTTTATCAGCGAATGTCCTCTATACACGATTCTCCGAACTGAACTGCTACCACACACTAACATTTCGCAATCCCCTACTACCTTTTTCTCGCAAATATTCAAATCCAGAGAGGATAGTGTATTAAGAAAATTGGCTATTTATATAATACGTGCTCAATTATTAAGGAAGGAAACACTATATAAATTAAATAACTAATTTTTGACCTAGTATGATCCATACCCTGGAATATGTATTAATTGCAATGGACATTTGAAATTGTACATGTTTATGTGTAAATGTCTGTACTGTCTTTGTACCGTAATGTTATATGTGTTTGCCATACAATGAATGTATATTGTTGTGCAATAAACTTGACTTGACTTGACTTGACTTTAATATCATGCGGTACTACAACATACATGGTATTTGCAGACAAAAATCCTGGAAATTATATAATGTGTCATGGAAAAGTCATGAATTTTAAATCAGATTTCCATCGGAACCCTGAAATTACATGGCGACTGCGTAGCAGTTTTTGGTAGATGCTAAGTTAATCCAATAATTCAATATCGGAGATCATGTGCGAACCATGCTACGTGTCTAGCAGCACAACGGTTAAAGATGGAGACACATGTAACTGCATTGTCTGCAATCAATGCCTTCAATCGTGACTGCGGCAGAATGCACAGCCGTGTTCACTACACCCTGTCTACAATAACGCACCTAATACTGAACACGATTTGAACTCGAAGCCCCACGAGTCTCATATTGTGTTAACTCTAATCCTGCTAAGTTACTTTTTATGATTTATTTATATTTCCACCTACTTGAACTTGTGTCTCGCTACCGCGACCCACAGCTTCAAGTGGTTGAAAATTACTCATTTTTGTTTAATCTGAGCACAAATATTTGCAAATATTGATATTTCTTCTCCAAATATCAGTTATTTAGTCGACTAATAAAAGTGATTAAAAACGACAATATTCCATTATCCACGACAAGGGTTAGGATAGTGGAGCTGTAGAAGTTGTTATCTTCATCAGTAAACAAAGACGTAACGTTGTTGGAATAATGATGGGACAACGTTGAGGCAGTGTCCTGCGTCATGTTGACCCAATGTTGGCTCGATGATGGCCCAGCGTCGCAGACGTCGGGCCAACATCGAACCAACATTGGGATATGATCAGCGTTTTCTGCTGTGACACTTACTTGATTACATGGCTGCTGACAATATAATTCATTGTGATGTACACTTCTTCGCTGTGAATTTATTTGATATCAAACTCTAATACCAGTAGAAATGAACTGAATCGGGCTTTAGGCCACCTTTGTGTACATATAGGCTAAACTGGGCCAAGAGAACTTTCTGAGGATGGTGAGATGTCCTCCAGACACAGGATTCGAAATTCGAGCCCTGGCGGTCTGAGGCCGAGCACGCTACCTCTCGGTCACGGAGGCTCCCCACAATACTGACTTTCACACGTGGATGGGGAAGAAACATTTTTTGTTTTTCAAACCGCCGAGACCGGGAACCGAACCCCGAACTCTGGCGTGAAAGGCAGCGGTGCTAACCACTACCCTAGGGCCCCCGCCCCTAATACCAGTAGACGTAGGCCACAGTTCATGAACTTGCATAAACAAACCAGTGAAATAAATAATGAGACTAATCAAGTTCATAGCACTGAGGACAGTGTGATTGTTTACAGCAATTTAAACTTACACTGTAGAGCCAACAAATTTTAAAATTTGGCAACAAATATGATCACGAAAAGACTTTGAAAACGTTACGATCAGACATTGAATTACTAAGCTGCGAGATAATCCGTTATTCGTGAGCACACTCTGTAAACCTGTCATGCAGATACTCTCTCTAACATGGTGTCATGCGTGATACTCATGCTAACATGGTGTTCTGCTTTCTAATGAGCCGTCAACAAGCGCATATGACGAACAGAAGTTCACAGTTCTCGCATATTTACATATGCTAAAAGTGTTCAATTGTTTCATTAGATATTTTATTGTAACAATATTAACTTGTTGACTTGTATTCAAATTATTATTCATGGTGCCTTAGTGAGTGTAAACATAGTGAAGTAATGAGTGTTAATATGGTACATTATTCAGAGTAAATATAGTGTATTATTGAATGTAAATATAGTGTATTATTGAGTGTGAATATTGTGCATTATTGAATTAAAATATAGTGTATCATTGAGTGTAAATATGGTGAAATATTGAGTGTATATATGCTGATATATTGAGTGTTAATATAGTGCATTATTGAGTGTAAATATAGTGCATTATTGAATGTAAATATGGTGCATTATTGAGGATAAAAATAGTGAAATATTGAGTGTTAATATAGTGCAGTATTGAGTGTTAACATAGTGCGGTATTGAGTGTTAATATAGTGCAGTATCGAGTGTTAATATAGTGCATTATTTAGTGTAAATATAGTGCAGTATTCAGTGTAAATATAGTGCAATATTGAGTGTGAATATTTGATCATCGTGTTGTTTACGTGCACGATGGAGCTTGAGGGGTTAATTCAGTCAATTATGTAGAGTGGAGTCGGTGGCCGTACGGTAAGAGAAGCTCAGACAGGTGGACTCCCCCCCCCCCCCCTCCCCCCACCACACACACACACCAGGAGTAAGAGGAGTGTAGACACGTGGCGATCTTATCTGACAACCTTCTGGCACAATTCGTCTCTATGGATATGAAAGGGTGCATCTGCCCAGATACAACCTTTCATATTCAATCCCTGGGGTGATTAACAAAGTAGCAGATGCACCTATGCATATCAAAGAGGGCGAAATAAATGCGACAGAATACTGCGAAATGAGAATTATACAGTAACAAGCTTGACATCGAAGATTGAAAGGTTTCCCACCGACCGATTCTGACCGATCAGGTTTCCCACCGACCGATTCTGACCGATCAGGTTTCCCACCGACCGATTCTGACCGATCAGGTTTCCCACCGACCGATTCTGACCGATCAGGTTTCCCACTGACCGATTCCGACCGATCAGGTTTCCCACTGACCGATTCTGACCGAGCAGATTTCCCACTGACCGATTTTTAACGATCAGGTTTCCCACAGACCGATTCTGACCGATTAGGTTTCCCACTGACAGATTCTGACCGCAGAAACCTTTCTCATCAAACACCAGACGTGGAAGGGCGGGAGCCCTGGTGCGGTGGTAAAAGCTACCTGCTTGGATATCGGAAATCGCGGGTTCGAACGCCACTCTAGTCTCCAATTTTCAAAGTAACAAAATGTTTCTTCCCCGCTCACTCGGATTGTACAGAAGCTCCGTGACCGAGAGGTAGCGTGCTCGCCCCCAGACCGCCAGGGGCTCGAATTTCGAATCCTGTGTCTGGAAGGCAGTGTCATCTCATTCATCTCACCATTTTCAAAAGGTTTCCTGGCCCAGTTTAGCCTATATGTGCACAAAGGTGGCCTAAACCCCCATTCATTTTATTTCCTTTACCAGACGTGGACACAATGACACAACGCCGTTCAAACATTATACCAGCATTGGCTCAATATAACCGGTTTGCTACGCTTTATTTCTTAGATCTGGATTCTGGAGAAGGACTATTTTTTTGGATAGCATATTAGCTTCTAATGTCAATAGATACCACACGTGACCAAGATCTTATTTACAAATGAGATCTCGTTGCATATTTGTGTATTCAATGAATGAATGAAGATTTAGGCCACTTTTGTGAATATGGAGGCTAAACTGGGCTAAGACACCCATCCTTGTTTATTGAAATTTTGACCACGTTTTTTTCGAGCGTCAACTAATTTTATTGATCTTAAAGCAGGTCAGTCGTTTAGCCTCGCTGATTCAAAATATTTACTTTTGACGGACCCAGCTGTTGTTTATCCTTAGCTGGGTGGGCCTAGAACCTGTGCTCAGCGAATCGTATATATCGTAGAATGGTTGATGTATATTAAAAAAAACTTTATGTGAGTGTGGTTTCCCAGTATTTTGGGATCAACAAAACGTACCGGGGAATTTAAATAATTTTAAATCTTTATTGAACTTGAGGTTGAAGGACCATTTTTTTCAGTCATGGTCTGCTGATATGCATAATAACAGCAAGTGCGTAGTCTGCAGAATGTATAAAGTGAATTTAACCTTTGAAAATTACCTAACTGAACTTCCTGATTACCTCAGATTTTCTAATTCAAGGTTTAGATGCCGAAATAACAACTTTCCTGTGGAAAGAGGTGCTAGGGAAAATATTCCAAGAATACTCCGAATATGTATATTTTGCAACGATGGAAGTATAGGAGATGAATTCCACTACCCACTGCAATGCAAACACTTTCTTAAAGACAGGTTATTGTATCTGAAATGCCGTTTATTTATTAATCCATCAACGCTTACTTTTAAACAAATTATGAATTCAACTAGTTCTTTACTACCACTCTGCAATTATTATTGTTATTATAAAAAAAATGTTGTATAAATATATTTATGATTTCATAGTGTATATATGATAGGTTTTAAAATCTTCAAAAACTGTTGCAATATATTTGTGGAAATTAAGTTAAAATTTGAAGCAATAATGTATATGTATATCATCGGGAACATCGCTGGCGATTACTTATGTTCTTTTTGGACCAACGTCATAAATTTGTCTTGTCTTGTCTTGTAACTAGTCACCCACTTTACCTTATAGATAATAATAATAGTAATATATAATAATAATATACACTTATATGGCGCAATATTCAACCTTAAGTTGCTCTCTAGCGCTACAAACAAAAATGTCAACAAACATGATCAACTTGGTCTATTAAGGTGAAAAATCATAGCATCTGTACACGTATGCGATATTGAACAAATGACTTTTTAAGTGTCGCTTAAATTGATCAAGTTTATTACAGCTTCGTATGTGATATGGTAATTTGTTCCAAAGTAAAGAGGCAGCTTTATTAAATGATCTATCATCATATGTTTTTAACTTTAGGGGAAGCACGCACCACCATCAGATGTTTGGTGCGCAGTGGGCGACATTGAGAATAAGGGAAGATATAGTCTTTAAGGTAACTGGGTGCTATATGTTGCGCTCTGAAGCAAAGTAGGAGAATTTTATATTCTATCCTTTGTCTGATTGTCAGTCAATGTAATTGTTTCAAAAGAGGCGTCACATGATCAAATTTATTCCTTCAATATATAATCATTGCTGCACTATTTTGAATTCGTTGTAGTTTCAAAATACAGCTATTTGGCAAGCCATATATAGATCGAGGTAAGTTCGACTTTTTCATTATACATTACTTCGACTAAGGCTAACGAAAAATCCGACGCGACGCACGAAGACAATAATTATTTAACATTATTGAAACGTTTCGCGCCGCCTTCGCGCACGCGTTCTACAACGCGCTGGTATGTTTTGGCGATGATAAAATAATAGGCCTAGATTTGATCATTATTGAGCGCAAATTCGCGTTGGTGTGTTTTGTGCTTTATTCACCTTGAGATGAGAATTGTTGCAGCAATTCCAATCTCAAGGTGAATAGAAATGCCCATATATAACATCTAAATGTAAAGATCAGAATGATATTATTTTGAGTGATTTCACCACATTGTTTTATCAATGATTTTTAATTTTAACCCCTACAACGCTGACACACTTTTGTATAAACCATAGAGATGAAGAGATTTATTCATTTTGAAATCATTATAAATGTCTTAGTTTGCTCTTCCTGCTTCTTTTGAATACCTATGTTGCTCAGACCGTCTTCATACGCCAGAATCTGACGTCTAGAGACGGCATATTCTGACGTATAAAGACGGTCCCAGCACTGAAAGGGCTTAAGTGCTCTGTGGAGCATAACTGTGACAATGGAGCCTAAGTGGTTAATCCAACATGGCACTTACAGGGTTAAACGCCTTATTAAGACCCTTTTTCATCAGGAATGTTAACGGCTGAGGATGAAGATTGTCATATTTTCTCAGGAGAAGCAGGAGATGCTGATAGGAGTTAATGTCATCTTACACACCTTGACAGGTGTGACCCCAATAAATGCTGATTCAGCAGATCTATCATACTCTCTTTCTCAGAGGTAACCATCATGTACTCTCCTAGAGGTAACGATCTTTTACCAACTCTCTTCCCTGGAGAACCAGGAGATTCTGATATGAGGCAGTGTCATCTTACACCGCCAGGACAGGTGTGATCCCAAAAAATGCTGACTCAGCAGATCTGTCATACTCTCTCTCTCTCAGAGGTAGCCATCATGTACTCTCTAAGAGGTAACGATCTTGTACCAACTATCTTCCCTGGATAACCAGGAGATGCCGATAGGAGTTAGTGTCATTTTACACCGCCAGGACAGGTGTTATTCCAATATCAAATCGACAGCCTCCCAGCAAACACGATATGTTCACCCGATGTTGATATCATATTGGGCCAGCGTCGATGACGTTGTGCTAGCATTATACCAGCATTGATGGAACCTCTTTTGTTCATTGGGAACTTCGAGCGCCAATTCTGACAATAGTCGTTTTGATTTTTTAGTGCTTTAAATAAAACCTCTAGAATGTACATGTAAAATTATAAATTTATTGCTTCAATTTGTGTGTCGCTTGAATGAAACGTATTATAAACAATAACCAAACAACCAAATAAGCAGCCAATCAACCAAATACAAACACGCATATCCACAATGTACCAGCCAACCATGCAGCCAATGTAGTCAAAGCAAATTTCTAAAAACAACTTGATCAACAGACACAAATATTTCTCTTGTAGTTTGCAAGTCATAGGCCTATTGTAAAATTTGTTTGTAGAAATGATAAAGGCGACTGATATTTTATGACGTTTGTCTTTAAAGTGAAACATATATATACATATAAATAAATATGCAAATAAGGTAATTTACATACTTTATTACCAGATGTATTGCATTAAAATTACCGATAATCATACGTAAATATACGATAATCATTGTAAAAAGTTCTTACTTTTGATGTTCCACCATTCTTATTTTAAAAAATATTGTGGGGAGCCTCCGTGACCGAAGGGTAGCGTGCTTGGCTTCAGACCTCCACGACTCGAATCTATGTCAGGAGGGAGGTGTCATCTCGTTTATCTCATTCACAGGAGGTTCCCCCAGCCCAGTTTAGCCTAGATGTGCACGTAGGTGGCCTAAGACCTCATAAACTCACAATCCACCATTTAGGCTGGGAGCCAGTGTCAAAAAAGCCTTTAAATAAGAGATTGTTGCACCCCCTCTGCAACATTTGTTGTGGGGTATCATTGGAAAGATGAGCATCTTACGAGCAACTTGAGCCCGGGTGTGTGTTTCTGTGTACATCTTTTAGAAAGTGATGGGCGGTTAAAGACATGGGAGGTCATTCAAACATAATTTCTCTTTTGTGCTGTAATCAGTTATTGTAGATGAAATGGAATTATTTTTATTGGTGTACTGTTATTTTTTCTCTGACATTTTACGTTAGTATAAACTTATTTAATAAACAAGACCGATAAAATAGAAAAACTTTGGAGAAAACACCCCGAAAATGAAGTTATGTATTTTATCATCATATACTACCACATTAAAGTTTTATTTTAAAATAGTGTAATTAATTAATTGTCATTTTTGAACCCCAATACATATAAGTGACCTATTTGTGATGCGTGAGCGCTTTTATAGCCCTTCTATCATGATTTATAGCCGGCATAAGGGATGTATCAGTACATAAGGTAGGGCCTTGTTGTTGTCTATAATTAATGGGTAGGGTTACGTAAACGTCCGTCCTTGCTGTTGTAGTTCACCAAACTGCACATGCTATATATCATATAACAAGACAATGAAATGTGCGTTTATATGATATATCGCACATTGCAGTGGAGTAAATATTCGTCTCTCTACATACGTTCAAACATAAGTTTTATTGCAAAATAATGAAAATCAACAAAAAAACTAGTCAACATGGTCAATTGAAACGACTTAATAAGACATAATTATTGGCCATATCTATATTTGACTTATGGTTTCTGAACCCAGACGTGTATATGTTTGAAACCGAGAGGTATTTAGATTTATACATTTCATATATTTTTTCATAGAAGAATTAATGTTGCGGCATTTTCTAGAAATGTGTGTACTTAGCCTGGGCTGAAATCTGAAACATTTAGGTTTGACCACTATTTTAGTGTTGAATTTTTAACCACTTGTTTTTACATAATTTGGGTGTGCTGAATTCGAATCGGTCGGATAATATTCTAGATTTGGTGCCATTCGCCTTCAAATTAGCAAAACAAAAAAATGACCCCCAAAACCACATTTTTTTCTATTTGTGATTGCCAAATAAATGCACAATTTTTGGTTGCTGCTTGATTTGCTGTTGATAAATTTATATCTCATGTTTTTCCACCAAAATGACTTATATTAGACCTTCCCGCCAAAAATGGTTACCGCCACAAAAAATATATATGCGTTTTTAATGCATCTTAACATACTATAATAAAGAAACATATTTTATGGAAATTTGAAAAAGACTAGGTAATATGACAGATTAGGTTACAACGCATTCGAAATTGGGTTTAGGCACAGTATATTCTAGCATGCTTTGATGTGCTTAGTATTTTGAAGGACGTCATGATTTTAGTTTTAAATGTGTAAAACAACGGCCATCTTGGATTTAACGATAAAATATAGGTCAAACGATGAAAAATAAACATCATAAATGAGTGTTTCGGCCCCCATGTCATTCAAACACAAAAAAATGACCATTCTCGTGTGACAAACCCAAAAAAGGGGTTCATTTACATTTTGATAACCATTTTAATTTTTGTTCATTTAAAGATGAATGACGGGCCATTTTGGATTTTTTTCTTAATAAATTAACTTTACAGAAACGTTCATTGATGGTCCACTAAGTTATTTTTTCATATAGGTCGGTATAGTAATGATATTTAGCGGTAGACTTGTAGTAACAGTAAATAGATAAAAGCGGCGGACGTCTTGGATTTGAAGGTCAAATTAAGGTCATTTTTTCCAAAGACACTAGAGATAAATTTCTGAAATCAAAATCCTACATAAACCATAAATAGTACATTCAAATGTTGGCAGCCATTTTGTGTTTTGCCAATTTGAAGGTGAAACGCGCCAAATATAGAATGTTGTCCGACAGATTCGAATTCAGCCCACCAAAATAATATAAAAACATGTGGATCCAAAATTATACACTAAAATACCGAGCAAAGTTAAATGTTTCAGATTTCATCCCGGACGAAAAACACGCATTTTCATAAAAGGCCGCAACATTCTTCCATTTAGAAAATATTTATGGCATTTATGATTATAGAAAACACTCATACATACACGCGTTATCTGGGTTCATATGTTCATAAAATATAGGCTAAATATGGATATGGCCAATAATTTTGTTTTACTGTGTCGTTTCCTTTGACCATGCTCACTAGTTTGGTTTGTAGTTGATATTGATTATTTTGTAAAAAAAATAGTTTGAACATGATGCGGAGATTCGAATATCTACTCCACTGCATCGTGCCATATATTATTAGAGCGGAAATTTAGTTATCTTTTTATATGGCATATCACATGTGTAGATTATTGAACTAGAACGGTAACGATAGACGCTTACGTAACCCTACCCTTTAATAATAGACATTGATTGGGGGTACCTCCTTCAACAAGCTATAACTTTCTTATATGTGTAGATACAGATACACACCCGGGCTTATAATGATCACAAGATGTCACTGTTTCATAATAACTAAGATGTCCTCTGTTGGCAGGGGGGTGCAACACGGTCACTTTCTTGCTGACAATGGCTCCCAGCCTAATTTCATTGTTTCGTTACACTTTCTGATGTTCCAAATTTCCTTTTTTCGTACTTTTTCCTTTTGAAAACGGGAGAGCAGTATATAGTGATCAATAACGATTATACGAAACAATGCCCTGATTTTATGAAGTACACAGCTATGTTATCTTATATAAAAGCTCAACTAGGTTTTCTTGTGATGGGTACAATGTTCAATGTTTAGTCAAAATATTCCATGTGGTATATAAATGCTACGAGAGAACTTAAATGGTTATACTTTGATTTGAAGACCTGGAGTGTTGAATATAAACCATAGAGACCAAAGGGGGTTTTCAATTTTAAATCATCATAAATGCCTTTGTTAGCTTTTTCCGCTTTATTTAAATACCTATGTTATGGGTCTGCGGTCATTATACATTTTTAATTATTCCAGTGCGGGGATTAACCTTAGTGCCGGAATTTGTGTAATGTAATTCCTTCCTTTTTTTATCACATATATATTGGTCTCGGGCTTAAATAATTCGTCCCTTTGGATATGAAAGGGTGTATCTGCCACTTTGTCAAGTGGCAGATGCACCTTTACATATCCAAGGGGACGATATATAGTGCAATGTAATTCATTGGGCTTCTTATCACAGCTACTATGATCTCGGGCTTAAAGGGTAAATGTAATGTAATGTAATGTAATGTAATGTAATGTAATATAATGTAATGTAACGTAACGTAACGTAACGTAACGTAACGTAATGTAATGTAATGTAATGTAATGTAATGTAATATAATGTAATGTAATGTAATGTAATGTAATGTAATGTAATGTAATGTAATGTTATGTAATGCAATTCCCTGGTGTTCTTATCGCATATAATATGGTCTCGGGCTTAAAGTGTTATATATGGTGTAATAAAATTCCCTCAGTTTCTTATCACATATAATATGATCTTGGGCTTAAAGGGTTATAATTTATATGCTGTAATGTAATTCCCTTGGTTTCTTATCACACTATGGTTCGCCCCTCAAGCACTATGCGTTAATTCAGTGCTGGTATACTGTTGAACTACCGTCTGCGACGCTGGCCCAACAGTAAACCAGCATTGGATGAACGCCTAAAAAACTAGCTCTTTAAATCTTGTCACTTTTGCGTTGCATGCTTTTCACTAATTTCTCAGACATGCCGCAATTATCATCCGATTGCCAAGACATTTGGCAAGCTTTATTTTCTAATCTTTCGGCAATTAACCTGAACATTTCCAGTAAACACGATACCAGGCGACGCAATGAATGTCATGTAAAATATATGAGTATTTATAGTGTGAGTAAGTAAATGAATAAATAAATAAATGAATAAATACATACATGAATAAATAAATAAATAAATAAATAAATAAATGAATAAATAAATAAATAAATAAATAAATAAATAAATAAATAAATAAATAAATAACTGAGTGAGTGAGTGAGTGAGTGAGTGAGTGAGTGAGTGAGTGAGTGAGTGAGTGAGTGAGTGAGTGAGTGAGTGAGTGAGTGAGTGAGTGAGTGAGTGAATGAGTGAGTGAGTGAGTGAGTGAGTGAGTGAGTGAGTGAGTGAGTGAGTGAGTGAGTGAGTGAGTGAGTGAGTGAGTGAGTGAGTGAGTGAGTGAGTGAGTGAGTGAGTGAGTGAGTGAGTGAGTGAGTGAGTGAACAATGTATGTTGAGTTTGATTGAGCGATTGTTTGGATTAGAAGCTGATTTTGAAGAGGAGGTGTTTCGTTCGTGGACAGAGAAGAGCTTTGTTTGGATCGTGTTTTTGGTTGTGGTGTATGTAGCACTGGCTCATGGAGGGAAGACATTTATGAGAGATCATCCCGGATTTGAGTTAAGGACACCTTCGATCTTATGGAGTGGATCCATGGCTGTAGTGAACATACTGGGAAGCCTGAAATCCGTGTCTGAACTCATGAATATCCTACAGACTCAAGGCTGGAGAGCTTCTCTGTGTGATCCATGGTTATATCACGGCCCTATTCGCTTCTGTCCTTGCGTGTTTATCATACTAAAGATCGTAGGGCTGGGGGGGCGGGGGCCCTAGGGTAGTGGTTAGCACCGCTGCCTTTCACGCCAGAGTCCGGGGTTCGGTTCCCGGACTCGGCGGTTTAAAGAAACAAAAATGTTTCTTCCCCATCCACGTGTGAAAGTAAGTATTGTGGGGAGCCTCCGTGACCGAGAGGTAGCGTGCTCGGCCTCAGACCGCCAGGGCTCGAATTTCGAATCCTGTGTCTGGAGGACAGTGTCATCTCAATCATCTCACCAGCCTCAGGAGGTTCTCCTGGCCCAGTTTAGCCTATATGTGCACAAAGGTGGCCTAAAGCCCGATTCATTTCATTTCGTAGGGCTGGGAGATACCGCTTTTGTGGTTCTGAGGAAGCAGCCTTTACCATTCTCACACTGGTTTCATGATGCCAATATATGGGTTTTATTCCCATAAACTATACCCTGCCCCACATAGATGGTTTCTTTGCTTCATCTTCATTGGACATTTTGCTCTTTCTAGATATTTCGCTCTTATTAATATTTCTCTACCTGAGTGGTGTGAAAAGGCCCTTAGCATGGTGACTATCATCCAGTCTGTTGTAGCTTTATATATAAACTATATCTTGTATAACATTGTGAAGACAGAACCAGAGTCATGCCACTTTACCATGGGAACAGTGGTCGTCATGTCCAGTTTGTATTTGATATTTTTCATACTATTTTCACATTTGTACTTTCATAATCGTAAAGCTGATATGATATTACGAAGAACACTCCTAGTATAGCATTACCTGACCCTTCGTGTGTGTCTGGCATGGATTTATAATCATAATAAAAAGGAGGATTGATTGATCATTGCCATGTCAACCCTTTAAATCCTACACATTTAACCATTTATTGGTCAATGATGGCCCGCGTCGCAGAAGATGGGCCAACAATGACCCAATATTGGGTTGATGGATTGATGCATTTGTTTAAATGTTGATAGTTTCCGATTGTACACGTTATTAAAAGCTCTTATTTCGGTTTAGAATATTATATATGTTGAGATTAAAAAAACAAAATTGTGAGAACATTGGAAGTAATGCTTTATAGATGTATTCGACTAGGCCAACTCTCATGGTAGAAGAAGCTAATGTATAAAAGTCATTAAAATTCGTTTTTTCTAACAGTCCTCATGTATTTTTCGTTTGAGGTTTGAAACTGGTTTTAATGAAGGCCTATCACAAGGTCATTGGTATGGCTTTATCTACTTAGTTACTTAGTCAATTGAAGGTTGGAAGGTTATCCTGCTTTAACATTTACAGCTAGCTAAGTGAATTTCCCACCACCAGGTATTTATTGTCTAAGTTAAGGAAGTCCTTGACCCTTCTCATAAAGCTCTTCAAGGTCGACTGCGTTACTATACATATTGAAAGTAGAAATTTTGCGGTGGCTGAGTGCAATTTCAACCCCAAGTCCAAAATATGCCCATAACTGTTTAATAACGTTGCAATGAATGAGCTGAGCATGCGATGTAGCAGGTTAAACGTTACTGATTCTAATAAACCTTCTATCAACCTGATTAATCGAGGTCACGTCTCAGAGGATAAGATAAATGTGACCTCGGCCCACGGTAATTTCGGCCCAGCGACCTCAGCCCACTTTGGTGATCTCGGCCCAGTGACCTCGGCATAATTTTCCCTCTCTACCCGGTATGAAAACAGTTGCTTTTTCAGCTCATTCATCTAATTTACTCTACTCATAACAAAATAATTTGTGTGACTTCGGCCCATTTTTGTACATCTTAGCCTTCTAAGTCTCAACATTGGCAGGGTTGATATATGGTAAAATAATTTAACAGTAGTTAAACAATGAATGATATTAAACTTGATGGCAAATATGTCCATACTACATACAGTTGAGACCCGGTATCGGACCGCCTCACAGAGCGGACTATCCCGGAATACGGACCACCTTTAGCCAGTCCCAATTTTTCCCCCATTCACATAGCCCAATGTATTATCAGATTCAGAAAGCGGACCGACCCACGATTCGGAACACGGGCCACCCTTTTTCAGTCCCAAAGCATAAAAGGACGCAAAAAACACCCCCAAGAGCAAAAGAAATAATTCACTATTTTACAGTCTAATGAGAGAGACATATGCATCAACTAAGAGAGCAGCTGCGGCTGGATTCATTAATGGGACCAGCTGTATCTGGATCCACTGATGGGACAGGCTGCACCTACTAATAGGACCGGCTGTGATTGGATCTACTAATGGGACCAGTTGTTGCTGGATCCACTAATGGGACCACCACTGCATGATCTGCACTAAGAGACCAGCATTGGCATAATTCACTAAGTGGACCAGCCCTGCATGATCTGCACTAAGAGACCAGCATTGGCATAATTCACTGAGTGGACCAGCCCTGGTTGGATCTAATAAAGGGACCAGCTCTGGTTGAATCCACCAAGGGGCCAGTTGGCTGGAACCACTAAGAGGACCTGAGCTGGCTGGATCTAAAAAAGTGGCCAGCGCTGGCTGGATCCACCAAGCTCGGTCTGGATGACGTAAATGATTGGCGCTGATGAGATAAAATCATACAATATTAATCCAACAATTTTAAACATTGTCATTAATGCAAATTGCAATCACTCGCCTTATCATATCATGTCCCTTCCTTGATACAATACCCTTGACACGAGTGAGAATGCAACTAGAGATGACTGATGTAAAGGACGATACATCTTTAGCCATGATATTGTCTTTTTATCTCATACCAACATAGACTGACATATTGCAATTTTGAAACGTAAATGACCTTATGCCTTTACAAGTAAGCATATACTGCCAGTTTGGCGTTACAAAGAAGTTTAATAGGATTTTTAAATTCTATTTATTTCAATAATTAAAGTGTAAAACAGTTTGTATAGCAAATAAGTGTAAATTCAGAAAGTTTATTCTGAAGACCTTTCAGCCGACTTTGCATGCTACCCCGTCGTCACTAGCCTGTTCATTTTGGGCCATTTCAACTCCCCGGGAAGTATACAGCCCTGCGACCATCACAGGCACGGATCTACCGGATTGGCGTTAGGAATTTATCGTACATGGTTCTATTTCTGTACTTTTTCATACCCGAGTGAAATAAAACACATGTGGTAGTTAAGTGCATAAAAGCCTAAGGACACAGAATCGAAACAGGAGATAATATGATATGTCTCCAAAAACTATTTGCACAAGCGGGGTAGAACACGCGTGACAGGCGGCAGCTACAACAAACCACAGGGCTTTACTAATGTGCTACATCACGATTGAACCATCTTCGTCTATTCAGTTGCCTGCTACCGGCAGGCTCCTGGATATCATGCATATGAGCTATGAGCATACGACCCCCCCCCCCCCCTCCTCCCTGGCCAGCTCAGACAACCCAGACTAATTGACCTGTGACCTTCCACACTGCAGACAGTAAACCGGTGACGTCATAATTATTATTCATGTTTCTCGCACCCCTCCTTTTATTACAGCTGTTGTCAAGGTCAGAACAGTGGTCTGACTATCAGACCTGATGTGGCAAGATGGGATTAAACACGCACGACAGGCGGCAGCTACAGCGAACCACAGCGCTCCATATGGTGACGTGACGTCATTTGGCGTGATATATCCTGATCATTGAGCCCCTTCCCTGCTAGTGGCACGTAATATTCATCCCCTTGGATATGAAAGGGTGTATCTGCCACTTTATAAAGTGGCAGAACAATATAGAAGGGGAATTAAAACTCATCATTTCGAAGTCTTTCATTTATTTTATAAAAATGGGTATTTGGATATTGTTTAAAATGACATAACTTTGGTCTGAATAACATTGAATCATAACGGTTTGGACCACTACACAGCAATAGTCCATTTGTGTTCTCCTCGTAATATAGTATTATCTCATTTTCAAATAAATGCGTGATGATACTGATTATCGGCAACTGATTCTGTGCAAATGGGTCACATATTATATATATTTTTAGTTATTTCTCGGTAACAATTCACAGTGATTCACAATATGTTGAAATCCCCACCCAAATTATTTGGCGTGATATTTGATCATTCGATCTATACTAACCATATACAGTCTAGCGACGCGCATGTGGTAAAAAACATTAATATCCACAAATAGTCACATAAGATTTTATTTCCTAAAAATTATGAATCCATGAATACAGGAAAGCATCTATAGGATACAACCAAAGGTAGGTTTGATAATACCTCAGATCAGCTCGTAGCCAGAACTGAGATGAGCTATTATCAAAAGAACTATAATTGTGCTAAATATTAAACACAATGTACAGCACATAACGGATAGGCAAGGGTCGACAGATTATGACGTATGGATGCGTAATTGTGGCTATTTTTGGAGCGGGAAACATAATCGTCAATAAAACTAACATATTATTCCTTACAGCGCTAAGTTATAGAATATAATTTTTCACCCACTTGAAGTTGTGTCTGCGACCAACAACTTCAAGTGGGTGGAAATTACTTATTTATGTTATTTACAACTTGTATCAAAACATATGCCAACATAACAATTATATTGTTAATTTAATGTTAACTTAATGTTAATTTGAATGTTGTTTAAGCGTTCATTTTCCTTTAACCCTTTCAAGCCTGAGTTTACCATTGTCATCTTCATCCACTACAAGCCGCGAATTGCTGTCGCAATTCTCGACTTGTATTGGGTGAAGATGACTAGTAGGTGAAGTAGGTGAAAAATTACAGAAAATTACCATGTATTAATAAACCAGTTTCATGGAAATTGTCATTCTAAAACCCCTAGTTGTAGGAAAATTAAGTCTGTTTTCAGGGATGTGATGATGCTTTAATGCATCGTGGGGTCTTAAAGGGCTAATTGTTCTTGTCTGAAGGACAAGTACAAATGCTAATAGCAGCTGTGGCGGCGATCAGCATTCTAAGGGTTAATACATTTATTATACAGTGTAGGCCTTACGTTATATCTGTACAAAGCATGACAACATGTGTTGAAATCTCCAGCCAAATAATTTGGCGTAATATTTCATCATTCCATTTATATAAACCTATACACTCTAGCGACGAGCTAGAAATCATTAACATCAACAAATCGTCACATCAGATTTTATTCTTTTTAAAATTATGCATCTATGAATACAAAAATACATCTGTAGGCTACCACCAAAGGTAGGTTTGATATCAGCTCAGGTCAGCTCTGGCTACGTCGTAGCCCCAGTGGCTGAAACAGGTTTCAGCCACAGATTGACCGCTTACAAATTCGTGGGACACTTCTTTGGACTGTCATATCTGAAAATATCGCTCAATAACCAGGTCAAAAATTTTTTTTTTTAGAATAAGTCACATTTCAGTTCCATGCCCGCATGCTCAACTCAAATGTCGTACAGTCATTAAAAAGTAATGGGAATTTTTCGGACCTTGGGGTCGGGATCGACTTAAAAAGGTAGAACCCAGAATGTAAAACTAAAATTCGTCAGGGCCATGGTTAAAGGGACTGGCCCAGGCTAAAATCATGAAAAATTCGGTGATTTTATTTTGGCTTCTTAATATGACCATATGATGACTAGAACTGCAAAATTTTATAATGTTTGTGCTGCGCATTCACCAGTTAGACTAGATATAGAGACGAAATTCCCGATTTCTAATTATTGACAACCATGTCAAAAATAGGAAATACGGGAATTTCGTCTCTATATCTAGTCTAACTGGTGAATGCGCAGCA
This sequence comes from Flabesymbios commensalis, assembly GCA_964017125.1. NCBI lineage: Eukaryota > Metazoa > Annelida > Polychaeta > Terebellida > Flabelligeridae > Flabesymbios > Flabesymbios commensalis. Next base: position 74,953,578 of record OZ024909.1, on the reverse strand, counting down.
CAAAAGTTATAAAATTTTGCAGCTCTAGTCTATGGACATATTTACATCATATGGTCATATTAAGAACCCGAAATAAAATCACAGATTTTATCATGATTTTAGCCTGGGCCAGTCCCTTTAATGATATGTGGTTTTCGGAGTCTATGCACCGATTATAACACCTCATCATATCACATTCTTTTCATCTTAAACCACTTTGTCTGCTTTGCCTTTCTCTTGACATTCAGTCATCAGTTTATCATCTTCAGTCTCCTGTCCCGCCTCCTTTACATTCTGTTTTCCGTGTAGGTTGTGAATGTGTTTGATGGTGTCTGGTAGTGGGATGTCAGTTGTCTCTGGCAGAAGGAGAATGGCGAGTCCTGTTACCACGGATAAGCCAGCAAATACTATGTTAGGGATCCACATCATACCAAGCTTACCCTGTGGTGACAAAAAAAGGCATGCCAGATTATGTGTATATACATGAGGAAATACCTAGTGTACACTATGATAACAAGAATAGACATGTCAGATTATGTGACACGTACATGTGGAAAGATATAGTAAAACCTGTTGTAACAAGAAAAGGCATGTTAGATTATATGACATATACATGAGGAAACACCTAGTGAACACTGTGGTAACAAAAATAGTCATTTCAGATTATGTGACACATATACGAGAAAGCACCTAGTATAAACTATGGTAACACGAACAGTCATATCAGATTATGCGACACATATATGAGGAAACACCTAGTATACACTATGGTAACAGTCATGTCAGATTATGTGACATATATGTGACATATACACGAGAAAGCACATAGTATACCATGAGACAGTATACCCTGTGACGGTATACCCTGTGACAGTATGCCCTGTGACAGTATACCATGTGACAGTATACCCTGTGACAGCATGCCCTGTGACAGTATACCCTGTGACAGTATACCCTGTGACAGTATGTGACAGTATGCCCTGTGACAGTATACCCTGTGACAGTATACCCTGTGACAGTATGTGACAGTATACCCTGTGACAGTATACCCTGTGACAGTATACCCTGTGACAGTATACCCTGTGACAGTATGTGACAGTATGCCCTGTGACAGTATACCATGTGACAGTATACCCTGTGACAGTATACCCTGTGACAGTATACCCTGTGACAGTATGCCCTGTGACAGTATACACTGTGACAGTATACCCTGTGACAGTATACCCTGTGACAGTATGCCCTGTGGCAGTATGCCCTGTGACAGTATACCCTGTGACAGTATACCCTGTGACAGTATACCCTGTGGCAGTATACCTTGTGGCAGTATACCCTGTGACAGTATACCCTGTGACAGTATACCCTGTGACAGTAGGCCTATACCCTGTGACAGTATACCCTGTGACAGTATACCCTGTGACAGTATACCCTGTGACAGCATACCCTGTGATAGTATACCCTGTGACAGTATACCCTGTGACAGTATACCCTGTGACAGTATACCCTGTGACAGTATACACTGTGACAGTATACTCTGTGACAGTATACTCTGTGACAGTATACCCCATGACAGTATACCATGTGACAGTATACCCTGTGACAGTATACCCTTTGATTTACTAATTTATATACCTTGAATAAAAAGTAATATACGTGACACTGATAATACTGGTGTCATATGTGTGTTGAGTAATAACTTACAGCGTATGTGGAGAAGGGTGCCAACATGCCCCCAATACCAGCAATAAAATGACACACTCCAACAGAAGTGGTTCTGAAAAAAAATGGTGGAAAATTGAATTTCTGATAATTATGGACGTACTTAACACATTTATTCGCATGCAATTGATTAAAAAGTATGTTTTTTATATGCTTGATATGCGATGAATCGTTAATGAACATAAAACAAAAGAATCATATCTAGTTTATTTTACACCATCTGATAACGTCTGTCTATTGTCACACTAACATGATTAATATGACGTTGAACTGTATTTAAATTAGATTGTCGCAATGAATAGATTGAAAACTAAAAACATTAATGTAGCTACCAAGAATCAGTTTCAGTGATAATTAGGTTACCTGATGTTTGTGGGGAAGAGTTCGTTAGTGTAGACGATCATAACTCCAAAAGAAGCCGATATGCCAAACTTCCCCATCAAGGCCAGTACTAATTTGATCCAAGCTAGTCCATCTAAAATTAGAAAAAATATGCCATATGATTCGATTATATGCTTGTAATACATAATAGAAATATGGGTTTTAAATCGCATACAGTATTTTAGATCAAAATTATTTTTAAAACCCTATTTTAAATTAATAGTATTAATTGAAATTGAAATTTATCTTATCAGTTTTTATGCCTGCCAAAACTGTTTTTAGTAATTATCAAATTGTAATTGATGAAATATTTAAAAAAATTATCCGTGTCTTACAATTCAACAACAATTTTGACAGCATCACCATCAAAAATTCAAAAAAAATAAAAACATTATACTACATTTCGTAGGCCTGCACTCATTTATTTCAGGCCTTTATTTATAGTTGTCGGACCTGTATTTATTTATTTTCGGCCTTTATTTATTTATTTTAGACATGTGTATTTTGTACCTGGCAGATCAGTCAGCAAACCCAATATAACTAATGGGGGTCCTATAAATATATGCAGCCCACACATCAGCAATCGTCTTCCGTATCTGAAAAAATACATTATAAGTGGCCACTTGATTGAGAAAATAGTATGCATCATTATAATGTTCATAACTTGAACCGGCTGTTCTCACATGAAAGTGTTTAAACACAAATAAATTAATAATAAATAATAATATAACTTAAATTTGATATAAAATCCACCCAACTCTTTACTTTCCTGCAGTCATTATACATTGTATAGTACATAGCATTGCACAATTGTTTGCTTGACATCATCAACTGAACTGACGTCCAAAAAATAAAATAAAAAAATCATTGGTAACATGAATGTCATTTTGCATTATCTTCATTCAAACTTCTTAGAAACAAATGTAATGTAAAATCAGACCTTTTGTCTACGATAATTGTTTAATAATGAGAAAAAAGTTAATTCGTAAATAACATATGAAAAATGCCTGCATTTGATTGTCACCTTTTCATGAGCAGAAATGATATCCCAAACGCCGGTATCTCAATAATACTTGATACAAAGAACGCAATAAAACGATTCGAACCCATTGCTGGAGTGAAATAAGTCAGTCCATAGTAGACCAACATATTGGTGAACCTTAAAAAAAGGTGTTCAAGAATTAAAAGTGACTATAAGTTAAACATTGTCATCCATCTTTATCCATTTGATATGTAAGGCTATAAAACGATTTGAAGTTAAGGCTCACAACATAACATAAAACCCCAAAACCAGAGATAAAATAACTACATTTTATTATACACAATAGCTAAAAGAAACACTTAAACACGTAGTAACCTTTAAAATAAATACAAGCTGATATGTTTCTAGAGTATGTATCAAGTCTACAATATTTAAAAACAGTCTGGTATTCAACCTTTTCAGTGGAGGGACTGTCTTTAGACATCAGAATTGGACGTCTGCAGACGTCAGATTCCGACGTCTGAAGTCGACCCCAGTGTAAAACTATTTCTAATGGCCGTAGTCCAATAACATAGGTATTCAAATGAAGCGGAAAGAGCTAACTGAGACTTTCATGACGATTTTAAATTGAAAATAATTTTTGGTCTCCATGGCATATATAAAGTTTTCCAGTGCTTTATTGGTTAGGTAGGGTGATTTATTCATACCACATGAGACAGCAGATGATGAGATGAAGACGTAGATATCCATCTCTCAGTAATGTACTGGGCGGCATCTTGGCTGCTGTCTCCTCACTTAGTAATCTACGTTTTAGCCGAACTCCTTTAATTTCGACATTATTCCATTTCGCCATCTGTAGCAGGGCGTCCTCAGCCTCCGTGTATCTGCTGTTTGCCGCCAGCCATCTGGGCGACTCCACTAAATACCTGAATAAAGGAAGGTTAAAGGTGTAGGATTCACGGTCTGATATCTGGAGACTTAGCCTCCGACTTTATCATGTTTATATTTTATCCCTGGTCAATGGAACTGCTCATTCGTGTGTCTTCTTAAAATCCCCGGATAGCACATAGTGCCCATTTCGGCGTGTCCAGCCTCGTAACATAGCGTACACATTGCCATATCTGTTCTACGAGGTACTCATTTACACCTATTTGGAGTGAAACACGTGAGGGGGAACTGCCATGCACAATTAAACAACATAAAACGAATGTCCTTTTGTTGAAATGGGAGAAACATGATATTAGTTCGAAAACCTGCACCAAGTAGGGATTGAACCCACACGACAGGCAGAGACTATTGCAAAGCGCCAACCATTGCGCCACACATAACTATTTAAAACATAATGCAATATTCAATATGCAAAATACAATCCTATCAGCTTGGGGACCGACTTTATCAGAATCTGACGTCTAAATCCGACGTTGAAAGAGTAAACTGTTTATAATGGCTGCAGAGACGTAACATAGGTATTCAAATGAAGCAGAAAGAGCTAACTAAGACATTTGTGATGATTTTTTTAACAATATTTCAGCAATACAAGGGTTAAAGGTGTGGTCAACTGTCAAAATTCGCGGAACAAGGGTCCCCCAGAATGCAATAGTGCCCGTGGGTAGGCCTGGGCCCTATTCCATAATAATACTAAATATGCGTTTCATACCCAAAGCCCCATTAAGAGCAAGTTCTCAAATCACAGCAACTTCAAATATACTTGAGCGACATCTATGAGCTAATAATTCAAAGCCCTTTGCCCTGGCCCCTACTTGGTCGCTGGGTTGCAAACAAACTGACTGTATTACTGTGGGAATGACGAAACTGGTTGACCTCAAGCTTGTATTGACATCCAAGTGAACACAAAACATTTGTATGACTTTATACAATGTTGGAGCAACGTCGAAGACGTTGGGTCGACGTTGTATAAATGTTATACGAGAGTGTTGTGTTTGCTGGGCAGGTGGACGTTCTCTTAAACATAGTAAATTTGTCCAATGTTGGACCAGCGTCGCAAACGTTGGTCCAATATTAAAACAGCACTGGGTCAATGCCTCGATTAAGTAGTATCTTGTAATCAGTTTAGTTGATGATATTAATGTCGTCACCCTGTACAGTAGGTTACTGTATGCCTACAGCCCTGTAAGTCCTGTCAAGTGGAATCACATCACGTATTTTTGTGATGGATTATACCGTCTTGTATTTTGAAACATGTTCGTTAAAATATACCATTGGGACAATCCAAACTACAAGGGGACTTGTAGGGTTGACGAATTTTACATTCAAATCAGGATGATCTAAAGTTGATACGGTACAATACGAGACCATGGCAAAAGTTTCGATATGGATTGCTTGACCAACAATTTAGTCCAAGATTTCTATTTATTTCCAGACACAAGTCCCTTTGAATATGAAGAGGTGTATCTTCCACTTTGCAAAGTGGCGATACACCCTTTCATATCCAAAAGGACGCAATATTTGTGTTTAATGTGTAGGCTACTCGTTATAAGAGGAGGACATGGCGCATTGGACTATCACGCTCATCACGCCAGCGTCACGGGCTCGATGATGTCCGCTGATGCACTATGATTCCCTTCAATTCCTCAGCCAATTAGCAAATTCTTTATTCCCTAAAATACCCTAATAATTAGTCACTGTAACGCGCAATAAGTGTTTAAGTATACCATCCCTCTAAAACTCATTGATTTAATTTGTATAATTTGTCTTGCTTGTCATAATTGCACTTTCTGAAATATTTATTTTACTTCATGTAAATTTTCTGGGTAGATTGTTCGGGATTACTATCCAAATTTATTCATAATTCACAACAAAACAGTAAGTGGTTAATATTGAAACATGAGTGACTTACTTTACATGAAGAAGAAAAAACAGACAAGCTACAGAAATGGCGATCTGTAGATTCCGCCAGTCAGAGAAGAGATATGCCAATAATGACAGGAGTACACAGCAGCCGACCCAGGCATGTTCATGTAGAATACCTATAGCTGTACGCCTACGGGAGTCATATAGCTCCATCAGCATGACAATACCACTGTGACCTATACACTACAACAACAATAAAACGTTACAATACGGACGACCTTTACACTACAAGTACAACACAATAAAGCATTATCACAATACCACCGACCTATAAACTACAACATGATAAAAATACAGCACTTTATTACAACATTCCAATACAGTACAACATTATAACACAACAACATTACAATAATAATGTGTCCAGTAACAAAAACACAATTAAAATACAATGAGCACAAGACCATTGCACAATGCAACACCCCATCCAGGCATGCTCATGTACATAAAACTCCATCAAAATTACAATACAATACATCACAATACAATACATTACAAGAACATACCTTACAATTACATATCTTATTATACTACAACACAATATAGGTAACTTCATATGATATAACAAACGTCATTTTACTGTATATTTTAAGCCATAGTTGTTCAAGAGCACTGAAACAATTATGGTTTTCCTGGCCTTAAAGAACTGTTAATGTTATTACCAACCCAATATTATCCCGCTAGTAACGGGTTATATTTTAGGTTCAACTGTACAGTAATGGACATGCTGGAACTTGATTTACTAAATTTACGTGCCACACGACATACATAAAAGGGTTATTCACCATTTTTCCCCATGTATGAGAGACATCTTAGGTTGGCAATGGATGTCAATAGGACAGAGTGAGAGTGTGAGTGAATATTGCTTTATTATGTCGCTTTCTGCATATTATGCAATATCGCGACAGAATAAAGCCTGAAGAGAGGACTATGTCATAGTTCTATCAAATGATGTCAAGCAATCTCTTTAGTACACAATACCATATACATCAATGCAAACACCAGTTTTGAGCACTTTATATACACATCCTAGATGACAAACATACCGGCCCTGCCAGGACTAGAACCCAGTCGTTTACCTCTGAGTTTTGAGTCACAATTATAGTACCTTGAGAACCTTTGGGACTATAAATGGTTCAGTGATATTGCTCAGTGATATTCATGAAGAGTATTTAGAAGTCATGATATTTGCAGATAAAACAGATAACTCTGTCATAAATAAGAGCCTGGAGCAAGCAGAAGCATCAAATTGACAAATGAAACAAGTAGTTTGGTATACTCACCTTAACCAGTACACTAATGACACATCTACACAGAATAAGAACTGTAAAACTGGGGATAAAGGCTGCCACCGTGCCGCATACCCCCAGCAGTAAGCCTGCAGCTATATGAGTGTTCTTACGGCCACACTTATCCACCATGTAAGCCACGGGTACCGTACATGTGACAACTGTCACGTGGAAAAACATCTGTAAGAGCTCCACCAGGTAGTTCTTGTCGCAAACCAAATCCCACTGGAAATAGAAAAAACAATGGTTAAAGGCTCTATAAAGCCCCAACTCGGGACTATGTCCATCTCTGATCGAATGATCCCAGGTTTATTAATAGTGCACAGTACCATAGAGAGACCACAGTAGAGTGAGGTTGCTCGATGGACAGAACAAAATGAAGATACATTTTTTTTATAGTGTGCAAGATCACAATTTGAAACACTTTGATAGCTAGTGAAATCAGAACACTACTGAATCGCTTACTTGAAATTTAATTTTGTAATAAATGTTCTTCTTTTAGGTTTTAATTTTAGCAATTATTACCATTATGTATAAATAATCTGTCCGAGAGAATTGTGTTCAAGATTAGGCGCAAGCTACATCTCACGGCATAATGAGTGATTAGATAAAATTACAACAGATCTGAGCATCACAAAAATATTAAAGATATATTTGCAAGAAATCCGTAGAATTGACTGTCATGATCGGGAGATATCACAGAATCCAGACTCCTTTGCATATACTACTTTGTGTTGATTACTTCATGCCAGCGCTATGACACTGGGGACCTTTATAGAAAAGTACTGTTAGGTGCACTGCAAGTCTCTGAGATCAAACCCTGATCTCACAGTGAAGACAAAGCTAAAATGCACAGTTTTCTTTTGCAAGTGAAAGACAGTGGAGCTAGGCCGGACATTGAAGAATTCACTGAAATCTTTCGTCATCCTTGCGTACATCGCATGATACCTGAGTGATAACTGGTTGATCATTGGCAAGCATCAAGCCGATTATTAACACAATGCTCAATCAAAAAGATATAACGATTGCTGGCAGATTGGCAGATACCGCCATCCTTTTTATTCAATCTGCATTGTCACTCATCAGACCACAACCGGCACGATGTGTACAGTCTGCTTGAGGGCCGGAGATCAGGCTCATCGGCCGGCGGCCAGCCAGTGGGATGGGTATCACCACTTACCTCTGTGACCATGGTGTTGTACTCCGTGTCATAGATCCAGCCGTTTGTACATTCACTAGTCTCATTCTCCCAGGTTCCGTTTAGGTTACTCATACTAGTGATTTCACATTGTCCATATTCAGCTGTTGTGGTATTATCAGCATCTAAATCAGAGCAGTGATGTGGTGGAGTCCATCCTGTAAAGAAACATACAAATAATCAAACAGCAGATATTTTGAATTTCGTACTCTGAAATATAATAAAAAATTATTCGTTTATAAATATATTATCGTTTGTGTCAGTTTTCGGCCGTAGCTTTGTCCGAGAATTAAAGTTGACATTTTCACTCAGATAATATGTCACCTTGCATGTACAATGTACCGTATGGTACATGTTGTACCGCATGGTACATGTTTCTAAACCTGATGTACTCCTTAAGAAAACAGTAATTAGGGCTCAGGCATCTATTGACATTTTTAGTGCCGGCTGATAATAATAATAATAATCATAATAGTAAGACTATAAAATGTCTAATTGTCTACATTATTATATCAAGTTCAATCAGATGTATATTATGTACGCAGCCTACCTGTAAAAATGACAGACAGGTTCTGCCAAGTGTGTGCTATGTATGTGGTCCACGAGATGAGAAAGAACATGAAGATGTGCCAGCGACGGTATCCCCCAACTAGATCCAAAGCCTCGTCTGGGTTCAACTCTGACGTCTCCAATAGGGAGTCCCCACATGTCCTACTCCCTGACGTCACCAGGGGAGAATCCCCATATTCTTTGTCTTCTGCTGTCACCAATGGGTTATCCCCATTTGTCCTACTCTCTGACGTCACCAGCGGGGAATCCTCATATTCACTGTTCTCTGATATCACCAATGGGGGATCCCCATGTGTGCCTTTCTCTGACGTCACAGCTGAAGGATCCCCATACGTGTCGTTCTGTGATGGCAGAAGAGTGTCCCTGTTAATCTCGTCATCTGGCTGTTCCACTGGGAACTCCCCATCGGTATTGTTTTCTGAAGTCGCCATATCAGTTTTTTAATGCAGCCTGGTTTCCAACGTTGTCATTTTAGATGATTTAATTATTCTGTTTTCTTTGTACTATAATTATGTCATTTTCAAATGATAGAATATACGTAACGTTTGGTAACTAAAGCAGCGTATATGCGACGCAACACAACGGAGCAGGTTAAAACTTGTTGCATTAAGTTGGCGTCACAGGATGTGTACTGAATAGTGACGCAGCTCCACTCCTGTTTGATTGTTATGTTTACATTGTGCAAAAATTAGGACAAACTCAATGAATATTGAGTTTCGGCTTTAGGAAGGTCACGTTCAATGTTAAGTTATCAAGAGCTGGTTCTTGATGGAATGCCTATGCACATGTGGCAGACAACTCCCACATTATCTTTGTTTTTTTTGTTATTCAGATTGCGGTATGGTACCTTAAACAACCCCCACGTTTATCTCCTTCGTATCATTAATGACAGGTTTACCACGTCATTGCTGATTCCTCCTGGGAATTGGCCCAGCCTGAGAAAAAGAAAACATAGTTATTAATTTGTTGTATATTAAAATATCACTGTCAAGCTTATCTTTTATTTTGGCGTCATTCATTTACGTTTAGTTCTACATCGCTTCACCGTCCTCTTGATTTGACAGCAAGTCCACGGTATTGAGTAGTTTACAACAGCTCATTCCCAGCAAACGAAAAAGAAATGTCCAAGGTTTAATGCTGGATCATCGTCTGTCGTGAGTAGCGTGACCACCCGTGACACTGACTGGCCCGCCTATCACCAACTGTGAATTTTGAACTGATCTCTGCAGTCGCAGTCACCTAAGTATTTTCACACCACGTATAAATTTCATCCCCAGTGTTGTCCGTATGTCCTACACTGCCGCTGGTTACGGAGATGATTTTATCGTTTTTATATCAACATGTTTCACTGGTTTTCCGAAAATGTGCACAGACGCATGCATTATTTTTGCTAGTATTATAACTCTTGTGGTATCCGATTTTCTTTGTATAACTCACTCGCACTTTTTGAGTTTTATAATTCATTAACATTTCATTGTGAAACTGAATTGTGAATTGCCAGGGGTTAACGTGCACTCATGTTTCTCGCATGCTTACTCTGGTGCTGCCGAGCTGCTATTCTATAAATGAAAAATACAATTATATTTGTATACTATGATGTAGGGTTCTATCTAAAATGTAATGCTAGATATTATTTTATTCATAATGATCATACAAGTTTTACATAGTATGATGCATGTGATATTGTTTGATATTAAATATCATTTGGATTGTTGTTAGATTGAAATAAACTTAAGATGCAATGAAGTTTTGTGGAAATGTATGCATGTAATTTAACAAATAACTTTTATAGAGATGCAATGCTGAAACCTATTCAGACATTGATCTGCGAGCCTTTGCGTGCCTTAACCCGCTGGTTTTTGTGTGTTCTTTTCGTCAGTGATACAGTTGAAAATGACGTATATTTGATCGACTAAGACGGAATTTACATTCTTGGGAGTCTGATGGGCCATCGACATAGATGTTGTAATAGTATGTATCAAAATCAATTCAGGTTGTTTGGCGAATCGATTACAGAGATACAGACACACAGAGAGTAACATTGCTATTTTTACTTTTCAATAACTGACTGATTATGGGACCTATTACAGTCAATTCTTACACACCTAAACAGCCTAAAGGACACTGTTACCTGTACCGTCATTTGTCGTTTTGTGCGTAGGTCACGTGAAATAAACTACCTGTTTGAAGAGACTAGTTATTGGTTATCACTTTACCGCTGCATTTAGGCACGCTGCCTTCTTATTTTATCACTTTACCGTAGGTATGATGCACGCTTCCTTTTAATTTTATCATTTTGCCGTATTACGCTGCATTTAGGCACGCAGCGTTCTTATTTTATCATTTACCGTAGTTACTCTGAATTTAGGCATGCTGCCTTCTTATTTTATCACTTTGTCGTAGGTACGCTGCATTTAAGCACGTTGCCTTCTTATTTTTTCACTTACTGTAGGTACGCTCCATTTATGCTACATGCTACCTTCTTATCTGATCACTTACCATAGCTACTTCGGCATGCTACCTTCTTATTTTATCACGTACAGTAGGTACGCTACATTTGGACACGCTGCCCCCTTATTTTATCACTCACTGTATAAGTAATTTTCTGCATTTTGGCACGCTGCCTTCTTAATTTATAACTTACTGTAGATACAATGCATTTAGCCACGTCGCCTTCTTATTTTCTCACTTACCGTAGCTACGCTGCATTTAGTTACGCTACCTTCTTATGTTATCACTTTACTTTAGGCACGCTGCACTTAAGGCGTTAGTGCGAAAGCAATTTGTTGTATTTTAAATTGCCATTTGGTAAGGCTCCTGAATTAATGTACACATTTCAGCTAAGTTTTTAATGTATACTGTAAAATAAGCTTTGTTTCGTGCTTTAATATACCATCCCTCCCCTGATCATGCATGCACTGTCTAAATCACATAGTTATTCACAATTGGAGCTTTACTGTATCGTACAAAGTCCAAAGGGATACCTTCAGAGATTATCTGCCCTACGTTGAATAAATATATTCACAGCACGCTTCATGCTGGGACCGCATGTATATGGTTTAAACCTTAAAGAGTTACATAAAAAATATTTAAATTTTCACCCACTTGAAGTTGTGTCTCGCTACCGCGACCCACCACTTCAAGTGCGTGAAAATTATTCATATTTTAAATTTTTGTATCAACATTTGCAAATCTTGATTTTTGAAAACCTTTCGTTCACGATAACAATGATTTAATCAGCTAATAAAAAAATTAAAAACGACCATATTCGTGCTATGCCATAGTGGTGTAAGGGTTTATCACGTTTGATACCAAATAAAACTTCTCTGGAATTGAGGACATATTGTTTGATAGATGCTCAGTGAGAAGCTGCTCAACAAGGCCAATGTGTGAAAAACACATTTTTGTATGACAAAGTGTTCATATGATTAAAGGGACTGGCCCAGGCTAAAATCATAAAAAAATCGGTGATTTTATTTTGGTTTCTTAATATGACCATATGATGTGAACATGTCCATAGACTAGAACTGCAAAAGTTTTTAAATTTTTGTGAAGCGCATTCACCAGTTAGGCTAGATATAGGGACGAAATTCCTGATTTCTAATTATTGACAACCATGTCAAAGATTAGAAATACGGTAATTTCGTCTCTATATCTAGTCTAACTGGTGAATGCGCAGCAGAAAAATTAAAAAACTTTTGCAGTTCTAGTCTATGGACATGTTTACATCATATGGTCATATTAAGAAACCAAAATAAAATCACCGATTTTTTGATGATTTTAGCCTGGGCCAGTCCCTTTAAGTGTATACACACCACTCATAGAGTGATCAAACGATTAGCAGATTAAGTGTGTACATAGCATATCCATTCATAGCGTGCTCAGATGATTAATGTCGCTTAGCCTGACTAAATATAATAATGTTGGAGACATTTTAATAATAAACTTCGATTTAATAAACAAACCTTCCGTGTGTAGCCCACATACCTTGTTATTGACTTTTTACTATGACTTTTTACTGTCAGTAACGTATCTGACAAAAGCCACATCAACATGGCCAAGTCCCCTACAAGTGTCAAACACGCTCTCTTCATCACATGAATCGATACAGGTTTAAAAACAACTTCTAATGTTTTCTCATTTGCGATCCAAAACTTAAAATTGATGAACATTTTCAGGATCGTCACATTTAGAGGTACAGTTTTTTACACGTATTGCAAAGAGTCTTCCCACCATCACACTGTGTTGTGGAAGCGGGATAGTAAAGAGTATTTAAAACGCTGACTAGCATATTATGTGTTTTATTATTACTCCCATATTATATGACCACACCACAGGTATAATCAGCATGACATAAAACTAGTGACATTAACAAGCGACATGTTTAACACCACCAGGTCGTTAAGAACATCTTCATCGTCAGCCGTCTCATTATTTTCACTAAAAACATAAATGCATTATTTATGCGCGAAGAAAGAAAAAATCATGAAAAAAACAGGAAGTGATGAGATGGCCATCTCGACCAATCGAACGAGCGAACGAGCGAACGAGCGAGCGAGCGAGATTATCTGCCGTACGTTAAATCAATATATTCACAGCACGAGTCATGCTGGGACCGTATATTATAATATTCAAATTTTCACCCACTTGAAGTTGTGTCTCGCTACCGCGACTCACAACTTCAAGTGGGTGACAATTACTCATATTTGTTTAATTTGAGTGTCAACATTGGCAAGTCTTGATGTTTTAACACAAATTTCGTTCCCAATAACAGTGATTTAAAGGTGATGTATCACCCTGTATATAGTATGAATAAATTTGTGACAAATAAATCAAAGTTGCCACAAGATGAGGCACAAGTGTTTTCTTATATGGGGTGATTAGCTATCATGTGACCCTCTGAGAGGGTCACATGATAGCCAATCACCCCATATAAAGACATAATTATTCATACCATATAAGGGGTGATAGATCACCTTTAACCTGCTAATAAAATAGATTAAAAACGACTATAGTCATGTTTACCTAACAAACACAAACCATCTGTATAACATTTATACAACGTCGGCACCAACGTCTGCGACGTTAGTCCAACATTGTATAAATGTTATAGACATTTTTAGTGTTACTGGGATAATCACGCTTCAAACCAAATAAAATTTTCTGGAATTGAGAACATATTTTTGATAGATGCTAAGTAAACAAGAAGCTGAGAGTGTGAAGCTGCTTAAACGACCTATGTGTGAAAACACATTATTGTATGGTAAACTCTCAGATCGACCAAATGCTTAAATGATTAAGTGTGTACATGGCATATAGCGCTCAAATGTGCAAATAATTAATTTATCTGAATCTAATCATTAATTGTGTAGACTAAACAATCAAGATCAAGCCTGAATTTACCATTGTCATCTTCATCCACTACAAGCCGCGAATTGCTGCCGCAATTCTCAACTTGTAGTGGATGAAAATGATTTGAAGTGGGTGACAAATTAAAGAAAATTGCCATGTATTGGTAAACTAGTTTCATGGAAATTTTCATTTGAAAACACCTAGTTGTAGGAAAATTAGGTGTGTTTTCAGGGAAGTAAAATGATGCTTCAATGCATCGTGAGGGCTTAAAGGGTTAAATTGCTGGGTTCATGGACAGTTAGAATATGTAGGTATCGATGTATTAATACCAAATACCATATAGGCTTTACTATTGTTTTTACACGTACTCATTTTATATATAACCACGGTGTTTAGAGGTGAGCCTATTAATGTTTTTACTACGCTTTCCGGTGTCTTTTTCTACATGGTCTACTTAGTGTTGGCTCATATGTCACATATAACACTGCATTTTATCTGTTTACATTGATTTCTCACTTGATTCTGATTCAAAATATCATGAGGATCAAGAAAAAAAGGGATTGCATTTTTTTATAGGTCGAGAAAATGTCCCAAAATAGCGAAATCCAAGATGGCTGCCAACGTATATAAAAAATAAATATTTTTACGATTAATTTTGTAACTACATACGCTAGAGAAATAAATAATATGCCTATTCTTATGTTCTCAGGTATGAGAAACCAAATTCTCTCATTTGTTTTTAGAAAAAATTTTGTAAAGTCTATATTTTTGCAAATATAAGCAAAAACAACCGGATAGCAGTGAAACTGCGATTAGCATTGTTTTGGCTGATAATTGTTTTTCTGTTTTGCTTATGCTTGGCTGGCTTCCCTATGGTGATATCTGGGCCAATGTTGAGCTCTCATCCTTGTGGGTTTTTTTTTGAAACATGAAATTCAAAATGGCTGCCATGAAATCACCGAAGTTATATTTTGAGCAGCAAACCATAATATTTTTATCAGGAACTACAATAAAACAAATCTTACCATCATTCGACATCATAATAATGCCTAAAATTTTACGATAAGCTTTATTATATATATTCCCAAGTAAATTACATACCTGCACATCTATTCACTATACGCGTGTAGTAAGCCTAAGCATCACCCATAAACATAACCAACTGCATGATGCATGATAGGTTAGAATATGAACCAATCTATCAAGAGGGTGTAATTTTTCAGATAGACTGAGGGTTCCCTTCCCGAGGGGAGCTTCATAATGTCATTTCAATGTCAAATCAAAGAAAATCTTAATAAATTAATTCTGCGCATAATTATAATTCTGAATTGCAAGACGTCAACTGCGCAACTAACACTTCTGGAGGCCAAAATGTTAAATGATGTCATGTTAAATAATAAATTAGAAGAGTGAAAGAATAACTGAGCTATTTTTCATACTTAGATATTTACACAGATGCTTATAGGTATTAATACCTCGGTTCTATATATAGATTATTTGCAAAAGGTCAACAAAAATGTCATACCATAGTGGGTTTTTTCACACCCGTCCCAAAGCACTTGCACAATTTGACACCAAAAAAATAATGTTTTACACATTAATGGAACGGGGTAGGCATATGCTAAAGAAAATAAATATTTATATCGGTTCGGTTCGGTTCGGTTCGGTTCGGTTCGGTTACAGTAACAAACAAATATCATACCAAGGACAACCTAAGGTCATTGCAAAATTCAAGAAACAGCTCATCATACATGGAATAATTATTACGTAATTCTGGCATTTAGTTGTCATACAAGTCTAAACTATCCTCCGCAAAAGATATTTCATTCATTTGTAGCATTCAATTAATTATTGTAGCTAGGCCTATAATCCTTTTCCGATTTTGTTGAAACTAACATTGGTCACATTGTAAAGGCAATAGGCGGCAGGGCCATCTGGACTTTGCATTGCTGTTGTGAAATTCATGGAATGTAAGTTAGGAGCAGGCGTAATGTATCCTTGTGGCACGTATGTCCGAAAACTTTACTCAACATTGTTGTGTGTTTGACTCAACATCTTGGTGTGTTTGAAGTTAAGATGACTTTAACTTGTCTGGCCTACGATACTACGATACGTATAATTTTTTTGCAGAATATTATTCATAAAAACTAAAAGTACGGTACATTATACGGATGTTGTCAAGAACTATTACTATTACACTAACAAACATTACAAGATAGATATAGAGGTGTATTTATAATATGTAATGGCAAAATATGTGTGAAACGTAAATCAAAAGTACGCACAGAGTCGAAGTCTCTTTTTATGAGTTGATCCAGAGAACCATTCTCACATACACTCTAAACATACTTTGTTTATAATAAGAATAATCTTTTTTTTTCAATATATATTTAGAAAAATGATAGTTCCGATAATCAGCAATATATTAAAAATTCTGACTGGTATTGTTATATCAGATAAATGAATAAGTGAATCAGGCAGATAAGAGTATAATTAGAAAACACTTACTATACAATCATCGCATGAATCTATGAACATATAAAGTGGTACTAGTCACATAAAGTAAATCAAGTTACGTTTTTCAGAGTGGTAAGAAAAACAGTTTAATACGTTTTGTCATATTACATTATTTGCCTGCTATCATATAAAAAAAATTCTAACTTTTACGTGTTTTTTGTGGCAACATTCTTAATAATATCATTATATAACTTCATGTTCGACATGTTTGAGGTCACGAATCGAGTGGAGGTTCAAAAATGTGATATTGACGTTTAAATCACAAACTGTTTAAACCTCTACATTATCGTTATATATTGTCATTAAAACAAACTGAAGTTTACTTTGTGCCAGAATGTAATTTTAGTAACTGCCTTTGGTATTTCCTTGCATTGAAGATAATGTTTATGTAATATTTAAAAAATGGTAATTAATTGAATAATATTTCAGACATTTGTTGATTATATGTATCATAGGGAGGAGGGGGAGGGAGAAAATAAATGAGTAAATAAGTGAACGTATGACTGGTGTATTCGGACACGTTTTTGCGCAAATAAATTATGACTAAACTGAACCAGGATAACTTCCCGTGTACATGGTGTATTGGAGCTGTACCGATTTCTGTATTTCAAGAGGTGACAATTTTTGTAGGCTAAGGGTATGAAAATCACATGTACTGCATATTCAAGGGTCAATAAATAACCCGGCTGTATCATTTGTTTATTAAAAGGCTGCTTTGTGTCTCGAACATTACGTGACAGATTGTTTGTTAAAACTTTTAGGCTATCCCGAGCATTATGTCTATTTAGAAAGGCTATGTTATCGTTCAAATTTGTATAGGCCTATTAAATGTTTTCGCTCGAAACTGAATAAGGCATATTAATTTCCGGCAAAATTTGTATATTCGAAAGTATATTTTTGGCCACAAATGTATATTCAAGACTAAGGGTTTGACTATCCTGTCTGCACACCGAACTAAATTTTTCACCTAGTGCCCCACCCCTTTAGGGGAATACCCTCCTGAGCATGGTGAGATGTATCAAATGGCACTGCCCTCCACACAGTATCCTGAATCTCGCTCAAGGCCTAGCACAAAATCTCTAGACACGTAGCAGATATTTTTTGCTATAGTTTTATATTTCTTTGTTTAAATTAATAAAAATAAAGTTTAAACTGTTTATTTCTAAAATATAATGGGGTTATAAATTTTCTCGCCTTAAAAACTATACAAATTGTTTTTGTGTTCATTATTTCAAAAGTTATAATATCTTGGAAACATGGCGGCCATTTTGGATTTAGTCAATTTTCATAGATTTGAAGAGTTAGAAAAAAAAGCAATCCCTTTTTTTCTTATCACTACTATGTTCCAAATGGGAATAAACAAAAAATCACTTTTAACAAACATTTTGCACGAAAATACACAAGGGCATATACTAACTTGGTGTAGAACACGTTGTAGATATTTTATCTCCGGTTTTCGTGTGAAAAACTGAGGACAGACAATTGTCAGATATATTTATTTTACGTGTACATATCACAAAATTTATCATCTACTGTGTATATTTTCAAAATAACATGTACACTGACAATAATTTACTTTTTTATTATTAAAGTGCACCAACTAAATGGTGTCGGCCCGTGACACCTTTAGACCAACCGTGTATGTACATATTGTAACCAACATAACAGGTTTGGATGGTCTCAATGACCCCTTGAATAATCAATAATCACCAGGACCGTTTACAGCATGAAGTGAGCTCAGTCCCATTAAAATTACACCCATGGAATCAAATTTGATCTTACTTTTTTCGCGAAGCATTGTTTATTATGGTAATATATTGCTTTTTTAGCAAATACGCTTAGTATAATTTCTGTTTCATTTTTTGTAAAGATTAAGTTGTTTACTATTGAGATGTGACTTGATGTAAGTTGGTATATTCTCACAATACACTATCTTACCTAAAACCAGACAGTCCCAAATGTTAGGTAATTTATTACTGAGTGTAAGAATTGGTCCATTCATTGCAAAGATATGGCCATTTTCCGAACTTGACCTCCACTTTGACGAACATAGCGGAAAACACCCCCTATGTTAGAAACTGGGCTGTACAAAAAAACTGATACCACAATTTGTTTGTACATACTACCTGGGGTTGTTGCTGAAGGTCTATTCTACCATTCTGTCAATTCAGATTGTAGATACTACGCCGGTTGAACGAACTCATTAAATAGAGCCCCTAAAAAAACTGGACTATGTAGCCCACATACCTTGTTAATGGGTTTTCACTACGATTTTTTACTATGTTAGTAACATATCTGACAAAGGCCACCTCAACATTCCCACGTCCCCTATAAGTGTAAAGCCCAAGCTCTTTTCATCCCATGAATCGATACAGCTCTAGAACCCTTCAACTTATAATGTTATCTCATTGAAATGTTTATCAACTTGAAGTTCTGTATCACTATTGCGATCCAAAATGCCAAATTGGTAAACATTTTTATATTCGTCAAATCTATAGGACAATTTTTTTTTCAATTATTGTTGAGCAAAGACACTTTTACCTTCATACTGTGTTATTACAACAAGATAAAAACAAGATTAACCCTTACAGCTCGCGGGGATCGTCTTTAGTCGTCAGAATCTGACGTCTGTAGACGTCCGATTTGGACGACTAAAGTCGATCTCTGTAAGAGTAAAAATATTTCTAATGGCCGTAAACCCATAACATAAGTATTCGAATGAATCAGAAAGAGCTGACTAAGACATTTATGATGATTTCAAATTGAAAAAACCCTTTGATTGCGATGTTTTTTACAAATTAATTCAGCGATTTGAGGGTTAAAAACGCTGCCCACTGCTTAAGGGGTTAGGTCTAACATATGATGTGCTTTATTGCTATTTCTATATTATATCTGCAGATATAATCAACTGATTCCATTAACCCTTAAAGCGCTGAAATAATTTATAAAGAAACATCTCAACCAAAGGGCTTTTTTATTTTGAAATCATCATAAATGTCTTAGTTAGCTCTTTCCGATGCATGTGTTGTGGGTCTACGACCGTTACAAATATTTGTTCTTCTTACAGTGCGGTGATAGACGTCGGAATCTGACGTCTGCAGACGTCAGATTCTGACGACTAAAGTCTATCCCCGCGCTGTAAGAGTTAAGTCTAGCATGTTATGCGCTTCATTCATTATATTAGTACAGCAGCAGACATAAAAAAAAGTCATATTTAGGGAGCTACCTAAACCGGCGGTACAACATTTCTCCACATGTCTAGAATTGTTCCCAGGGGTCTCTAGAAACAGAATGTGGTTGATGACATTGCCGAAAATGGGGGCGGGCTGAGAGTTCGACCATTTAAATGAAATATTGTTGGCTTCAGTTTTTTCTATTGCTCAGGTCAAATATCAGTGGAGATAAAATAGTAAAAAATATTATAATTTTGCACTAGCAACCTACCTCTAAGTGATATTTTGGATATTGTAAATATGTCGCAAAATGCAATTTTTCAAAATTATAATTTTTTTAATTTTTTTGCATATAGTTTATGACAACAGGCTCGTTTGGGCACAAAAGTCTCCATTAACGGTATCATTTGGTTCAGATACATCCCTTAAGTCTTAATTAGTTTACCAATGCTTGATTCGTCGAGTAACTAATCATTATGGCCAATTTCAAAATGGCCGCCGTAAAATCCATGGTTTTTCCCGAAATGTATTATTGAACATAGCTTTCTTAAATTTCGCATCACAAGCACCGTTTGCGTGTCTTATCTTACATTTTATTGTTCGTTCAAGTATTTACAAATGCTAGAATATGATATTTAGGACCCAATCCAAAATGGTTGCCAAAAATGATCAAGAAAATGTTCAAAATTTCATATTTTCTTGCAAATATTTTAGAAGCACATATTTTATCATGTAAGAAAATCCCCACGATCGGTGTCATTTGGTTCAGATACAACCCTTGAGTGCAAATCATATGGTTAATGCTTGATTTGTAGAGTAATTAATCAATATGGCCACCGTGAAATCAATGCTGAATCTTTATATGCATAATTCAAGATGGTTTGCTTAATTTTATTTAAGAAACACGGTTTTGTGTCTATTCTTATATTTTAATGCTTAATGAATCCACTGAATATATCTATGTATATTTTAACATGTTTAAGTACTACCATATGTCATTTGAGAACCAATCTAAGATGGCTGCCGTAAAAATGGCAATTAATATTTTCGAAACTTTTAAAAATAGTTTGTGAGCACACTTTATGTTCTGTACGAAAACCTCAGTGAGCGGTATTATTTGGTTCAGAGACTTATTAAGTCAAAATCAGGTGAGTAATTCTTGATTTGTAAAGTATTTAATCATTATGGCCGATTTTAAAATGGCCGCCGTTAAATAAATGCATTATTGAACATCGTTTACCTAATAGTCATATCACAAACACAATCAGGTTGAAATCATCAAAAAATCGGTAATTTTCTTTTAGTTTCCTAATATGACCATATGATGTAAACATGTACAAAGACTACAACTGCAACAGTTTTTTTTTATTTTTGTGCTGCGCATTTGCCAGTTAAGCAAAATATAGAGACGAAATTCCCGTATCTCTTATTTTGGACATGCATGTCCGAAATAAGAAATCGGGAATTTTGATCTGGTGCTACAAATATACTACAGTAACAAAGATCACTTTTGTAGTGTCTTACATAATTTTCAAGTTGGCCAAGATCACTTTTGTAGTTGCTGAGATAACTTTTAGAATGGTTGTAATCACTTCATCAGTGGTCAAGATCACTTTTTGTAGGGGCTGTGGTCACTTCTTCACTGACCAAGACCACTTTGTAGTGGCTGAGATAACTTTTAAACTTGCTGTGATCTCTTCTTCAGTGGTCCAGATTACTTTTGTAGTGGCTGAGATAACTTTTCAAATGGTTGTAATCATTTCTTTGATGGTCAAGATCACTCTCGTCATGGCTGAGATAACTTTTAAAATGTTTGTAATCACTTCTTCAGTGGCCAAGAACACTTTTGTAGTGGTTTAGATATTTTTAAGCTGTGATCACTTCTTCAGTGGCCAAGATCACTATGTAATGGCTCAGGTATTTTTTTCAGTGGTTGACACGAGATTGTTAGTGACCAAAATTACCTTTGTAGTAGCTGAGATAAATTTTAAAGTGGCTATGATCACTTCTTCACTGGTCATGATAACTTGTGTGCTGAGATAACTTCAAAGTGGATGTGATCACTTATTTAGTCGTCAAGATCACTTTTGTAGTGGTTTAGATCACTTTCAAAGTGTGTGTGATCGCTTCTTTAGTGGCCAAGATCACTTTTGTAGTGGCTGAGATAAATTTTAAAGGTGATGTGATCACTTCTGCAGTGTCCAAGATCACTTTTGTAGTGGCTGAGATATCTTTGTCACTAGCTGACACCAGTTTGTTTGTGTCCAAGATCACCTTTGTAGTGGCTGAGATAACTGGAGTAAACACCAAAACATTGTTTCTATAATGATTATTACGTAGTACATGCTTAACTATCACAATAAAAAAAGGGAACCGAATGTTCATTTTTTTTAAGAGACAAGGCTTAGGTCACCTGGGCCAAATCTGAACAAACGCATATTTTCTTGTCATTTTTACTCTTGCCATCTTAGATTCTATCATAAAGCACTTAACATTACTTTTGGTGGATTCACTGAAAATTAAAATGCAAAATTAAGTACAAAGACCGTTTCTGTGAGATGGCTATTATATTATGCACAACATATTCAATAAAGCATTTTAGGAGTATTCATTGATTTCCTGGCGGCCTTTTTGTAATCGGCCATAATTATTAATTACTTAACAAATCAAGCATTAATAACCTGATCTTGACTCATAGGACGTCTCTGAAATAAATAATACCGCTCATGGAGGTTTTCATACAGATATAGAATAGAGCGTGTGCTCTTGAATCATTTGTAAAATGATGCGACAATTTGACAATGCTGTGGCGGCCACCTTGATTTGTTTAGTAAATTTCTACTTTTTTCCCATGTTTTTATACCTCTATTTGACATGGTGGGGATTAAAAAGTAAGCTTAAACACTTAAATCGTGTCTGTGAGATAACTGTGTAACAAACATGTTCAATAATGCATTTTACGAGAATTACCGGAAATTGATTTCACAGCGACTATTTTGAAATAGGCCATGATTATTAAATATTCAACACATCAAGAATTGATCACCTGATTTTTGTTCATGGGTACATGTCTCTCAATGAAATGATATCGCTCATGGAGGTTATCGTACACCATTAGAGACTGTGCTCATAAACTATTTTCTGAAAAATGAAATTTTGAGAATTTTCTTCACCAATTCCTGGCGGCCATCTTGGATTCGGTGATAAATATCACATTACAGCATTTGTACATACTTAAGCGAGCATTAAAATGTAAAATTAGATACCAAAACTGTAATTGTGATGTGAAATTTAAGAAAATCATGTTTGATAATACATTTCAGAATAAATCATGGATTTTACGGCGGCCATTTTAAAATTGACCATAATGATCAATTACTGGAAAAATCAAGCATTTGTAACCTAATTCTGACTTAACGGATGTACTTGATTGAACCAAATGGTACTGCTCATGTAGATTTTCGTGCATAAACGAACCTGTTGTCATAAACTATATGCAAAAAATGAGAAAAATTGACAATTTTGCGACATAGGCCTATCTACAATATCCAAAATAGCTCTTTGAGGTGGGATGCTACTTCAAAATTATATTTTTTTGCTTTTTTATCTCCACAGATATATGATCTGAGGGATAGAAAAAATTAAATACAACAATATTTGATTTAACTGGTCCAACATTGTGATAGAGTGAGAATGACGCGAAAATCATATTTAAGCGAGTATTTTCTCTAAAAATTGGGTAGGTGTACAAAAGTGTCAAATTCTCATCCCGCCCCCATTTCCGGCAATGTCATCAACCAGATTCTGTATCTAGAGATCCCTGAGAACAATTGTAGACATGTGGACACATGTTGTACCGCCGGTTTAGGTACCTCGAACATTTGGTCCCTCTGCTGCTGTACTATTATATCTATAGATATAATTAACATGACATACAAC
Source organism: Flabesymbios commensalis (assembly GCA_964017125.1). Classification (NCBI taxonomy): domain Eukaryota; kingdom Metazoa; phylum Annelida; class Polychaeta; order Terebellida; family Flabelligeridae; genus Flabesymbios; species Flabesymbios commensalis. The sequence goes on along the minus strand of OZ024909.1, from coordinate 74,929,611 downwards.
TATTGCCATAAACACCACCAGCTTATTAAACCATTATCATCGTCAGCCGTTTCATTATTTTCACTAAAAAATTAAATGAACTATTTATGCGTGAAGAAAGGAAAAATCATATAGCTTAACATATAGCTTAACATTTTTTATTATTTTTTTTTTATTTAGCTTTTGACCAATACATATACTTAAGAACAGAAATATACACCTTATATAATTATAATATTATATACAACATTAGTCGTGCTGCGCTAGAACAGGCTTATAAAAGCCTCTGCAAGCTAGGAAGCAACTATATTCATATTCATCTATGTACAAAAAGTATAAGCATAAAAAGTATAAAAAATAATACACATAATATATGTTTCCCGCGCCAAAACCAGAGATAAAATAACTACATATTATTATAAATAGTAGCAAAAAACACACTCTGGAATACGTAGAAGCCCATAAAATAATGAGTATACATCATACCAACTTGCAGGAGCTATACGGGCCCAGAACTCTAATTGCGCGGCTTGGCGCAGTCCGGAATACAAAATAGGATAATTTTCCATCAATCTAAAGTTGTTTTACAATAAGAAGCTCATCATTATGCATTACACTAAGGCCTAGTATAAAAACCGGTTTATTAAAGTTTAAATCTTAAGCTATGAGCTTTGAACTGATTATCTTTGTGTATGAAATATTGGGAGAAAATACATATATAACAATATTCATTTAGCTGATGTAAACACATCAATTCATCGCATAGTTCTTGTCAAATGTCATGAATATCGGAGGTTTAAACTCCGACGCTGCCAGCCTACAGTACAATAAATAAATCACACCGGAAAAGAGGTATATGTTGCCGTTACACATTAATTAGAAGGCGCTAATATGTGGAATATATTTTTTTAAAGGTGACATATCACCCCTTATATAGTATGAATAAATTTGTGACAAATAGATGAAAGTTGCCACAAGACGAGGCACAATTGTTTCCTTATAATTTATGGGGTGATTTGCTATCATGTGACCCATGTGAGGGTCACTTGAGAGCCAATCTCCCCATACAAGGAAACAATTGTGCCCCATCTAGTGGCAACTTTGACATATAACTATATTGTACACCACCGCAAATATTTTGTATGTTATTGATACACAAGCATTCACACGAGGGCGCTAAAATGTAGGAAGTATACTAAGGTAATACACATTTGTATCAGACTTAATGATCACCAGGTGACTCTACAGTGCTGATAAGCTATTCAGCTCGTATTTAAGTGCAAAACATCGTACCTCATCAATGGTTATCAGTGTTCAATATGTATTCAACCCTCTTCTCACCCAGATATTGCTGATTAAATTCAGATAAATCGAATCATTTTTCAAACAATTCCGAATTTTTATCATCCTGCGATGAAAATTACTCAAGGTGAATAAAACTGTGCTGAATGAATGAATGAATGAATGAATGAATGAATGAATGAATGAATAAATGGATGAACAAACGAACGAACGAACGAACGAATGAATGAATGAATGAATGAATGAATGAATGAATGAATGAATGAATGAATGAATGAATGAATGAATGAATGAATGAATGAATGAATGAATGAATGAATGAATGAATAAACAAACGAACGAATGAATGAAATAATGAACAAATTAATAAATAAACGAACGAACGAATGACTGAATGACTAATACAAAAATGAATGGATGTTTGAACGAATAAATGAATTAATGGATGGATGAATAAATAAATGAATAAATAAATGAACGAACAAATGAATGAAAGAATGAATGAATGAATGAATGAATGAATGAATGAATGAATGAATGAATGAAAGAATGAATGAATGAATGAATGAATGAATGAATGAATGAATGAATGAATGAATGAATGAATGAATGAATGAATGAATGAATGAATGAATGAATAATTACATGAATAAATGATTAAATGAATAAATGAATGAACAAAAGTATGGATGAATAAATAAATGAATGAATGAATGGAAGAAGAAAATATTTAGGAAATGAATGAATTGATGAATGAACGATCTAAAAAACGAGCGACCGAACGAATGAATAAATAAATAAAAGAATGAATGAATTAGCAAACGAACGAACGAACGAAAGAACGAGCGAACGAACGAACAAAAGAACGAACGAACGAACGAACGAACGAACGAACGAACGAACGAACGAACGAACGAACGAACGAACGAACGAACGAACGAACGAACGAACGAACGAACGAACGAACGAACGAGTAAACGAACGAACAAACGAACGAACAAACGAGCGAGTGAGTGAATGAATAAATGATCGAAAGAATAATTAATAAATCAATGAAAGAATGAACAAATGAATAAAATAACAGTTTGATGAATGAACGGACAAATGTACGAATGAAAAGACGAATATGAGAATGAAATAATACATCATTAAATGAACGAATGAATGAATGGATGGATGAATTAATGCATGGATGAATGAGCGAATGAATCAATTAATGAATGAATGAATAAATAAATGAAATAATAAATGAATGAATGAATGAATGAATGAATGAATGAATGAATGAATGAATGAATGAATGAATGAATGAATGAATGAATGAATGAATGAATGAATGAATGAATGAATGATCAATTGATTAATTGGATGATTAAATGAATAAATGCAAGAAAAATGAATAATTAATATAACAAATGAATGAATGATGAACACGTGTATGAATGAATAAATGAATGAATGCATAAATAAATGAATAAATGGACAAATGAATAAAAATATCAATGAAAGAATTATTAAATGCATGTAAGAATGAATGAATGAATGAATGGATAGATGAATGAATGAATGAATGAATGAATGAATAAATAAATGAATGAATGAATGAATGAATGAATGAATGAATGAATGAATGAATGAATGAATGAATGAATGAACAAACGAACGAATGAATTTATTCATTCGTTCATTTATTCGTTCATTTATTCGTTCGCTTTGCTCGCTCGCTCGCTCGTTCGTTCGTTCGTTCGTTTGTTCGTTCATTTGTTGTTCGTTTGTTTGTTCGTTCGTTCGTTAATTTTTATTTATTCCTTTACTCGTTCATTCAACATTTGTTCGTTTGAACGAACGAACGAGCGAGCGAGCGAGCGAGCGAGCGAGCGAGCGAGCGAGCGAGCGAGCGAATGAGCGAACAAATAAATGAACGAATTAATAAATTAATAAATCAATGAAAGAATGAACAAATGAATGAAATAACAGTTTAATGAATGAACGGACAAATGTACGAATAAAAAGACGAATATGAGAATGAAATAATACATCATCAAATGAACGAATGAACGAATGAACGAATGAATGAATGCATGGATGAATGAGTGAATGAATGAATCAATGAATGAATAAATGAATGAATGAATGAATGAATGAATGAATGAATGAATGAATGAATGAATGAATGAATGAATGAATGAATGAATGATCAATTAATTAATTGAATGATTAAATGAATAAATGCATGAATAATGAATAATTAATATAACAAATGAATGAATGATGAACACGTGTATGAATGAATAAATGAATGAATGCATAAATAAATGAATAAATGGACAAATGAATAGCGACCGAACGAGCGACCGAACGAATGAATAAATAAATAAATGAACGAACGAACGAACGAACGAACGAACGAACGAACGAGCGAACGAACGAACGAACGAACGAACGAACGAATCAATGAACAAATGTTGAATAAACGAGTAAAAGAATAAATAAAAATTAACGAACGCACGAACAAACAAACGAACGAACAAATGAACGAACAAACGAACGAACGAACGAACGAACGAACGAACGAACGAACGAACGAACGAACGAACGAACGAACGAACGAACGAGCGAGCGAGCGAGCGAGCAAGCGAGCGAGCGAGTGAGCGAACGAAGAAATGAACGAATGAATAAATTAATAAATCAATGAAAGAATGAACAAATGAATGAAATAACAGTTTAATGAATGAACGGACAAATGTACGAATGAAAGACGAATATGAGAATGAAATAATACATCATCAAATGAACGAATGAATGCATGGATGAATGAATGCATGGATGAATGTGTGAATGAATGAATCAATGAATGAATAAATGAATAAATGAATGAATGAATGAATGAATGAATGAATGAATGAATGAATGAATGAATGAATGAATGAATGAATGAATGAATGAATGAATGAATGAATGAATGATCAATTAATTAATTGAATGATTAAATGAATAAATGCATGAATAATGAATAATTATTATAACAAATAAATGAATGATGAACACGTGTATGAATGAATAAATGTATGAATGCATAAATAAATGAATAAATGGACGAATGAATAAAAATATAAGTGAAATAATTATTAAATGAATGTAAGAATGGATGAATGAATGGATGAATGAATGAATGAATGAATACATAAATGAATAAATGAATGAACGAAATGATGAGTTAGTAAGTAAAATAATGAATGAATGAATAGTTCATTCTGTGACCTGACACCAGGTTCGAATCCCGACCGGTGTATCTGTTTTAGCGTACCCCCGTTTTAGCATACTTTGAGGCTAGAAAAGTCCA
>OZ024909.1:74912487-74919987 GCA_964017125.1 Flabesymbios commensalis | reverse complement strand
TTCTTTAGCATTTCTATATCATACTATAAAGCGCTTATACTATAAAGTTATCTCATTTCTCTTTTTACCCACTTAAAATTGTATCTCGCTACCGCAACCCACAACTTAAAATTGGGTAAAAATTACTCATTTGTTTAATTTGATATCAAACATTTGCAAATCCTGATGTGTGGCCTCAAATTCCACAAATGTGAATAATTTTCACCCACTTGATGTTGTGTGTCGCGGTAAAATTATAATTAAACGATAAAAGTCAAATTATATGCGGGTTCATTGCAATATATCAAATAATATTTCTCTGTAGATATTCAGGTACGCCGATGATAATAAAATCAAGCGGAGCGGTTCCGTTTACTGTGATGTAGATCAAAGACATCCGTTTAAATGTGAGATTTAGCCACGTTTACACAGGTAGCCGCATAATTATGTTATGCTACATGCTCTAAGCACTTCCTAACCATGTTCCTTAACATGCGTCATCGTTCATTCTTCATCCCCCTCGCCTTCTCAAAGTGAATTTATTTAAATTTTCAACCACTTGAGGTTGTGTCTCGCTACAACGATCCACAACCTCAAGTGGTTAGAAATTACTCATATTTGTTTAATTTATTACAAAAACAATTGAATAAAACGTTTTTAAAATGATAAAGAATGAACCAGAGATACCGAATATATATATATATATATCAACATCAAGTTTATAATAAAATAGTTTGCTTTTATGTTATATGATCAAACTAAAGTGAACAGCTAAAAACGAGTGCTGCTTTCAGTATCCAAGTAAAGTATTCGCATTTGATCAATGATCAACAAACAATATATCTCTGTCTCTGTGCTAAATCAGATTCATTTTGACAAATTTGGCAAAGTATTTTTGTCATCCCTCAGCAATCAGAGTGTATAAGTGGATTAGCAAGAATTAATTTCACGGTTTGTGGAACCGTTATGGCTCAGTTGTGATCACTGTGAGCAGTAACTGATTACCTGAAAAAATCCAAATAGCAGTAACTGCTTACTTAAAATCAGCAGTTACTGCGTTTTACCCCGTAAAATACAAGCAGCAGTAACTACTCACTTGAAAAGTAACCTGTTACTGTTTACATTAGCACCCAGTGTTGTGTTAAGGTAGGGCCAGCGTCGCAGACATTGGCGCAACATTAAAACAAAAATGGGTCAACGCTGCAATGCTGACCACATGTGAAATGCCCCCCCCCCTCCTATTCTGCTCCACTTGAGACGTCTTGAAACATCTCTATTTTTTTTCGATACAAATATAGATCATTAGAAAATGGCATGATATTCCTGATTTCAATAATACTAAACCGGTCCAAGTATGATATCCCCCCTTATTTAAATAACGACTGAATTACGGCTGATGTCGTCATGTGATAGGCTGAGCCACTCTTTAGAAGTCATAATCTGAAGTATATAGATCTCACTGTCAGTTTCTGATCCCCGCACTAAAAGAATAATATATTTATAATAGCGGTAGACCCATAACATAGGTATTCAAAGGAAGCGGAAAGAGCTAACTAAGACATTTATGATGATTTAAAATTGAACAAAAAACACTTGGGCCTAATGGTTTGTATATGACGTAGCACCATAAATTTCAGATCATTTGTTTTATATAACAATAAGCCATTTAAATTTCAATAACAGTAACTGTTTAGTTGAAAATATATCCGCAGAATATTTATTGATTCAATCATTCCACATATTGATTCAACGACTCCACATATTGATTCAACGACTACACATATTGATTCAACGATTCCACATATTGATTCAATGGTTCCACATATTGATTCAATCATTCCACATATTGATTCAACGTTTCCACATATTGATTCAATGATTCCACATATTTATTCAAGCAATCCACGTATTGATTCAACAACTCCACATATTGATACAATCACTCCACATATTGATTCAACGATTCCACATATTGATTCAATCATTCCACATATGGATTCAAAGATTTCAGTTATTGATTCAATCATTCCACATATTGATTCAATGATTCCACATATTGATTCAATGCTTCCACATATGGATTCAAAGATTCCACATATTGATTCAATCATTCCAAATATTTATTCAACGACTCCACATATTGATTTAATCATTCCACATATTGATTCAATGATTCAACATATTGAGTCAATCATTCCACATGTTGATTCAATCATTCCACATATTGATTCAACGACTCCACATATTGATTCAATCACTCCACATATTGATTCAACGATTCCACATATTTATTCAACGACTTCACATATTGATTCAATGATTCCACATATTGAATCAATGATTCCACATGTTGGTTCAACGATTCCACATATTCATTCAACGATTCTACATATTGATTCAATCATTCCACATATTGATTCGACAATTCCACATATTGATTCAATCATTCCACATATTGATTCAGTCATTCCACATATTGATTCAACAATTCCACATATTGATTCAATCATTCCACATATTGATTCAGTCATTCCACATATTGATTCAACAATTCTACATATTGATTCAACTATGACACAATTATCCGCACAGGCCAAAACACCTGAACGCTCAGAGCAAAACGAATAAATTTAAAAAGCAAATTAGAATAAAGGCCGCTAGATAGGCATATTTTCATGCAGTCATAGTCAGATGGAGATATATATTAAACTAGAAAATAAAACTTTCAAAAGCTATTAAAATATACAGTTAATTTATAGTTAATTAAGTGTGTAAAACAAAACAGATTTCATATTTCACACCATGAACTCCTCCACTGATTTGAATCTGTCAAATGATGGTTAGGTATTTGATTACTAGAGAATAGTTATAATTATACGGTGGCATATTTAACTGATCAACAATAACTACATGTTATACTTTGACTTGATAATGTAAATCCACGCTGGTCTTTATACAGACGTACACACACACCTTACAATCTGTGGTAACATGTCACCTATTAATGTCAATTTTTTATCTTGCCTTTCTTAGTTCAACACTACCTGTAAGAAAGGGACAAGCAGCCAATCATGCAGCGGGGACATTAGAAAATAGCCTAAATAGTGTACATAAGCAAATAGTTTTGATATTTTCTCAAAAATGCAAACCCAACGAGTTCAAAACAACATATTCGCCATCAATAGCTCTGTTGATTTTAAAACACATTTGTATTTTTTTTAATTACAAACTTCGCAGAAACATTTGTGACAGATTATAACCATATTTACTTGAATTGAATGTACTCAATGTATAATTTTGTGTCCATAGATGCGTTAATATGTGCTTGAAGGGTGGGTCAATATAGGCGCTGATTATAAGATAAATTGGTGTGTTTTTATGACTTGGTCATCATCCTTTGGCCCATAAAACTGATGTGAAAAATTAATACGGCCATATTTTGAACAACATAATCAGCGTCTGAGAAGGTGACAGGGAGAACATAGTGGACATAGATAACAAGGTTAGATAGGTGGAGAGTGAGTGAGTGAGTGAGTGAGTGAGTGAGTGAGTGAGTGAGTGAGTGAGTGAGTGAGTGAGTGAGTGAGTGAGTGAGTGAGTGAGTGAGTGAGTGAGTGAGTGAGTGAGTGAGTGAGTGAGTGAGTGAGTGAGTGAGTGAGTGAGTGAGTGAGTGAGTGAGTGAGTGAGTGAGTGAGTGAGTGAGTGAGTGAGTGAGTGAGTGAGTGAGTGAGTGAGTGAGTGAGTGAGTGAGTGAGTGAGTGAGTGAGTGAGTGAGTGAGTGAGTGAGTGAGTGAGTGAGTGAGTGAGTGAGTGAGTGAGTGAGTGAGTGAGTGAGTGAGTGAGTGAGTGAGTGAGTGAGTGAGTGAGTGAGTGAGTGAGTGAGTGAGTGAGTGAGTGAGTGAGTGAGTGAGTGAGTGAGTGAGTGAGTGAGTGAGTGAGTGAGTGAGTGAGTGAGTGAGTGAGTGAGTGAGTGAGTGAGTGAGTGAGTGAGTGAGTGAGTGAGTGAGTGAGTGAGTGAGTGAGTGAGTGAGTGAGTGAGTGAGTGAGTGAGTGAGTGAGTGAGTGAGTGAGTGAGTGAGTGAGTGAGTGAGTGAGTGAGTGAGTGAGTGAGTGAGTGAGTGAGTGAGTGAGTGAGTGAGTGAGTGAGTGAGTGAGTGAGTGAGTGAGTGAGTGAGTGAGTGAATACTCTTCTCATTCCGATTAAATAGGCCATTTTTGTGCACAAACAGACTAAATTGGGCCAAGAGAACCTCCTGAAGATGGTAAGAGAAGTGAGAAGTGAGTTTTTTTTAAACCGAGACCGATACCGAGACCGGGAAACGAGCCCCGAGCTGCAGCGTGAGGGATGCAAAGACAAATAGCGATAATTCTGAAAGCATAACTGTTAAAACAGTTACTGCCATTTAACTTGGCATGCTAGTATTACACATATGAAAAGATGAAACACACCGTTAGGTCAGTTGAATTTAGGGTGCAAATAGCCTAACCATTTACCGTTATGTTATATCTAAAATTATAATTTTCACCCACTTGAAGCTGTGTCTCGCTACCGCGACCCACAACTTCAATTGGGTGCAAATTACTCGCATGTGTTTCACTTGAGACCAGAAAACTGCAAATGTTGATTTTAAAACATTTTCATTTTTTCACGGTGCCAATCATTTTTTAAATTGCATAATTACTTTTTAAAAACGTTATTATTTGAAACCTGGTCGTAATTTATAAAATAAAAAGCAAAACATAACTGTGTGATACTGGTTTTAAAAGCAATTGTCAAATTACTTTCTCAAAGTTCATTAACGCTTTTAGTGCAGCAAACAACTTTTGATGCCATAACTTTTAGTTTTGGAATAATTGTGTTTATTAATAATCGTGATGATTAAAATCTTGCACTAATGAATTGTGTGTTTTTATTTTTTAATTATTTGAAGTTGGAATAGCTGACGCAATTTTCAGCTTCAAATGAAGAACAATTACCTCCCAAATTGTGCTAAAATATTGTGTATAGAAACCATGGAGACCAAATGGTTTTTTCAATTTAAAGTCATAATAAATGTCTTAATTAGCCCTTTCTGCTTTATTTGAATACCTATGTTATGGGTTTATGGCGATTATAAATATTGTATTCCTTACAGTGCGGAGATGGACTTTAGACGTCAGAATCTGACGTCTACATCCGTCATATTTAATCCCCGCACTCTAAGGGTTACAAACTTGCTGGAAACTGACATGCGGTCCTAGCAGGACAATGTTAAGACTAAAAAATACAATTCAGCACTTAATTTTATCCCAGACAAGTTTAAGCGTATTGACGACCAGGACTAAAAGACTATAACAATAGGTAAGTTTGTCCCTTTAACCCTTGTAGTGCGGGGGTCGACCTTAGACGTCAGAATCTCTCTAGACGTCAGTCTAAAGTCGATCCCCGCACTGTAAGAATAAAAATATTTATAATGGCTGTAGATCCACAACATACGTATTGAAATGAATCGGAAAGAGTGATTTTAAATCGGAAAAATTCCTTTGATCTCCAAGGTTTTTTTAAAAAATCAGCGCTTCAAGGGTTAAATGAGGGTAGCATACCATACATGTACTTGGTCCGAGCTGATTATGAGAGAAACCCAAACAAATATGAGAGGGTGAGGGTGGTAAAATATTTGACCTTGGAGGCTGAGATGCCGACGTGTGAACTCTGACCTATATAACTTGTAGTCGCTCTCACACACGTCTAATTAGCATACATCTCATTAATAATCATAGTGTGTGTATGACGCAGTTGTGGTGATTATGACGGGGTTGTACATGATGTCTGGTATGTCCAGCACTGAACCACACACCACAGCCAATTACAAGACTGGAATGCATACTAACCCTTGTCCCGCTACGGTAATATATTTAAATTTTCACCCACTTGAAGTTGTGTCCCGCGTCCGCGACCCACAACTTCAAGTGGGTGATATTTGTTTAATATTAGACAAAATTTTGCGAATGTTTGTTTAAACTACATGTTTAAATATTCAATTGATTCAAAATAACAGTGATTTAATCAGCTAATAAAACGGATTAATATTAAAGGTAAAGGTGCAGATTTAGAGTCTGATATCAAGTCTGAAGACCTATCTTCCGACTTTACATCTTACCCCCTGGTCACTGGACCTGTTCATGCGTGTGGCATTTTAACTCCACGGAGAGTATACAGTCCTGCAGCCGTTTCGGCGCATTGAACTTATCGTACACATCGCCATCTCTGTCCTACCAGGTACTCATTTTCACCTGAGTCAAGTGAAGCATTTGAGGGTGAAGTGCCTTGCCCAAGGACACAACATCTTAACAATGTCCACAAATTGGGAGGGGAGAAACATGATATTTCTCAGAAATTTCTGCACCAAGCGGGATTCGAAACCGCACGGCAGGCAGCGACATCGGCAGAGCGCCACGCTCTAACCATTGCGTCATGTCTGTCTGTCTGTATGATTAGTTGACTACTTATACCATGAATATGTAATTAAACAATCTTTCTAGAACCGATCTTTCTTGCGTGAGAAGAATCACATCTAACATTGACCATCCACTTAACGCATTATAAATTGTCGAAATTGATAAATTCTTAAAATGAGTACGCCAAAATTAATTAATTTAACGAGCAGTACGTCGTATAAGACTATAAATGATAAATGGTTTCCAAAAAATAAATAATGAATAATCAAGATTTAATTTTTTTTGAGAATGGACCAAACCAATTACAATCACGGAATCTATATCAGCGTACGTCCTGCTCACTTATCAAGTAAGTAGGTTTTACTACGTGGAATGGCCGACGCGATTCCAAATAATGTTATTAATAAAATTGATCGACTGATTGAAGAATTTGTAAAAACTCGTTTGAAAAATACAAATAAGATGAAAAAATATTTTGACATCAAGATTAGCAATTGTTTGGTTCCATTTAAACAAGTACGAATAACTTTCAAACTCTTAAAGTTGTGGGTCGCGGTAGCGAAACACAACTTCAAGTAAGAGTAAAATTATAATGATTTAATTCGACGCTTTACTAGGTGTTAAGTACATTTTATTATTTCCGAAGTGGAAAAACCAACGCGATTTGCAGTTCTAAGTAATTGTACTAATAATATTGATCCATCGATTCAAGTATTTGTTTAACTTACTTTAAAACAAAACATATACATACGGGATTATCAGTACTAGGGCTATTTGTTTTACAGTACAAATAAGATCAATTTGGCGATTATATTACTATCAACCAAACTGTGCCACTTATTTAACCGTTTATCTGCTGGTGACTCACATATATGAACAAATTATTACATTTAACAAATTACCCTTGCTTGAGAGTAAACTCAGCTCTTACAACGCGGGGATCGACTTTAGACGTCCGAATGTGACGGGAAATTCTGACGCCTAAAGTCGATTCCCGCGCTGAAAGACTAAAATGTTACTAATGGCTGCAGACCCGTATTCAAGACATCTGTGATTATTTCAAATTGAAAAACCCTGTCGTCT
>OZ024909.1:74874987-74907487 GCA_964017125.1 Flabesymbios commensalis | reverse complement strand
TTTCTGATTACTTCTCATGCTGATGGTGTCTGGAATAAGCATGTATCACATGCGCTTGAAAACATGTTTTAATTGCAAACTGAGAGAAGCTGATGTAGTAGCCAATGCCTTGTGCGCTGGCAAAATGCTTAGCATTCGTTTTGAACTGGCTACTTTTTTTTAATCCGGACAATAATTGCTCTCTGCGCATCGTATTCATGATTGTATGACTGCAACAAACCTCAGCCAACGAAAGTACAACGAGCATCGTACGTGTGCTCTACCTGTGTCTAGCTGGCGCTAGTCTGTCTTTCACACTTGTGAATTAGACCTTTAACCATTTAACTTTAGACGTCAGAATCTGACGCCGATCTGTTTACACGTCCAGCATCGCTCACACATCTGGACATGCAGTACATTATGCGCTGGGATTGACGCACACTATAAATCAATATCGTTCATCCAGCGCTCTCGACAAATCTTCGACGAATCCTGAGGAACTAAACTTCTAGCGAATAATAACACATAGTGCAAACTCCAAAATTATTTATTTTTTAGCACGTTGGGTGTGCGTGATTGTATATGTGACTGGACCTTTAATCCTTTCAACGCGGTGACCGATTATAAACGTCAGATTCTGACGTCTGAAGTCAAGCCCCGCACTGACAGAATTAAAGCAAATATATATAATGATCATAGACACATAACATAGATATTCAAATAAAGCGGGAAGAGTTAATTAAGACATGTATGATGATTTCAAATTGAAAAACAATCTTTAGTCTCCATGGGGTATACAAAAATATTTCATCGTTTTTTTATTCAAATATGATTTTACGCAGCGAATTGTAAATTCAAGGCAATCTACTTTGTGTGTAAAAAGACTAATCAGAGGGTTGTTAATGCAATTATTTGGCTGCTTGTGAATCGCCGCGAATCACAAATTCCCGTGTGGACGCATCTAAATACTAACCTCTAATATTGCCCATAAACTTATTATATGTAATTATTTATTTTAATTTTAGTTAAGAGTTGAATATTTATTTACACCATTTACATTACACAGTTATTTATTTTGCGATAATTTTATCTGAAAATATTTATTTTAAAAATACTCCACCTCCCCATCCCCAGGTGATTGTATGTTGGCCCCCTAAGTTCCTTTGATCATCATATAATGTGCTGGAAATATTACTGTTTAGCATAAATGAAGAATGAGACGTCATCTTTAATTAATTACTGTAGCGCCACGTTTTCTATGTCCGCTTAAACATGCTATGTATGAGTGCATGTGGTTCACACTTAAATTCTGGTTTATCCCAGCCAATACGGGACGTTGTCTCACTGCTGGACTAATGTTGGCCCTCCGTCTGCGACGCTGGCCCAACATTAGTTCAACACTGATACAGCACATCGAATTTGCTGAGATACTGTCACATTGCCATATCTTTAACATAACTTTCTATCTCAATGTAGCATAGATAATGAATTTCCTAAATGTCAAAAGTTTAAATTAGCATCCTCCTGACATGTTCAGGGCTGGACCATCTTTACTCTTCACTCCTCTTGCCATTTTCCTAATATTCTCCAAGTCTCCGTTGTTATTTATGTTCCCAACATCTCGTATTGACTCGTGTTTTTTCAGAGCTTAGACCATTTAGCAAGTAATATAATACTTGTTTTCGAATGAGTCGAAAGGGCGCTAATTTTAATGGTTTTGACTTAGTATTATCGTTTTAAACATAAGCCTATTTAGATCTTTAATTGAAATATGCTAGTTTTTTATCGTGTGGTCACCTGTCGCCATTTGCCTCTACATACATTTTTTGTATAATTGTACCTATAGAAAGTCTAATAAATAAAAATACATTTAAATAAAAAAACTTTTAGAACCCAGTAACCACAAAATGGGTAATGCTGGGCCAGCGTCGTCGACCCAAAATTAAGCCAATATTGGGTAATGTATCCATTGGGTAATGTATCGTGTCGATTTGATTGGTAGGAACACCAATGCTGCTGTTTCAACCTTACAGCGCGGGGATCGACTTTAGACGTCTTAATCTGTAGACGTCAGATTAAGACGTCTAAAGTTGATCCCCGCACTGAAAGAGTAAAAACAATTATAATGGTCCTTTCATTCCCATTTAAAAAATTAAAATTAAAATATCCACTCAATCTTGAAACACTGATATATGCTGAGACTACTTAAATTCCGCAAATCACGCAAATCACACCGAATTTAAACGTCCGAATCATATGTCTAAAGACGTAAGATTCTGACAATCTCGAGTCGATCACCGCACTGAAATAATTAAACAATTGATAATGACCGTAAAACCATAACAGAGATATTCAAATGAAGTGACAAGAGCTAACTAAGACATTTATGATGATGTGAAATTTAAAAACTCATTGGGCTCAATGAATTATACAAACATATTTCAGCGTTGTAAAAGTTAAGATTGTAATATAAAAACATTTTTTACAAAGCTGCTCAGTGGTTGATCCTGCCGTAGTTATTTTGGTGATGTAGTCGCACTAAAGACTGAATAAAGTTTACAGTGTTCGCTGGATAGATTTCATGTTTTGAACCATCAAGATGTAGAATAGCAATATGTACGCGTTTGTTTGTGAACCAGTTATCAGTTTGAGTGGCATAGTTTTGCCAGCAGACGAAACTCTTATTCCGGGACCTCTGTTATATCCGTTTTATTAAAACACCTTAATTATGTTTGAAAAATTTTTTTTTTAGTTTTGTGCGTAGTAAATGTTGTTGATGGTTTTAATGTTTGCGGTGTAATTGCCGTTTATCACGATTATGTACATGGCTGGTGGGAATAGAAGATCAGTAAATCATACAGCCCAGATAGCTTGTCACTGGTAAGTGATATTAATGGCACTCCTTCACTCATTTGCAAAATTAGGATTAATTGACCAAACTGACCCGGAAATAATTATGCTCACAGTGTTGCTGTAAAGTATGTCTATATTTACTTTACAAGTGTAAAATCTTGCCTATTATTCATCATCATTAATTATGACCTAGATATTAGACCTTCAAGCCATTGGAATCTTGACCATTACAAGTCGCGCAGTGCTGTCGCAATTCTCGACTTCTAGTGTATAAGACGAAAAGAATTCGGTGGAAAATTAAATAAATTTGCAATATATTTTTTCTTTAAAATTGTCATTTTGAGACCGTTTTTGAGCATGCTTTTTGACATTCCGAGGGCTTGAAGGGCTAATTGATCGAGGTCGCAAAATATCGTTAATTCACAGATTTAAATATAGATCAATGTGAACAAGACAAGGTGCAGCAATTTCTACTAACCCTTAAAGCGTTGAATTATTTGTGTATAAGCCATGGAGGCCAAAGTGTTTTATTCAATTTGAAATCATCATAAATGTCTTGGTTAGATCTTTCCGCTTCATTTGAATACCTATGTCATGGATCTAATGCCATTATAAATATGTTTACTATTACAGTGCGGGGACCGACTTTATACTTCAGAATCTGACGTCTGGTGACGTTAGATTCCGATGACTAAAGTCGATCCCCGCGCTGTAAGGGTTAAACTTGGTGCTGCTAGGCCGTGTATATACATCTTCTTTAACCAAGCAACCAATTAAAATGTCAGTAAAATTGTTGACGGCTCTCAAAAATAAAAAATGGTTGTTTCCATCCGTTGTTTCAATAGATAGATAGTTTTCAAGTTTAAAGTTAAATGTTATTTAAATGTATTAAATCGTTTGCGGTATATGTTCAAAGAAAGTAGGATATGTCTATTATTATGTTTTTTTCATTTGACGTTGCAAATTGATACTTCCCAAATAGCACGGTTACAAGTGTACGTATTTTAACAAAAGTTGACAAAGGTTTCGGCATCTGAGATTCACTGTTTTATTTTGACGCCCACGTCTTTAGGAAGGCTTTACGTAAACCTCGGGTGACCTTGTCGGTGCAATTTTCAGAGGAAAACCCTGACATATTTCCGACATTGATAAACAAATCATAAATCACCGTTGATGACACTGATTAAAGGCCACATCCGCGCCGGACACGGACCAATCACACACCTCTGTTTGGTGCCGTTCTGTGGTAACCAGGTAATGAAATGCCGACCACGCAAGCTTAGCTGCCCGGTCCGTTCCGCCTCCTCCTCCTGGTTTCACAGCCACCCCATCTCAACAATGGCGGCCAACCTTGGATATGGAATATTAAAACACCACCTAAAGACTGCGCTGACAAAATACACCCTGAATTTGATGAATTGTTTTAATACTGATAGTAAATCGTTTTAGTAAATCGCATTTTTAGAATAGACATGAAACTATAATTTTGAGCTGGGTCAGATTGTTAACGCGATGTTTCAATCATCAAACTTTGAGTAAATCACGGAAAAATATGGCAGTCATTATCAAAAATAAGGCCTACCATTACAATAATTCAATTATACCACAGACAACGCACTCCAACACATATTGGTCTAGTGATGGGTTAACCCTTTCAGAATCTGACGTCTGTATACGTCAGATTCTGACGTATACAGACGCTCCCCACGCTGAAAGGATTAAAATATGTCTAATGGCCGTAGACCCATACCATAGGCAAATTGAAAAAAACACTTTTTTATTCTCCAAACATATTACAGTGTTGCGAGAGTTACCGCTGGGCCATCGCTTTAGACGGCGGCCCAACGTTAGGCCAACACCGGTTGAATGTGTTTGTTTGGGTTTTATCAGTCGATTAAATCAAATTATTGGGAATGAAATAAGTGTTTAAACATATAATTTTGCAAATGTTTGGTGTCAAATTAAATAAATATAAGCAATTTTCAGCCACTTGAAGTTGTGGGTTGCGGTGGCGAAACACAAATTCAAGTGGTTAAAAAATGAAATTATTTAATTTAGCAGGACAAGGCTTGTTAATGAGTTTTATCTTTACCTTTTTTTCCTATTTCCATTGAAAAAGTTAAGAGCAAATAAGCTGATACAATCTCGTTCTGTATTGTGTTTCTGTATTATTTGGTTCTATGATTCATATATTCATAGCTGGAATTGCAAACGCAATTTACAATTTTAAATGACGACAGATATGTTTGTTTATAGAAATTGACATATCACAAATTGTGTTATCTGATAAATGGAGCTTTTTTTACGTTAAGAAAATATCGTAATTATAAGGGTCTAGTTAGACTAGGGTTAACCTTTGTCATGCTGATCACAACTATTATCGTTTTCAGGTCTGTTTTATTAATCGACCAAATGACTGTTATTGAGAATGAAATGTGTGTCCAAACAACAGGATTTGCAAATAGTTGTGCTCAAATTAAACAAATATGAGAAATTGTGGTAATTTTTACCCCACTTGAAGTTGTGGGTTGCGGTAGCTAGACACTGCTTCAAGTGGCTTAAAAATAAAATATATTAACTTATCAGGATACGGTTAAGACGCCGCGTGGGATGGATGGGTCCTGCACCTCTGAGATTGAAGGTGGCACCGTGTCCAAATAGATTGTTTATAAGTCAGATCTAGCAGAGGGTGACAGATAGAGGGATGACTTGCGTCTGTACCCCTACCCCTTCCCCCCTCTACCCCTCATTGCTGACGTAAGCAGAACATGCGCAGTTTCTTATAAGAACCCTCGTGAGAGCGTCTCAATGTCAAATGTGAAATCGCCAGTGTGCAGATTATCATATCACAGTTAATCTCCTTCACAGAGAGGTGGCTTACCCATCAACTAGGATTCTCATAGGAGCAGAAACAATACATAGACAATATTTTATAGAGCTGGGTATTCTTTAGCGGACGATCGCTGTGGCGATTGTTGATATAAGCTTGGAAGTAAAAAAAAACTGACATCACAGAAGAGTATCACAGAGATATCTACAAGTAGGCTGCAAGCTTAGGTAAATATAGATTTTATTTTGATGCTGAAACATCAACCCTTACAGCGCGGGGATCAACTTTAGTCGACAAAATCTGACGTCTGTAGACGTCAAATTCTGACGTCTAAAATCGATCCCCGCGCTATAAGAGTAAAACTATTTCTAAGGGCTTTAGACTCATAACATAGGTATTCAAATGAATCAGAAAAAGCTGACTAAGACATTTATGATGATTTCAAGGTGAAAAAAAAACTTTGGTTGCGATGTTTTTTTTAAATTATTTCAGCGCTTTAAGGGTTAACCATTACAACGTGGAATTATGTTTGTTTAAACCATGAAGACCATGGAGGGTTTTTTCAATATGAAATCTTAATAAATGTCGTAGTTAGCACTTACTGCTTCATTTGAATACCCATGTTATGGGTCTACGACCATTATAAATACTCTAATCATTTCAGTACGGGGACCGTTTTTATACGTCTGTAGACGTCAGATGACGTATACAGACGCACTGAAAGAGATAATAAAAACAATGGTAGACTAACTAGTAAAAGTATTTTTTTGTCTAGACAATTCTTTGTGTGTATGCTTATTATTGATGTAATGACAATAATTTTTAGGGGCATATCTAATTTTCAGTTAAAAGTACAAATATGATTTTGTGTACAGATACTCTAAAAATTACGTGTACGATGTATTATATAACGGTAGAATTATACACATCAAATACGCTATATGTGTCAAATGCACTATAAATGCTAGACAAACGTTGTGTAGGTTGTCCAAGTGTTGAGAAAATGTGAGATACATCTCCGATAAAACTAAAGAGAAACATATCTCATTCCTATGACAAATAGGTCTGTAATACATTTTCTTTATGTCAATAATACATATATATGTCTGTCTGTCTGTCTGATACATTTGCATCAATCACTTCTATAGCGCCTAAATCCTCAGAGGCGCAACAATCAGAATCAGTATCAATCTGGATGTTCAGAGGCAAAGCTCACCTAGCCCAGTTTATCCTAGATGTGTGCAAAGGTGGCCTAAAACCCCATGGGTCGTTAAAAAAGTTTAAAAACAAAAGTTTTCAGCTATTTTTATCAATGAATAGACTCTGCTAGCAAGTCTTGACCAACAGGTACTTGGCATTGTTCTACATCCGCTGACAAATTCATTCATAACTGCCGTTATTCAGTCCTAGAAAGCATTCTACATGAACCCGGTGTCGTTTTAATGTTGGGCCATCGTCTGCGACGCTGGCCCAACATCTAAACAACATCGGGTCATCGTCTCGTGTTTGTTGTGATCGTTTTTAACCATTTATCCACTAAGTTTTCTAATTCAAATTTTCACTCACTTGAATTTCTGTCTCGCTATGGCTACCAACAGTGTGTAAAAATGATTCCTACTTGTTTAATTTGAGACCCCAAAATTGCAAACATTCATGCTTAAGCATTTATTTAATTCCCAATAACAGTGATTGTATCGGCTTTTATATAGCAAGACGGATTAAAAACGTCTATACTCGCGCTTAGCGCTTACGTGGTTAAAGTATAATGTCTAATAACATAGTTTGGCCGACTTGAATCTATTCCATCGTCTCTCGTCGCAGAGTCCACATTCCGAGGCATAAAACACGTATCTCTTCGGCCTTCTTCTCTTCACCGTTATCTTCAAAGCGTGTGACCTCGATATTAAGCACGTTATTGGTCGAGATAGTCATCTCAGCCAATAGCGTGCCCATGATCTAGGCCACATTTTCGAGAACACCGCACCTGTCTAATTGGGTTCTAAAACCCTATTATCGCTCCAGATTATCATTCTATTGACAGGAATGTGTTATTTACATAAATTACGAGTGAATTATTGTGGGCTCATATCGTATTCTGCGTCCTAGGTTAATATATAGATATTTGGAGGTCAGAACAGGCGATTTTATAATATTATCAACCCTTTCAGTGCGAGGACCGTTCTTATACGTCAGAATCTGACGTCTGTAGACTTCAGATGCTGACGTATAAAGACGATCCCCGCACTGAAAGAATTACATTATTTCTAATGGCCGTCGAAACAAAGGTTTTCGAATAAATCGGAAAGAGCTAACTAAGACATTTAGGATGATCACAAATTGAAAAAAATATTTCAGCGTTGCAAGGGTTCAATACAATACCCCGTGTAAAGCTAGAACCGTATAGCCTACGGTTACAAGCAATTTTCATACCATCATATAGTGACGCTTTAATTGGTAAATTAGTTCGTGGGATGTGCTCTGTTAGTCAATATGAGGGATGTCTATTTCCCATACAATGAAATTTATTTCTCGTCAATTGAATCTGCGTCAGCAATTCCAGATTTAAATAAAGAGAAATGGGAGAAAAAAATGAGCAACACAATGGTTAGCAGCAGAGATAGTATAATCACATGTAAACGTCATTTCTCATATAATGACAACATTTCAAAGTATCTTATGTTTACATACAAGGTTAAGCTTATAAAGTTGTAGGCTGTTTTTAAAACAAATACCCAATGAATTAACTAAACATGTGTTAATGTTTTGTAAATACATGTTACCCGTTCAAAAAAAGCAGAGATAACATTACCACAGTATTGTGGCAACTAGTTCGTTCAAAAAGTGGACAAACCTGAACAACATATATGGACACTAATATTGTTGTAGTTGAAACATGAATTACGATGTTAGCAAGGTTAAAATACATGATTTGTTTTGAAAATAGTTATTATATTACTTAAACATATAAGCGCGGGGACCGTTTAAAATGTTCCCAGCGCTGAAAGAAGACGTCAGATTCTAACGTCTAAAAACGGTAACTTTGCTTGATTTTTTGTAAAATGTTCGTAGGCCGAGGACATATCTATTCAAATTACGCGGAAAGAGCCAACTAAGACATTTATGATGATTTTAAATTTAGAAAACCCTTTGTCTTCATGGTTTATAAGAAAATATGTTAGCGTTGTATGAGTTAATGTGAGTAGAAACCTGACATCCTGTGATGTGATAAGCCCTGCCTTCCTGACACTGGGCTCCAGCCTGTTTATATCAAACACATTATAAGTTAATGTGAGTAGAAACCTGACATCCTGTGATCTGTGATGTGATAAGCCCTGCCGTCCTGACACTGGGCTCCAGCCTGTTTATATCAAACACATTATAAGTTAATGTGAGTAGAAACCTGACATCCTGTGATGTGATAAGCCCTGCCGTCCTGACACTGGGCTCCAGCCTGTTTATATCAAACACATTATAAGTTAATGTGAGTAGAAACCTGACATCCTGTGATGTGATAAGCCCTGCCTTCCTGACACTGGGCTCCAGCCTGTTTATATCAAACACATTATAAGTTAATGTGAGTAGAAACCTGACATCCTGTGATGTGATAAGCCCTGCCGTCCTGACACTGGGCTCCAGCCTGTTTATATCAAACACATTATAAGTTAATGTGAGTAGAAACCTGACATCCTGTGATGTGATAAGCCCTGCCGTCCTGACACTGGGCTCCAGCCTGTTTATATCAAACACATTATAAGTTAATGTGAGTAGAAACCTGACATCCTGTGATGTGATAAGCCCTGCCTTCCTGACACTGGGCTCCAGCCTGCTTATATCAAACACATTATATGTTAATGTGAGTAGAAACCTGACATCCTGTGATGTGATAAGCCCTGCCGTCCTGACACTGGGCTCCAGCCTGCTTATATCAACACATTTCAAGTTAATGTGAGTAGAAACCTGACATCCTGTGATGTGATAAGCCCTGCCGTCCTGACACTGGGCTCCAGCCTGCTTATATCAAACACATTTCAAGTTAATGTGAGTAGAAACCTGACATCCTGTGATGTGATAAGCCCTGCCCTCCTGACACTGGGCTCCAGCCTGCTTATATCAAACACATTACAACTTGATCACTGCGGCTCCTAATAAACGATACTTTGATGCTTAAATGGTCGTATTTGTTAGTCACAAAGCGGCAAATCCGACCCTTTATCACCAAAGTTACACTATTATCTCACATAAAATAAAAATCACAATGCTTATCCAAAATATCATTATTTGTTGTACGCTGTTTTAACAGCAGCGTATGTTCAGAGGTCATTATGTTACTCTGAAACTGCTAAATTAAATAATTTACATTCGCACCCATTTAAAGTTGTGTCTCCCTACCACGGCCCGGTACTTCAAGTGGATTGAAAATTACTCATATTAGTTCAATTTGAAAACACAGATGTAGTTACATTTATCTTACAATCATATAAGAAGGCGTACATTTAGATTTACTGCCTGCTCTGTATCTACTACTTGTTCGCTGATCGATCTAATTAGAGCTTTACAGTGTGAATATTAGACAGTGCCTGAGAATATATAAGCGGTCCACATATACAGTTCGTCCCTATTTTTTACATCTCACAAAATTTCATGTTTTGGACATATTAACGTAAGACGAAAGTTGGTGTGTGTGAGTAGTGGGAGGGGGGGGGGGGGGTTACACGATGACCAATTCTTTTCTCATGGACTATAGTTATTTATAATAATACAACATATTAGTTTATGGGAATGCTCGCGTTGATGTTATCTCGAGCAAATACACCAAAATATAGAAAAATTTCTATAGCAATCATGGCGAGCAATAATTAGTATAATTCCCATGATAGAGCTACAACCCATGACAGAATACGCCTATCATACATTTGTAATTGAGGTCAGATGGTATGTTACTGTTAAGTAATTATTGAATATTAAAGTCTCCGCCCATAAGTAATTACCTGAACAGGTCTGCCACCTATTACCGGATTATTCGCACAATTTATAATTAAGGTCACATTTTATGACCATTATCTGATTATATGCGTCTGCCTAAATTCTCAGTGACAATGTTTTATTGCCTAAGTTCACACATCATAGCCTCGCTTATTAAATATTGTCCAGTTATAGTGTCGGATATGTTCTTGTCATTTGAAGTCGGACATTTCAAATGTGTGAAATAATTTATATTAATGAAAAATATAAATCTCCCATTTTTAATTATTTAAGCTGATCGTCTATAAAAATTACCTTATGTATTCTAGAGTAATTGTATTTGTTTCGTAACTTAAATCCGTTATCTAAGGCCCTAGAATGACAAAGGTAAAATGGCTTGTTATCATGTAAGTTTATTTATATACATTTGATTGCATTACATTGACTGAAGTACAAATCTGTATGTTTGTAGCCTTGAAAAATAATTAGTTTGAATTGAATCACGTACACCACCGATTCGAAAAACACAAAACATTGTTCTTACATTTTGAGGAAGTCGGGTAAAATGGTATTAAAGCTAACACAATACCTCGCATCAATGCTGGCCATTGTCCTTGACACTGACCCGAAAACAATATATTCCGTAGGGTCTACAACATAATCAACACTTTTTTTAAGCCTAGACAAAATATCATAAAACACGTTTTTAAAGCGTTTTTATAATGTGATATAACCTTTTTCTTGGACATTTTATATAGCGTTAAGAAAACATTTTTAATTGTCAATGCCTTATCACCCTAATGTGCATTGGTTTTCTCTGGGATATGTAATTCGGTATCACCCCACTCTTGCTGTAGCTTGAACTAGTATGATAGACTAGTTATATCATGTGTGACTTGATCATGTGAGAAAATACAAACGTTGCTCATTTTTCGCGCGATATTGGGAAATACAGCACTCGTCCAATGAATAAAGTCTTCGCCTAAAGGCTCACACCTTATTCATTGAACGAGTGTCGTATTTCCCCATATCGCAATCAAAGGAACACCCTTTGCATATCGTGTTTAGAGAAACATTTTTTCAATATTTACAAAGTGTGCATGTGTTTGCTGTGTTGTACAACGAAACATACAGCTCACATCACCCGCAAAAAACAGAGCATCTGATTTCAGTTATGTTAAATATTTTTTGAATGGTCCATAGCGATACGAGAGTGTACAGTTAAACAAAATATGCCTGGGTTCTTTTCATTATTTTTCGCTAATGCATTCAAATTTTAAATTTTTATAATCAATTTAATTTCGGAATCTCAGCGGCTGCCAATGCTCAATGATAATACAAATAATGATTCTATTTTGCAGATATCACATCCATCCGTGACCATGAATGTGTTACTATGGACGGTGACTATGCTGCTGACACTGAGCTTGGCACCACAACCAATCATGGGTAAGATACAAACCAAACAAGTCCATACACGCTTAGAAAACATAAATTGATTTAAATATGTCATAGATCAGGTTTTGGTATATCAGTGAAAGGAATACTCTTGGAATTTTTCTAAGAAATGCAATACAGTTGGGCACATTCACAGTTATAGAACTAATTAAATAATTTTATCTTTACCCTACTTCAAATGGGCAAAAATGTCTTCTATCTGTTATCCTTGCAGCTCGCATATGTTTCGACATATAATTCGTCGTTTTATATGAAATAAGAACGATTAGTAATGCTTATGATCGCGAGGGGGGGGGGATAAATTAATCGCTTTCTCGTGTTCACTGGATACCTTGTGGCAGTGCCGTCACCAGCGTTGTGCCACCATTAAGCCATAATAGGCTTGATGTGTCGTATTTACTTGATTCTTCGTCACATTGGCCCTACGGGGGCTCAATGCTAACCACCGGCTCCAACATTGTCTCAACATTGAGCCTCAATGCTAACCAGAGATCATCAGCAAACACGAAACACGATACGTTGACCCAATGTTTGTTTAACCCTTTAAGTCCTCACGATGCAAAAAGCATCATTTTACATCCCTGTAAGCAGACTTCATTTTCCTACAACTAGGGGTTTAATAATGAAAATTTACATGAAACTGGTTTACCAATACATGGCAATTTTCTTTAATTTTCCACCCACTTCAAATCGTCTTCATCCACTACAAGTCGAGAACTGCGACAGCAATTCACGGCTTGTAGTGGATGAAGATGGCAATGGTAAATTCAGGCTTGAAAGGGTTAATCTTGTGCCGACATAGACGGTGTGCAACATCGAACCAACATTTGGTCGACGTAATATGTTTCCTGGGCACAGGGTTCACCAGAACTGACTGCCCCGAATCGCATATTTGTTATTGAGGAAGTGCATCGGCTATACAGTGCTAAAACTGTTCAAATGCCTGCAGTGTGCAGTGCTGTCTATGGTACAGTGCACTATGAAGAGCCCCTGAAGTTTTACGAAAAGAGTAGGGCACAGTCTCGACTTCAAGTTTCATTCTGTCGCGATATTGCCAAAAGCGACGTAAAGCAATATTCACTCACACACCAGCAGTGACACCACAAATTACTTACAATATATTTGCCCAGATGTCAACTGAAAGAGATATATGACTATGAACAGAAATGCATAGTTTTGATCGATTTATTGATTTATTGAGACTTAAAAAGCCTTTCAGTTTATTGATGGGCATCACTGTGTTAATACAGGAGCTCAACTCTCCCGGAGGAAAGGAGCACAACCCACAGTTAAATTCCCATTCCCCAAATTTAAATCTTGTCTTCTTTGTTTTTCCATTCTTCACATTCACATTTATTTTTTCCTTATTATATCCAGAAATAAAGAAATTCGGCGAATTTTCCTAATATCTTCCCCAAAATATTCTTTTCTTTCTTCCCTTTGATAACTAGACTAGTCTAGTTAGTAAAAGCTCATGAAAAAACTTCCCTTGATCCCTTTTTATCTTGTGAACTTCTAAAGTATTTCCCTTATTAACATTTACTGATTGGATAACTTCCCAATTTCAACTTTCTCAAAAAACCGGTACTTCTTAATTCTAGAATATCCTAAGTTCATGCAGGAATTCAAAAGTAAAGATATGATTATATAAATGCCTTTTAGTTTCTCCATTATTACAATGTACAGTGATGTACTACACATTTATGAATCATATTAACGATTACATGTTCTGTCGCGCTTCTGATCACGGGTCACTGATGATTTACGTGCTATATTTTTTTCTATCCTGTTCCAGGTAGAGGTACACAATACAAGAGTAAGGTTAAAAATAAAAATCGCCCGTTTGGAGGAATGGCCGCTGACGAGCCAATATGTACAGGTAAGAACACCATTCAAACCCAACAGGGCAACTAACTCTCCACCTGCTAGCGACGCATAACGTACAAGTCATCTGACACATTTTGAATATAATTAATTATATTTACCCATTCAGCGCGGGGATCGACTTTAGCTGTCAGAATCTGACGTCTGAAGTCGATCCACGCACTGACATTTAGGATGACCGTAACATAGGTATTCAAATGAAGCAGAATGATTTAAATTGACAAAGCCCTTGATATCCATGGCTTACACAATTTTTTTTTAGCATAATTAGAGTAAAATAAAAACTACCACCACCCATCCATATGACGATGTTCATAGATCCAGTTTGATAAATTACACACCTGGGGATTTGAAAAAAAATGTGCCATTTTAATTCTAAGGTTGAATTGCGATGTAGTTCCAATGTGTTATATTAAATTGGGTTGTTTTTCAATGTGATTTTGCGTAATTTTTATAGAGGTTCAATGGCTGCGGATGAGTCAACGTCACATCATTGTGACAGAACAGAAAAAGGAAAACAACACAATCTCAACCCTTTATGGGCCGGACAACTGGCCAGTGACGCACACATGCGTCTTCTAACATTTATAAAAGAAAATTCACTATACATAAAACTCAGTACGTTTCCAGCTTCAGTTCTATGTAATATACTTTGGTTTCTCACATTGATCCTTACCGCGATATTTGACATACTCTGAATAACTCTATACTTGGGTATTTCACAACTCACATTCATTAAAAGAAAATAAGACGGACATATCGAGTACAGCTTGGGTGGAAACCGGCACAAGCGAAGCGTTGACCTAACATTGGTTTATTTTGGGGGCAACGTCGCAGACTAGCGAGTTTAACCAGTATTAGATTATCACCTCCTATAGAGACTAACTTACTTATGAATTCATCTGCATCAATCTAAGCATGACAAGACCATTTACATATTCTTGTGATGTCAACTATAAATGTTGTTTATTATGTTTAAGGTATATCGTCAAACTTAATCATTTTGGGGATGAAACACAAACAACTGTTTAACTTTTCTCATATATATGAGAGAGTTAGCGAATTTGTTATTTTTCTTTCGTTTTTAACCACTGAGTTTGGCGACTTATGTCAATCACTCGTCATCATGGACTATCCGGCTCATCTTTGAGAAAAAATCACTTTATTTTTTCTTCAGATAGAAAGACAGCAGGCCACATTCATTCATTAACGTCACGTATCCCTCCCTGAGATGCTTAGAGCATGCAGACCTACATGATGTATTTGATATTTAATTATGTCTGTTACATTTCCCATATGTTAATCTGTAAATGACAAATGGGAAAGTGTTGTAAGCTACTTTAATCACTGTTAATAAGCTTATAATAATAGACGTCTCATTGTACTCTTTTGATTTTCAGAGACATGTGCTCTAACCTCCTCTTTATAGTGTCCATCAAATGACAATGTTGTTTGTGTCTGACAAACTACACATCACAGACGTATTAGACAAATTCCAAACAAACAGTCAATTTGTTGATCATGTTGAACATTCTCAGAATATATTTGCATAAATCACCCCATCTTTTAATCATTATTCACCAGGTATATGCTACATGCATTCACCAGGTGGCGTGTAATGTATTAAATGAAGGTCATTTGAAACTTCAAACGGTGTGACCTTTTACCTGCCTATGGCGCTTTTAGGGCTTTGCATTATAATTTCATAAAAAAAATAAACATGAAAATGTCTATGTTTTTGTTCAATAAACTTGGGTATTTTATTGTGTAGCCTAAGTTTGTGAAGTTTTTATCATATTCCACATATCAAAGTGAACGGAAAAAAACATAATAACACCCCAGCAGACACGAGAGGCCGAACCAGTGTTGTTTTAATGTTGAGCCAACGTCGCAGACGGTGGGCCAACATTAAAACAACATTGCTTCCACGTCTCGTGTCTGCTGGCTATTCGTGAGTAACACGATACAGTTGGTGGTCGCTATCCAAATCGTTATCAACGTGATTGATTGATTGATTGATTGATTGATTGATTGATTGATTGATTGATTGATTGATTGATTGATTGATTGATTGATTGATTGATTGATTGATTGATTGATTGATTGATTGATTGATTGTTTTCTTTTCTCAGATAGGGACGGCTCTTGGGGAGGCTATGGCCCGTGGAGTGAGTGTGATTGTGACAGCACCAGAATGCGTGTACGCACGCGTCAATGTGACGATCCTGAACCAATGGGAACAGGCGCGAGCTGCGACGGACCGATCTCAGAGGTGTGTACATAAGAAAGATTGGCGTGAAATGTTAACTATTAATCTAGAATTAAGTTTTATTAATTTCCCTTTGTTCACGTTTATTCACCATCTATAATCTTAACTGATATTATGATCTCATGCTATGAATTTTGGCTTAAAAAATGATTTTATATTGCAAGATATTATTATATTTAAGTTTCTTTTACACATATATTCATCTATCTCTGACGTACGTTTTCAACTGTAAATCATTTATCGCAGTTATTGTCATTATACCCTTTTCTTATAATTTAGCCCTTTAAACGCTAAGCACGATTATAAGGTCACTCTCAAAATGTCGTCAAAATTTGTTTATTAGCCGATCAAATCAACGTTATTGGGAATTAAATAAGTGTTTAAACATCAAGTTTTATAATCGGTCTTAAATGAAACAAATATGAACAACGTCCACGCACTTGAAGTTATGGGTCGCGATAGCGAGTCACAACTTCAAGTGCGTGGACAAATTAATTATAAAAAAATATTTTAATTCAAACAGTATTATGAGGAGTGATGCTAGGCCTAAGCGTGACATTACCTGTCAAACAATGTCACGTGGAGTGCCAGTTACTGTCTTTTAAAACACACCACTAAATAATTTTCTTTGTCCGACCGCCACATTCTAAGCCGGGAATTGAGATTTAATATTGACCAAGTGCAGACCGATAATCATGGTAGGCCTATGGTATTAAAATCAGTCAGGTGTGACCGAGCTGTTGATAATGAGGGATCCTCATTATGTTCCGATGTGTTTCAAGTCAGTTAAACCCCACGGAGCTCTACATTCTTAGATGTGAAAAAGGCATCGGTCTCTGGCCTCGACCCTTTTCACAGCTAAGAATATAGAGCTCCTCGGACTTTATCCTATGCGGGAAACGGACACAAATCCAGGCAAAAACCACACGTTTTAACCAACGTTGGTTTATTGTTGAGCCAGCATCACAGACGTTGGACCAGCAATAAACCAACGTTGGGTGAAAGGTTATCAAACATTATGCCCCCTTTATGCCATGTTTTCCCGCATGTATTACCCTCTGATATATTATTACATCTCTTATGTCGACTTTAAGCACTGTTTTTTTTCAGCTGTATCACCCTCTGATATGTTCTTATTTCTCCTATGCTCACTTTATGCTCTGTATTTAGGGTGTATCGTGCTCTGGTATATTATTATTTAAAGCACACAACTACATTATTTTCTTTGTCGGACCACTACATTCTAAGCCGGGAATGGAGAGTTATTGTTCATCAAATACAGACCTTGTATCATGGTAGGCCTATGGTGCTATAATCAGTCAGGTGCGACCGAGCTGTTGATTATGAGGGATTTTCATTATGGTCAGATGTGTTTTAAGGCAGTTGAAACCCACGGAGCTCTACATTCTTAGATGTGAAAAAGGCATCGGTCTCCGGCCTCGACCATTTTCACAGCTAAGAATATAGAGCTCCTCGGACTTTATCCAATGCGGGAAACGGACACAAATCCAGCCAATACCACACGTTTCAACCAACGTTAGTTTAATGTTGAGCCAGCATGAGGGATTTTCATTGTGGTCGGATGTGTTTTAAGGCAGTTAAAAACCCTCGGAGCTCTACATTCTTAGCTTTGAAAACGGCCTTGGCCTTCGGCTTCGGCCATTTTCAAAACTAAGAATGTAGAGCTCCTCGTGCTTTATCCTATACTCCTCTTATGCCCCCTTTATGCCCTGTTTTAGGCTGTATCGTGCTCTGATGAGTGTGACTCCAGCGGGTGCTGGACGAGCTGGGAGGAATGGAAGAGCTGTGATTGTAAGCTTAAGACCACCTCTCGTCTGCGTCACTGTGATACTCACGGCAAAGACACATCTAAGTAAGAATCTGTATAACATTAACAGGCGTGATATTGTTACACACATGAATAAAAATGACGTTTCTTAAAGTTTGGTAATTTTGTTATTATTGATGACAATTAAGTATTGTAAGTAAAATATGTTGTGATCCGCGTAGAAACGAGCTGAGTTATGATGCTTAAATCATTGTAGTCGTTATGTCTTCAGGTGTTTCTTATTAACATATATCTACCAAATCATGAGCGTGATTGCATATAGCAAAAAACACACTTTGACCAAATCACCAGCCTCATTGCACACAACATAAACACCCCCCCCCCCTAAATGATCAATGCGATTGCACATAGCATAAACACATTTATCAATATCAACACAATTATCAATCTGAGTTTGCATAAGCTGAGTATTTAATATAGATCTCTCTTCTTCTAGGTGTGCTGGCAAGGAGGCTGATGAGAAAGTGTGTGACATGGAGGATTGTCCTGTAGATGGTGACTGGTCCAAGTGGTCACAATGGTCAGACTGTGACTGTGGAGACTCGGTCAGTGCTCAGCCCCTAATCACAAACTCTGTGACCTGCGCGATGCAACTAAAGTGGAAATCATAAATCATAAATTATAAATGTCTTAGTTAGCTCTTTCTGCTTCATTTGAATACCTATGTTATGGGTCTACGGCTATTACAAATATTTTAATTATTTCAGTGCGGGGGCCGTCTTTATACGTCAGAATCTGACGGTTAAAGTGTTAAAACCATGGTGTGAAAAAGAATTTCCGATTTAATTTTTAGAAATATTATTTCTTCAAACATCATTTCCAGTAATTGTTGTTACGTTGCATATTTTGTGAAAACTCGTAATTTTAATAAATATAATAAATTATACTTCGTTGCAATCGCTGACCACGAAAACCTCGAAAACCCTAGTAAAACAGTTTATTTAAGATTCAAAGTTGTTTACCTCTAGTTTATATTAATATATTGTTTGAAGCTGTATAAAAATGATCCACCAATGTCAGGTGGTCTGCATAATCATGACATACATGTGTCGTTTTATAGTAGATAAAATGATGTATGTATATAATATTATATAATTATAATAATTTGTAGAACTATCTCTGGTTTTGGCGCGGGAAACATATATTATGTATATTATTATTTATATTTTTATGCTTATATTTCTTGTACATAGGCCTAGATTAATATAAACATAGTTGCTGCCTAGCTTGCCGGGCTTCTATAAGCCTGCTCTGGCGCAGCACGACCAATGTTGCATATAATATTATAATGATATAATGTGTATGTTTTTGTAGCTATATTAAATATATGATCAAAAGCTAAATAAAATAAAAAAAATAGAATATAATTAGATTTTCAAATTGACTTGTTATATTACACAGGGTGCTATGACGACACGTACCCGGGAATGTAATGACCCCGCTCCTCAGAATGGCGGTTTCCCCTGTATGGACGGGAAGGACGGGGACAGCCAGACCAAGAAGTGCAAGGACAAGTGTCCGGTGGATGGAGGCTGGTCAGACTGGTCCGGGTGGGACAAGTGTAACTGTAAAGGTGACAAGATGAAGAAAAGGTGAGATGAACTATCAGCCTGTCATTCCTTATCCCAGATGTGTACTTTTTAAAGGGACTCCCTGGGATGATAATTTTTAATTTTGTCAACTTTAAAAAGTTAATTTAGATACAGCTATACAATCTACTGATCTTAAATAAATTTAAAAAAATGCTAAGCACTGAAAAATACGAAACCATCTTTATTTCCAACAAGCTTGTTTACAACACATACACCACATTAGACCACAAATACTGACTATCTCAGACGGCATGATCAAAGTAACCAAATGGTTACATCAAGAGCTGCCGCCCTTAATTGATCTTTAAAAATGCTGAAATAAATAAATCTGTAGGATATACTACTTCATTGCATATTTAAAAACCAAAGTTGATGTCATCCCATGGAGTCGCTTTAATATAGAAAAAATGTCCTACTACGAATTTGTTTTGTAATGTTATCGTTTAGAAGAAGAATAGAGTAGAACTATCTTACAATTACAAATACAAATGAACATTTGAACATACAAAACCTGTAGTGATATGTATGAATAATGTACATTCATTGTTTAAATGATATTATCTCACTGTACGTCTACAATGAACTGTCCCTTTCAGGGCGAGCTTCTGACGTATAAAGACGGTCCCCGCGCTGAAAGAATTAAACTATTTCTAATAGCCGTAGACCCACAACTTAGGTATTCAAATGAGCCGGGAAGACATTTATGATGATTTTGATTTGATTTTTTTTTTATTTAGTCGACATGGTTTGTGCAAAAATATTTCGGTGTTATTAAGATCAAAACTAATGTCTCATTAGTTATAGAGAGGCGCCAAGTCACATCAACAAAATCAAATACACGTATAAAGAGTTTATTTAGGTAAACATTAAGTGCACGTGATGTTATTGACCTTATTGGACGTATACATAGTCTCCAGCTTATTTATGAAGGTTCGAGATATCGGAATATGCGTAGTTTGTCCTAGATATGTATTATATTCCAATTAGTGTGTCACTGTCAAACCAAACATTCCAATGCCATACACTAAACATGAACTGCATTAAACCATGGCCAAAATGTGAAAATAGACCGTGTCATATTTGGCAAAGTACTTGAACCATATTTGCATGTTCATTCCTGCTAACCCCTCTAGCGCGGGTATCTACTTTAAACATCAGAATCTGACGTCTATTGATGTCAGATTCGGACTTCTGAAGTTGATCCCTGCAATGAGAGCGTAAACAATTTGTAATGGCCATAGACCCATAGCATAGTTATTGCAATGAAGCGGAAAAATCTAACTAAGACATTTATGACGATTTCAAATTGAAAAAAACCTTTGGTCTCCATTGTTCATACAGCAATATTTCAACGTTTGAAGTGTGTATATAAATTTACCGAAAGTTAATAATTTTTAGGTAAAATAATTAAACAGAGCCCAGAGAGTGGTGTTAATTATACTTATTAGAATGCTTGGTTTGTATTATTTCAAATGCGTAGGTGGTCGTGGATATTGTACACGATGATGGAGAGGGGTAGTTTTGCACTTTGGGGGGGGGGGGGGAGCAACGATTGAGATATTTCGCAAAATCCCCTCAGCCACCCCCACTACCCATAAAATTAATAAAGAAAGTCCCCGTATGTGGGGACAATATAGTGTGATGATGAGATGTTATATTATTTATCAAGTATTTATCACTGACTCAACCAATAAATTATCACTCACAAAGTTGTGTATCAAGTCGGCGAAAATAATCATATCTGTTTTCTATGAAACCAAACATTTGCAAATCTTGATGTTTAAGCGCTCATTTTATTCCCAATAACTGTGATTTGATCGGCTAATGAAACAAATTAAAAACGACAATTGTTGTGCTTTAAGTGGGATACAAGTTAAATATCAATTGAATGTTTTTTATGGGTCGTTCTGTCAACGTGTACTGCACATTTCAAACGATGGAAAGGCACGCTGACTCACACTATAAAAAGACAATAATATATGCTTCATTATTTTCTCTTTAGATGGCGTAAGTGTAACTCTCCTCGTCCCGATAACGGAGGTGACAACTGTGATGGCTTGGCGGCTGAGGCTGTGCCGTGTACGACGTGTGGTGTGAGTGGTGGATGGGGAACGTGGGGCGAGTGGACAGATTGCCCGTAAGTCAAATCAGTAAAGGATAAATCCCGAGGAGTTCTACATTCTTAGCTGTGAAAAAGGCCGAGGCCGAAGGCCGTGGCCTTTTTCACAGTTAAGATTGGAGACTGACACACCCAACCAAAACACATCCGACCATAATGAGGATCCTCATAATCAACAGCTCGGTCACACCTGACTGATTATGTTGCTATGATTTTTGGTCTGTACTTGATCAACACTAACTCTCCATTCCAGACATAGAATGTAGTGGTCGGACAAAGCAAATAATGTAGTGGTGTGTTTTAACTTATATTAATAGCTACATGTGAGGGTATAAGCACATTAGATAACAAGTCGCTGTCTCTGGGCCCGTGGTAGAGGGGTGTAAAAGAGACGATTTCTGAGCCATAATTAGGATAAATAAAGGAATTTAAATATCAGGGGTCAGGGATCCATCCCTGTAAGAATCTTAAAATTAAGCTGACCTTTCTCTCATTTCCATCAGAAAAGTTAAAAGTTAAGAAAAATCGTAACTTTTCTAATGGAAATGAGAGGAAATTAATATAATGCTATTTTTATGATTCTTAGTGGGATGACTCCTAGGGCCTATGCTTGTGCGAAATATGAAGTTGTTCCATCAATGGCAAAGAGGTCTGCTTAATCAAAAATACATCTGACCTTGTAATATAAATTATGTTTTTTTTTCTATTTCAGCTGTTCTTCCAGTAATCCTGAGACTCTGAGATTCAGACTCTGTGACAATCCAGCCCCTAATGTAGGCGGCACATACTGTACCGGTAAAGGTGTGGAGAGAGAGAACTGTCAAGATGATTGTGAGTATAAAAAAACAACTCACCTACCATTGGTAATTTACCCCTTTCAGCGTGGGGAACGTCTTTATACGTCAGAATCTGACGTCTGTAGACGTCAGATTCTGACGTATAAAGTCGATCACGTCAGATTCTAACGTATAAAGACAATCCGTGCACTGAAAGAATTAAAATGTGTATAATGGTCGTAGATCAATAACATAGGTATTCAAATGAGGCGGAAAGAAATAATCAGTCTTCATGATTTAAACTAAATTATTCAGCGTTGTAAAGGTTAATTTGGACCAGCGTCGTAGATACAGCAAACAAAAGACGTTCACCTAATTTAATGTTGGGCCAATGTCGTAGACGATGCCCAACAATATTCTTTTTTCTTAATATATTGTGAGTAAAACAGACAAACAAATATGTTTAACTGTTCCTAATTTATTAATGATCCAGCGTCATAGACGGTGCCCAACATTCAATTTAATCTGGCTTAATATATTGTGAGTAAAAAAAGACAAACAAAATACGTTCTACCTTTCCGGAGGTAAATGGCTTACAGAGTGGCACATAGCAGGAACAAATGCACCGTAGGAAACCATGGTCATCGTGGTACTTCATCGTCGACCATCATTTGCGATTCAGTAAATTGAAATATCAGACACTCCCAGAGGATAAAGAAGCTGTGTGTGCCCTCGTCCCTCACATTCTGGATCCGTCGCTGATCATAATCGACAATGGTGGTGAATTGAACATCTGTTTACCTATGGTAGACCATTGTTGGGAATTGGCCAAAACATGTAAAACATGGTGTTTAATTCACCACCATCGCCTTTCATTACCATGGTTATACCATGGACGGCAAAGAAATACATATACGATGGTGACAGTGGTATTTCATTGCCGACCATCGTTATACCATAGCGGCACTGAAATACCATGGCGTCCATGGTTTACATGGTGCAATTTTGCCTGATACATAGCAGCTTGTACCTAAGCCCATGTCACACCATCAAGACTACTTGATACACGATTCCACAGTCGTGGAGAGTTGTGAACAAAATCGTACACCTTCCTGGCCTACGACGATCCCCGTCCGCACCATGCCTGTGATGACTTTTTGCGGACCTGTCGGTCCCTTATTGATCGCATCGTGGGGGTGTCCACACTCACTGGTTGTATGTCGTATCAGCCAATACAGCACTCCGTTGTACTACATGTATACATGTTGTATACATGCTGTATAGCAACTGAGCCATTACTATGGTTGTCTGCCATGTCGGTCGACTGTACACTTCTTTGCGCCGCTGAAAGTTTTGGATAGTCGTGCGAGAAAATACCAACAGTGTTTATTTTCGTGCGGTATGGAAAAATACAAAACTTGCCAAAGATTAAGGTGTTTGCCTAAAGGCTCACTCCTTATTCCATGGACGAGTGCTGTATTTTCCAATTCCGCACTCAAATGAACACCGTTTGCATATCTCAGGGGTGTGCTCTGGAGACGCAATACTGTAAATCTGTTAATTTTCATTTTCGCGTGTTGAGATTTTCGTGAATTTGTGATTTTGATGACAGATTGCACTATTATAATAAATTTCGTGAGATTATGAAATTCGCGAATTTGTCCTTATCGCGAAATTTGCGAAAATTAAAACCTTGCGAATATTACAGTATCTAAACGTTGTCATTCCTATTTTTCAGGCACACGCAGGAGACGTTTGCTGAGCGCTGACGTTGCCGCTGACGCTGCTGCTGACGTTGCCGTTGATGACGTGGCAGACTTTATCCCCATTGGTGCTCCTGGCCGCGCCTTGCTGCAGGCCTCAGGATGGACAGACTGGAGCACCTGGGGAGGGTGTGCTTGTATTGGTGTGGATGCCGTAGAGAGACGGACCCGAGAGTGTGAGGGCAGTAACCCCTGCAATGGTGACGATAAGCAAGACAGAGACTGTGACAACGACTGCTCTGGTAAATATAACATGAATCAGTAAAAGTTGATGCATCGAATAAAAAAAAAGATTTAGCCATTCAACCTCCAATTCCAATGAATATAAAATTGATCCGTAAAAGTTAATGCATCGAATTATTATTTTTTAACCTTTTAACCACCAATTGCACTTTTTCAATTGAATTACTTAGCATTCAGCGAATAATAGAAGAATTAATGAATGTAGTAAAAAAATAATGAATTCATAAATAAATGTCTAAAGTCGATCCCCGCGCAGCTGTAATGGTTACTAATACTTAGAGTTACATAAAACGAGTTCTCTACTTGGTCCTTATAGAACTGTATATACGATACGTGAAGCGTTTGATTTTCAGTAACATGGAACACGTGGTCTGATTGGTCGCTGTGTGACTGCCAGGATCTCGGTGTAGATCAGCTTCGTACACGTTCCTGTTCTGATCCCGATCTCACAGACGATGTTGAGTGCGATGGGCCCGAGGTAGAAGTACAAGCCTGCACAGTATCCTGCTCAGGTGAGAATATAACAAAAATATTATTTTTAGGCGATAGGATTTGTTATTACCAGGCGCAGTGGGCCTTAAAAAAGTCTATTGCCCGAAGAAATCATGTTATTACTATTATTATCACTTTTCCCAACATGACAACGAATCTTTAAAACATATTTATAATATGTCTACAATTACAACATAGGCCTACATGTCCATGCAGAAACTAACCACTGTGCGCTATAAACGACGCACCCTTCTTGTTAGTGTCCTGCTGTCATGCTGGTGTCCGCCCGCATAGATCACACGTGCACCTGTACCTAGTAGGCCCAGCAACTCGCTTACACCAGGCTAGCAGCCGATTATGCAGGCAACAGTGCGTACTCACAGAAAGTCTATCAGCCCTGGCATAGGGCTGATAGCAAAATATTACGCCCGCATAAACAGCAATATCCCCCTAGTAGCGCCCTATCAATTGATAATAATATAGTATTTTAACCCTTTGAGCGCCACGTTTTACAATTTAAATTTGTACTCATTTAAACCCTTAACCCGCCTATCACGACTATAGTCGTTTTTAATTTGTGTTATTTTTTTTTATTTGTTGATAAAGTTATTGGGCTGAGTGGTCAGACTAGAATGCTTGTTATTGTAGACCTTTATTATTTCAGGAGTTCATTGGACTTAGTGGTCGGACTAGAATGGTTGTTACTGTAGCCCTTTATCATTCCAGGAATTCATTGGGCTGAGTGGTCGGACTAGAATAGTCGTTACTGTAGTCCTTTGATAATATCAGGAGTTAATTGGGATGACTTGAATGCTTGTTACTGTAGCCCCTTATTACTTCAGAGGTTTATTGGGCTGAGTGGTCGGACTAGAATGGGCTCCTCAACACAAGTTATCACGTTAAGCCCGAGCCTTTGGGCGAGGGCTTGATGTGGTGACGAGTGCTGAGATCAGCCCATCTCGCCGTTCCCAACGATGCAGTATGTATTTTCTTATACGAATATCTATCTAAAACGGCAAAATCGAACTGAGCAGTGAAAGGTTTTGGAGAGAGTGCGAGATGGGCTGATCTCACCATACGTCTCGTAGTGAAAACCAACAGCATGCGTGCGGGAATGCTTGTTACTGTAGCCCTTTATTATTTCAGGAGTTCTTTGGGCTGAGTGGTCGGACCAGAATGCATGTTACTGTAGCCTTTTACTATTTCAGGAGTAAATTGGGCTGAGTGGTCGGACTGGAATGACTGCGCCTGTTACTGTAGCCTGGCGATCACTAACAGAACTCGTGACTGTCTTAATGAGGATGATGTCCCTGTCACAGACGCTGTTAACTGTGACGGTGCCGACCAAGAGCTACTCAAATGTGACATATACTGCGTGCCGCCATTCTTTGACGATGGAGGTAAGAACATTTACAGCAAACACAATACACTGTCTGTCTTTATACTGCAGAATCTGACGTCTGTAAACGTCAGATTCTGCTGTATAAAGACGATCCCTGCACTGAATAATTTTTACTTGATAGTAATAGTTATGTCCATGTAAATAATTATATATTTACCTGATAGTGATAGTTTAACACTTTTAAAAAGGGGACCGACTTTAGATGTCAGAATCTGACGTCTGTAGACGTCAGATTTAGCCGTATAAAGACCTTCCCCGCACTGAAAGAATTAAAATATTTATAATGGTCGTAGACCCAAAACATAAGTATTCAAATGAACCGGAAAGAACTAACAAAGCCATTTATGATAATGTCAAATTGAATAAAACCCTTTAGTCTCCATGGTTTATACAAAAATAATTCGGCGTTGTAAGGGTTGATGCTGGCCTGTCATCGCAGCATTGGCCCAGCATTGGGTCAAGGTATCGTCCTAACTGGGTAGCAGATATTTACATCTCATAATGGATAAATAATTGGTAAAAGGTTTGGGTGGGGTTGGGTATGAAGTACTAACTGGGTAGCAGATATTCTCAAAATGAATAAATAATTGGTAAAGGTTTTGAGTGGGTAAGTAACGGGTTCAGAACTACATATATCCCAATCTTAACACATAATATAAATTATATTAATAATTTTGGCTTATTTAATTTACAATAATACACAATGGGGAGCGTGGGGCATAGTCAAATGTCTGACTTATTTTTTTAGAAATTAAGTGGGGAGAGCGGGGTATATTTATATTT
This sequence comes from Flabesymbios commensalis, assembly GCA_964017125.1. Lineage (NCBI taxonomy): Eukaryota > Metazoa > Annelida > Polychaeta > Terebellida > Flabelligeridae > Flabesymbios > Flabesymbios commensalis. Next base: position 74,880,233 of record OZ024909.1, on the reverse strand, counting down.
ATAAATTACTTTCACAGAAATTAAGTGGGGAGAGCGGGGTATATTGCTATTTATGCCTTACTTTCACAGATACTCCTGAGTGGGGAACATGGGGTCCGTGGAGCCCTTGGTTGTTTGACGACGACAGCGGGAATACCACTCGCACCAGGGATAGAGAGTGTGTGAAAGTGGACGAGCGAGAGTGCGACGGCGAGAGTACACAAACTCAGCACTGTGAAGATGCAAATAAATGTCCTGGTAAGTACGACGTCATACAGACAGATAAGAAATAACCGTTGTCACGAGGGCACTACATTAAAAATGTCGTCTAAGAAGAGCAGTAACAGCTCACTTGTAAAGTAAGGTGTTTACCTTTCTGTTATATTGCCGTGCGAAAATATTTTTTGTAAAGCAAAGGTTGTCTGTTGTCGCCCTATGACATAAAGCAGAGCAGACAGCAGTAGCTATACTATACAACTGCGGTACAATTGTTGTCTTTGTATTAGATTCCTTAACGAAGACAATCAGTGGTAAATCAGTACTTGAGAAGTAAAAAATGGATGATATTGGTTTTTGACATATAGCAAAGACAAACAGTAGTAACTGCTCACTTGTGAAGTAAGCATATACTGTTGTTTGTCTTTCAGCAAAGACACACAGCAGTAGCTGTTTCCTTGTAAAGGTATTTTTGGAGTGGATACAGCTTATGTAATTATTAGCAATAAATACTACTTTTATGATGTTATTCTACTTGTAGTTGATGGAGAATGGGGCACGTGGGGAAGTTGGGGAGGCTGTAAATGTTCTGGAAACGTGGGATTGCGGATTAGCAAACGGAACTGTAACAAGCCTAAGGCGCGTCACGGAGGTGCTCCCTGTACAGGAGACAAATCCAGAAACCAGCTATGTGCGGTGAAAGATCAGCCTAGCTGTAATAGTAAGTATGGTCTTCACTCAGTCTGTGTGTAGGAAACACGTCCATAAATCAGGTGTGTGCACTATCACAGTCTGTGCAGTGTTTGTCCCTCTGAGACGAATATCGGAAATTAATTAATCAATTAATGGAAATGTATTACATATATTGTATATGATATGACTTCCCAATGTAATATCTGCAGAATGTTTGACACTACTATTCTGATTTCTACTTTGACCATTTTCCTGGCTTTTATTCTGATTGATATGTTGTCCCCTTCTCGTACCTTCATTTATTTTTTTACTTGTTTTTCTAGCTCCTATCCTGATTTGTGAGTTTTGTGACTTCACTAACTGGGCTGTAGGACATTATAGAGATCCCCTGGATTGTTCTCATTTCTACACTTGTCTGAAAGACATGGAAAACCCAAAGAAATTCATCCAAATCTCAAAGTAGGTGAAAAATATACATACATAGGATGTAGAATGGTGCTGGTTCTCCAATAACTTTTCCGCCCGCTTATGGGACATACATCATTGAAAACATTTTCCCCACAAAATACAGTCCAAATGTTTTTAGAATCAAGTATTATCATTTATTAGTTATATATAGTGCACACCTGTGTTCTGTGATTCAGATATCATAGTAAACATCTGTGCTCTAGGATTTCGTTGTGCTTTGTGTTCATTTTTGTTATACAGTTACTTTTGTTTTACCAATCGTGTATAATTGTATAATTGTAAGTCATGACATATTTTAGCTATTTATGTCTGTTTACATGCAAGCACAGATCACACCATTCCTCTTGATGTTCTGATTGATGTGATTGGATTACATGCAATATATAATGGATGTTCATTGTCTGCTATTCAGAATACTTTTAATATTTCGGTTTGTCTATCATAGCAGAAATATACACCAAGTCTAAGGCGAGGCCGGCGTTTATAAATAAATTTGTCACGCTTTTAAATAACTAAGTCCATTACAGCTCTGAAATAGTTTTGTATAAACCTTTTCAATTTGAAATCATCATAAATTTGATAATAAGTTAGCTCTTTCCGCTTTATTTGAATACCCAAGTTATGTGTCTGCAACCATTATAAATATCTATTTATTTCAATGCGGAGACTAACTCAAGACTTCAGAATTTGACGTCCATAGACGTCAGATTCTGACGTCTAAAGTCGGTCCCCGCACTGAAAGAGGTACCTCAAAACTTACTACATACCGTTGTTTATTTCAGTGAGTACTGCCCATCTGGGACATACTGGAGTCATTCGTCACAGACCTGTGACTGGATATCTAACCTACCTGAGTCTGAGAGGTGTCATGACGGTAAGAGACTTGGAGATTACTGTAGATCTGGTAATTTTGACGTGTTTAGATTTTCGCGAATTTGTGATTTTGAAATTTTACACGAAGTCAATGATAGGTTTTCAATTTCAATGATAGGTAGCGCTATTATAAAATTAATTTCGCGACATTCTTAAATTCGCTAAATTATCATCCTCAAGAAATTCGCGAAAACTAAAATCTCGCGAATAATAACAAATCTACAGTATATCATAACTATGGTAGGAATCATATTAACCATGCTGAACGATTTTCGCAGATTGTTCATTCGATCAATGGCTAGCATCAGTTCACATGCTGGTAATTATCGTCTCAGAATTGCATTACATGTCAAATAGTCTAATTTCTGTAAGACCTATCAAAATTTAAAAAAAAATCGCCCCATGACACTTGTTCTGTTGTAGATTTATGTGGTAACTGTTTATGCTGTAGATTTATGTACTAACTGTTTATGCTGCGGATTTATGTAGTGACAGTTTTATTTTGTATATTTATGTAATAACTGTGTTTGCTGTAGATTTATCCCGTAACTGTTTTTCTTGTATATTCATGTTGTAACCGTTTCTGTTTTATATTTATGTAATAACTGTTTTTGCTGTAGATTTATCCCGTAACTGTTTTTCTTGTATATTCATGTAGTAACCGTTTCTCTTGTATATTTATGTAGTAGCTGTTTCTGATATAGATCTATGTGGTAACAGTTTCCGCTGTATATTCAACTGTTTCTCTTGTATATTCATGTAGTAACTGTTTTTTGTATATTTATGTAGTAACTCTTTCTCTTGTATATTTATGTAGTAGCTGTTTCTTTTGTATATTTATGTAGTAACTGTTTTTCTTGTATATTTATGTTGTAACCGTTTCCCTTGTATATTCATGTAGTAACTGTTTTTTGTATATTTATGTGGTAACTGTTTCCCTTGTATATTTATGTAGTAACTGTTTCCCTTGTATATTTATGTGGTAACTGTTTCTCTTGTATATTTATGTAGTAACTGTTTCTCTTGTATATTTATGTAGTAGATGTTTCTCTTGTATATTTATGTAGTAACTGTTTCTCTTGTATATTTATGTAGTAACTGTTTCTTTTGTATATTTAAGTAGCAACTGTTTTTGTTGTATATTCATGCAGTAACTGTTTATCTTGTAGATTTATATAGTAACGGTTTTTGTTGTAGATTTATGTAATAAGTGTTTCAGTTGTAGATTTATGTAATAACTGTTTTGTGTTGTAGATTGATGTTGTAGATAATGTAGTAACTGTTCAGGTTGTAGATTTATGTAGTAATTGTTTGTGCTGTAGATCTATCCAGTAACTGTTTGTGTTGTAGATCTATCCAGTAACTGTTTCTTTTGTAGATTTAGAATCAACTGTTCCTGTTGTAAATCTTTGTAGTAACTGTTTCTGCTGTTGATCCATTTAGTAACTGTTTCTGTTTTAGATTTATGTAGTAATCCTGAGATTCCCATGAAGGAGGATGACCTGTGTGTGGCCTATCAGTGCTGGCCACGAAGAAACATGGTCTGGAGGCAATGCTGCGAGCCTGGACACTACTTCAGGTAGGGATTACAGTCTTACATTTTCACCCACTTCAAGTTTTGGGTTGTGGGTGAAATTGAATTAGTACAAACTGTTTTGTGCCTGCTACCGAATCGGTTACTGTACTAGTAGAATATGTAACAATTAAATGATTTAGCGGCCCGCATCAATCACACAGCTCATGCAGTCTAAATGTATAAAAACAAATCATGTGGTGATAATAGTAATAACATGACTTAATTGAGCTAGTTTAGCTGCCCTTCATCAATGTTTAACAGTCCCTCATAGTCTACAGCCTCGGGCTGCTGTTGACTATGGCGGGCTGTTAGAGATTGATGCGGGCTGTTAAAATAGCTCAACGTCATTTTAGCTTTTGCTATAATATCATAAATAGACGGGTATATAATGCTTTATCCTGAGACTGTAAGTCGAGAATTGTGTGGTGAATCAAAGTGACTTGGAGTGGATTACAAAAAAATACCATAAATTGTTAGAATAGTTTCATGAAAAACCCTTAAGTGTGCGAAATAAAATGAATGCAGAATTCATGGATGCAGAATAATGCTTTGAAGCATAATGATGGCTAAAGGAACATAACAATTGGCGTGTTTTTACTAAAACAAATAAAAACAGGATTCGTGAGAAATTCGCCTATCGGCTTGTGAGCGTAAAAACCACGCAAAATGTTTTAAAACATTTGGTGCAAAATTGGGAATTTTTAAACATTATTTCACAAAACATTATTAACAGCACTATTATATTTTCTACTGATTGATGATATGTATTATTCCTTGTGTTGCTAAGACCGCATGTATATCTACGTCTTCAATCGAGTTTTAAATCTAATTACTAGTAAATTAAATGCTAGTGACAATAATAATATTGTCAGTTGTGCTAAAATAATCTGATAATTCAATTTATCTATTTTTAATCAATAGGAGTATTTTTCATTCATTTGAATTAATGAAAAAAAATGAAAAAAATGCCATAAACAGTTCAGCAGGGCGCGGGTTAATAGTTTGACATGTTGTTGTAGCCTTGAGGAGAGGGCATGTTTACCAAATGATGCTGAGAACGAATGTACAGCCCCCTGTGATTTCACCACTGTGTCCAATGATGATGGCGATATTGTATTCGATGTACCTGACGGTAGGCAACACATATGAACAGTTCACCTTATATAAAAATATTTCAATATCTGTATTTCGTGTAGCCTGGTGAAGATGTTTTAGGTGCCTGTTATTGCCATCATCAACGTAGCTACATCCTCAAAACAGACACAAATGAAAGAAAAACAATATTGTAGAATGTTGTTGTCATATATATTTTTTATCCATAAAGAAAACAAGACCTTTTCGTATAAGTCTGTGATGTTTTGTATTTTTTCTTGGTATAATATCTAATATATATACCTAATAATCGGCCTAAATATTACAACGGAGAGAAATGTGTTTTATC